>VZTA01016625.1:13653-32811 GCA_013398855.1 Mohoua ochrocephala
TTGTTCCAGAATCTAGACCAACCAAGTAAAAAACCAAATGTAATAATGAGAGACTTTGAACACATCTCGCAATTCCCAAATCTCTTCAATAAAAGGAAGCATTTAAGAAGACGGAAAGGACATCTAAAGGCCCACAAATTAAAATGCTAACTTCTGTAACACCATACTCCTCAATCTGTTATTGTAGCAATCAAAGGATGCAAGTTCTTCTTTGGATTCAACCTCAATGTAGCTGTAATCACTTTTTCATTTCTGACATGTGTAATACATCAACAGACATTGCAGCATAGCCACACACAAAGCACACATGTTGTTAGAATACTTTGAAGTGCTCTAACTACTTCCAATTAGTGCAGAAGTAAATGTACAGCTAATGTCACTTCCGTGACTGGTGTATTTCTACAGTACACACTTCTATATCCATAGCCACCTTCATAAAAACAATATAGAAAGGGTCCCATCTTTTTTTTTCTCCTTTTTTTTTTTCAAATCTATTTACAACTATTTGGTAAATTCCATTCAATTATTAATCTATTTCCTTTTTTAAAGCATACAGAACAATTAAAATTATGTCGAGTTTATAAAATAAAGCTAGTCACTTTAAAGAAGCTGAGAAAAGTTACAGTTAAAATAGCACTAACATTAATTAATTCCAAATGCAGGAAATGTTAGAGACTGGTAACACACATTTTTCACAAATGCTACAGAAATTCCTGAAACTATTCCCAAACCTCCATTGTCTTCACAGTAATAGTGCATTATTGATGTGCTTCTACTTTTATGACATATCATCAAAATTTTTCCACAGCTGGTCCTGACTGCAGCTCTGCAAGGAGCACAGTTGATACTCTGGCTTCAAACAGCCAAATGTTGAAGGCATGTGTGCTTCCACAAACATAATTTGTGTTAGGAAATGCACCCTTGAGATGAGTTCCTCATAAAATGTGCAGATGTGTGTGAAGGAAGGGCCATGCAATGTGAGCAAGAGGGCAGAGGGAGGTAGAGCAAGGGAGATGCACAGTTACAGTCACCACCTCCGACGACTAGCAGCTCGGGCACGGCACAAGGAACAACAGGGATGCCGAGGCAAACAGGTATGTTCATGACCTTGGAAACATTATACACAATAACTTATGGAGGTTGTTTTATATAAAGCTCCAAAACAACAAGCACTTGATTTTAACATCATTTGCAGGATGAAATGGGGATCTTCAAGTAAGTGGAAGAAAGACTGAGCAATACACCAGCACATCTATTTGAACACTGCAACATCACATGAATGGGAACATTCTGCCAAACTGTGTCCTGGAGCAATTTTCTCGACTCATTTTTGAGTTTCTCTGCTGACACTTTTCACAAAAGCATAATTCAAAAGACACAAAGATTTTCAACGCTACTTGGTGCCAGTGAAATCAATTAAAGTTTGGCCATTTACCTGTGGAGATGGCTTCATCTTCAGCTTTGCATTAACAGCTATATCCTACTCTGATTCTGTATCTTCCATTAAATAAAGCAAAGCAGCAAGGTTTAGGAACAACTATTCAATACCTTAACTTGTATTGGGTTTCTGTTACTCTTCCTTTTTCTGTAAGTAAGAAAATACCTTTGAAATATCAGGGCAATGAGTTTCTCCACAGAGAACCTGGAAGGATCATCTCAACATGCTTTTCATCGCAAACACAAATTAAATAGTAACTAATAAGAAAGTTACTGGGTCTGACCTAGCTCTGGCCTCCAAGAGCTTGCACTAGTATTAAACAATAGTACTTACCTAGAAGTGCCTGAAACAAGCTGCTCTTAAAGATGCCCATCACCTTTCTGATGGCTTTTTTCAGCTGTTGCTCTTCTGGCTTCCGTAGTTTTTTGCAATATTCTTCCAGCAGCACTAAAGCTCGGTCAGTATCTAAAAAAAATAAAAATGCAAGCACAACAATGTCTTTATTGGCTCTGGAAAGTATCTAAATGCTCAAATATTAACGACACATTTTGAGAGGCATCGTTCACACGTGTAAGGAACATTTATAGCAAATGTTTATAGAATCACAAAATCACCTATGGTTGGAGAAGATCTACAAGATCATCAAGTCCAACTATTAAACCAGCACCACCGTGTTCCCCACCAAACCACGTCCCCAGGTGCCACATCCACACGCCTTTGGAACAGTTCCAGGGATGGTGATGTTGTTGCTTTCTGTCATCAGCTGTATGTCATGAGCAACATAGGCAACGCTGCATGGGAAAATGATCTTTGGAACAGCATCTATAACAAGTGCTCAACTTCCATTTATCCAAAACCATCTGGAAGCTATGGGGCCTGGACCAAATTACAACTTGCAGAAGCTACAAAATTATAGACAATAACCATTATGGATACCCATGCAGGAAAACTGGCCTTAAAACATATTCAGAGAAGACATGAAAGTGTTTGCTTTGCATCTGCAGCACTCAGCTCTCTGTTCTCTGACTGACAAATGTGTATTTGAAAGGCAGGTGTCCAAGAGTGAGGCTGTTTTTTTCTGTTCCCTCAATACATAAAATTGCTATCTACCTCTTTGGTAAATGAGACTTTGATAGCAGACTTTCATCCATGTGCTGGCTCAAAGAGAGCAATCCAGCCTTTCTGTAGGAGCCCAGAGGAAGAGAGCTCTGTTTCTCCTGCTGCTATTATCTTTGTGTAGTCACTTGCCAGGAGCATGAGTGACACATAAAATTGCATGAAATCCAAACATCGCCATGTTACAGATAAGGGAATAGAGGAACATGGAGAAACAGACTTCATCTGGTCTTCTCCCCATCCCAGCTAGATCCCAGAAATGTACACAAACGTATGTATGGCACTGAGATATCTGCACACACTTTTGTAATTGTATTGCCACCAAGTTCTCAGTAAGATTACCAAACACTAAAAAAAAAAAAAAAATTAATAATTATAAGCAATTGGGTCAATCTAAATTTCTTACGCTAGGGTTCAATGCAAGTTTCATTACTAGGAGAGGGTCAGATTCCTCTGGTTAGACTAAACTCAACAAAGTAGTGTAAAATGCTTGGAAAGGCAAAAAAAAAAAAGCTTTTATAATTCTCTCTTTCTAAATAACGAAAAGAAAACTTCTTTTCCACTATATAAAGATTGACTGTCTTTGATCAGGGTCTTGATGACCCCTGTAATATAGGCCTTGGGATGTGACAAGCAGATGAATTCACATTAAAGGCAGAGACATGATTTGTATTCTGTAACCTGATTACATTCTCAAATTAAAAAAGGGGAAAATTTTAATCAATCATTAAAGTCTAAGAAGATGCAATTTTTTTTCTTTCTCCTCACAAAAATTCTAACTGGTCGCAGGCACTTTATCAGAGAAATAAAAAACATAATGAATAAAAAGGAATTTTATTTAAATGTTTTTATATGTGCACAGAGATATGTATATAAATATATAGAATCATAGAACCATTAAGGTTGGAAAAGAGCTCCAAGATCATTGAGTCCAACCTTATGAATATATCACACGGAGAAGCTCACAATTCTCTGCTTTAATCCCACCTTGAGGGGGTCTCCAAGAGGAACCCCTTCTTTCTATGAGAGCTGTCCTTGGGGCAGGTAAGGATTAGGCAATTGCACCTAGAACCACTTATAACCCCCAAAGAGAAAGAGAGAGATCAGCTCTTTTAAAGGCCACATCACAATACCTGGGCTGGGCTTCCATCACAGACCATCCAGATCAAAAGCACAGCCTTGAAACAAAGCTCTGGATCCAAGTGGGATATGGTTGGGTACAAAGAACTACGTCTATATGTGAGCTCAGCTTCTCTTGCCTTGAAAACCCCAACCATATCATACCTTTTATTGACCTAATGACTGTGCCTGGCCCACCTGTGACACCTGTACTTTCTCTGATACACTGAATGTTCTGGACACCTTCAATGAAATAATTAGTCCGTAACTTAAAGCATGAGTTGGAATCAGTAATTCACCTTCTCCCAAGTACAGGCATGCATATGTAATGAATCCATGGCTACTTATATTAAAGTGAAGCAGCAGAGTGGTGGAAAACCACTGCAAATTATTCAGTACTGAGGACACATTTTAAGAGTGGACCAAGAAATTAGGAAAATGGGATGCGAATGCCTCTACCACTCCCTCTTTCTTAGTGACTTGGTGAAACATGCCGACATCCCCTCCTTCATCAATCATTCCTTTCCTGAAGTGCACAGCTTGTATTTTAAAACAACAGCTACAATAAGTAGCATCCTTTGGGGCTATGAGCAGTTTTTATTTTCACTTGAAATATTATTTTTCAATAAATGAAGATGAAAAAAGTCTACTTTTTTGTTGACCCCAGAAGAGTCCTAAACTCTACAAACTGAACAACCAGCAACAAAGCACAGTTCTAGTGCTAAATCTACATCCCAGATAAAGTAATGATTTTCCTGCCTAATTTTCCTCTCTAGCTTTAATAGGATACATTCATTTTTACTCCATCCCTAAGCTCCAGCATGGAGTTGCATCCTTTCCCTGAATAATCTCTCTTGGCAGCAGTGTATCCAGTTTTCCAAATAACCTGTGACGGGGGATGTGTGCTGGGAGATCCAGTCAGGATCCCCAGGTTGCTCTGCTTCCTCTGGAAGCTACCACTGATGTTCTGGTATCAACAGGAATCATATCCTGACCAAGAGTATTTTAGCACATCGGGGAGCGGGGCTGTGCAACCATAAGTACTGGAGCACTCCTGAAAAGCCAAGAGATTAATGGAGACTACTCGCATCTCCAGCCAATTTGTCACCAGATCAGGCTTTCAAAAAAGAACTTTCCCCCATCTTGATGAACTCTCCTGGTTATAAATTACTCAGAACTAGATCTTCATATGGATTTGACAGTATTTAGCATGCCAGGGCACAATACTGTTCAGCACCAGCACAGCACATTCCTACCTCTGCACAGCACAGAGCAATAGGAAATAATGTAATAAAATGGCACAGCCGAAGAATGCTCAGTACTCTCCCCAAAATAATAACCATTGTCAAATCCCAGTCATACCCAAAACAGATGAGGACATCCAATATTTCTTCTTTTGCAGCTACAAAGCTTAAGTACTATCTGGTTGCAAGAATGGACTGCAGCACAATAGTCAAATAAGAACCATATTCCCTGCCACCCAATTAAGTGGAAGTTTCTGAATCTGAATTCTCACACATTCTTTTCATCAAGAAGAATGAGAGATTGGTGGCTTTCATGAGGGACTGGATCACTGTATACATTACAATATCCAGTGAAGCACATGGTTAATTTATAGCAGCCAAAGTAAGTCCCGTACCTTACAGAGCATATCAAAAATGCAACCAAAAAATCTTTGTTCTATGGTATCACTATTCTCCAGTACTGATACCAAAAACAAATTCAAGCAAGACAACAAATCCACTGAACACACAATTTAATATCCCAAGAGGTGGGCCTCTGTGTGGATCCTGAGTAGGTCCTTTGTCTGTGAACAAAAGATCACTGAAAAGTCAGCATCAGCTGTGCCCCGTGAGGCCTGCTGGACATTGTTCTAATTTTTTTTACTGCTTCTTTGTATTTTTTAATACTATTTTAAAATTTATCCTATTGGCTTTGAAAGATGACTTTGACAAGAACCATTCAGAAGATACAGTCCTACAAAAACACACTTATATTCTTATAGTCAGTAAAAGCATTATTGTTTTGTTTAAATAAATCATACTCAAAACATCTTAATATAATTGTAAGAAAAAAACCCGTAAGGAATAAACCAGCTTTTATGGTCCTACAGGATCTTGTCCAAGAGCTTATCAGTTAAACCACACCAACTCACAATTCTGTAAATTTTATTGCTTTTTCACTCCGTAATATTTTAAGCGGTTCAGGAATCTTTATGGTTTCTGTCACTGATCAGGGAATGGGTAATTGCTACAATACAGCAAATCAGAGATGTGTAACATTGACACGAAGCTATAGAGCAGTAACTTTGCTTACTGGACTCCCTCGGAAAACTTCTTCCTTCCTCCCTCAATCTAAAGTTTTATCACACAAGGAATCACTCAATTTTTCTTCTACAGAAGGAGTCTCTGCTTAACTTAATGTATTGATCTATGTAAGAAGCAAAAAAGAGGCAAATTCTTGGGATTATTTTTCTAGATGGGATCATTACAGAATATTCCACACTTTATAGTACCCATACTGTACAGATTTTTCTGTAGCTCAATAAGTAGGCATTTATGCTATAGAGTGAAATATTCTGTTGGGGCAATGCTTATACATCTGATGAAACAAATACAAAAATTGTACAGAAAATTGTATAGAAAACCCAAATTATATTTTAACAAAATGTAACTTCAGTATATCTTACAGACAAAAAGTTTTCCAGGGATACTGTCAACAAGAAATGAAGTCATACATCCAAGCACATACAGAGTAAGGTGCACCATATATCAGGAGAAATTAAATTCTCACCAATAAATTGTTTCCTAAAGCATTGATCTTAAAATGCAAGCTACACAGATGAAAGACTAAATTTGATAAATTATGCATATTTAAATCAATTCTGCAACAATTTTATCATCTACTTTGCTAAAATGATGTCAAAATCAATTCTATCTAATTCTCAGGGTCCATATCCTAGATCTGGATGCCACTTGCAAGAGTAACCAGTACCTTGAAGCTGAAGGATTCCCTTCCTCTGCTGGCTTGTTTCTGAGTTTTTGCTATGCTCTCGTGTTTTGCAAGCACATTTTTAGAATCACTTTGAAACTCCATATAGGCAAGGAGACCCTATACTCACTGCAGCATTTACAGTAGAGTCCTGGTAGAGTTGAAGCATCTGCAGCTCTGCTGGTGTGGGCACTTGGGTTGATTAAAAAGTTTTTGTGCCTTCCTATGGGACTGAGGATGACACAGCCATGCCTGCACGTGGCAGATCATACAACATGCCATAGGACCCAGGAAACAAGTTTCTTAAATATGTCTCAGATGTTTATTCACACCCTTTACCCTTCAGATGAACTAAATATATTACACATGAAGATAATTTAGGTTTATCCATAAATTTCAACAACTAATAAGGAAAAGATGTGACTAACAGGATTAATTGAAACTATATGAGAAGGATAAAAGCGATTCAAAAACCAGTCTCCAAGCAGCTCCATTTTCAATCCAGGGTTTGTTGAATGATGATGGCTCAGAGCAAAGGAGCAGATAATGGAAGCTCCACATAACTCAAGCACACGTTGCTTAGGCCGTGTGTATGAATGTATGGCTATTTTCAAGCCATTAGAGCTCCTTCTGTCTGCAGTAAAGTCATATAGGCTCAACTCCTATGGACCCATATATGTGACTGGCCAGGACCAGTGACTGATTTTGCACTCAAATTGTGCTTTGAACACCCTCAGTCTGCTGAGAGCTGCTGCTGCCTTCCCTGGGAGTACGATCCTGTCACCCAAATCCTGCTATGAAGCAAGGTAGCTCAGAAGATGGAGAGAAAAAAATGAAAATGCGATTCCAAACTCAGCAAGCTCTGCCTTGCACATGGAAGAAATCAGAGTCAGCTGGTTAACAGCGCCCTGCACCAGCACAAGGGAGTATCAGGCAGCCGCTGCCTCTCAGGGAACCAAGTCTACCACAGCCTGTTGGTAAGTTTAGAAACACATTTACATTTCTTTCCTCCCACCGGCGTCAGAGTTTGTGAATGAGAAGACTTTTGGAGGGCAACAGTGTGGGAAAATGTTAACTTAAATGAAAAATAAGGTTTCATCAGTGAGAGATGTTTANATCTTCTGACTTGCAAAGTTGGTTGTAGAGGTGAATTTTAAAAGAAAAACGGGCCAACGCATTTCAGGAGACATTTTCCAGGTTTTTGAGAACCAGAATTGGGAAAATGTAGGGCATCAAAGCAGGAAAAGGCATGAAGAATGGTGGAGAATAGACATAGGAGCCAAAATAGAAGTGAGAAATGGAACCAGAGCACCACGAAAGGGAGCGAGGAAGTGTGTTCAGTGAACTTTGATAACTTTAGAAGAAAAGGATCTCAAAAACTACTTTCACTTTGGAGAGTTCACACCTTCATTTGGATGACCAAGAGACAGAGGAGCAAACACTGTTCCCTGCCTCGGTTATTTAAAGATGTCTTGATTTGATTATCTGGTCTGGAAATCTCAAAAAATGAAAATGAGTTGTTACAGATCAGCAGGAGGGAATGCAGTAGTTCCTAAGAAATTTCCAGGCAACCTGCCTTGGGACTGACCCAAGTCAAAACCATTAGTAACACATTTACCTTCCCTGATCTTCACACAGAACAGCAAACACAAAGGAATAAATCCTGCTAATACTCAATGCTCTGTACCCACAGAGGAAAAGAGTAGAAAGCCAGTTAAATTTTAGAAAGAAATTCAAGAAACAGTACACGAAGATGGTTGAGAAAAACACAAGCTGTAGGGTCCCATGGTTCAAAGGACTTGAGAATTATTAGACAAATGATAATCATAAAATATTTACATATAAACATCAATATGAGACATGAATTAATCGAGCAGACTGCACAGAGGGAAAGCAAACAGGGAATATGTGTGCAAAGCAGAAAGCTCCCAGCATCATGGGCCCTTCATCTCTGCAAGAGGACTCTAAACAACCATCAAGAAAATGCAGCATATGGGTTACACAACCTTGAGGAAGCATAAGGCATGACGTATGTGATAATCGCCCAGCGTGGCGAGCTCTCACAACAAACAAGCAAAAGGGTTAAAAATAACAGCTCCTCAGGATATGCATGGCACACAAACCCATCTTCTGTCCTGCTAGGGAAAACAACGGGACAGAAAAAGGGGGGGTAATCATCAGAGGGATTACCAGGCAGGCTTGATTCTGGGGTTTCAGCTTTTAGCAACCAGACTGGCACACAGAGAAGGCCAACACACGGCCTGTGGAGATTAATCTTGGGCAAGTGGAGAGTCTTTCAAGGAATATTTCAAGCTGAGGTTTCATTCTGAGTTGCCCTTGCTCTCCATTAACTGTAAAAAGCGTGACATCCCTAAACTAACCGTAGCCTTGGTGAATTCCCTGCACAGACTGCTTTCCTGCAAAACACCAGTTTAGGAACAGCTCCGTTGTGAAGCAGAGTTATTCTAGACCATGATGCTGCCAGCACACAAGAAATGGGCCAGACAGACTGTAAGAACTGCTATGCAAGTACAACAGCAAATTTCTCAGAACAAGGCAGCATTACACGCCCAGGTATATTAAGGGGAAACCAGGTATCCAAATGCCAAGGAAAACTGAAGTGAGGAGGACAGACAGCTTTGCACTGAACAGTGTTACAGTGCAGTTGTGTTATTGCAGGTCTCTGTGCTCCACACAGCTCATGGGAAAGGCTGCCACGGAACCGCAGAAGTTGCTCAGCAGTCTCTTGTTCCAGAATATTGATTGGAGCAGACTATACAACGCAGAGGGCTTAATGTTCTGCAAGTCAGATCGCTTGGAAGGGCAGGACTTGTGTTATGATGTGTCAGCTGAACTCCCTGAGAAACAGAACAGACAGACACCGAGAGCCTGCAGGAGCCCTATTAGGTTTTCAGTTTTCCTCCCTGCTGTGCAGAAGGACCCAGGCTTACACCCATCCCACAGATGGCTAATTGCACTAGTAACCTCCTACAATATCCACAAGATCCCTCACCATCTGACTTCAGTCTTTGAAGGTTCTAGTGGTTTTTTCTACTACATAAAAACAATCTTTTTTTTGTTATAAATCAGGACAACTACTTATCCTCCAGATGTCAATGTGTAAAGCAAACCACCATTATTTGCTTTACAGCCTCTCCTACACTTGTTTGATTTGTCATGTCCCTTCCCTGCTCAGGGTCTTTCTTCCCAGTTCCAGCCTCTGCAGCTTTTATATACTGTTTACATTTCCAAAGCCTCTTATTCTCTTTTCTGGAATTAAATTTGTCTTAAAGCACAACCTTCAAACTCAGGCTGGAGACCCAGTAATGACACAGGAACACTGACTGGTGGATGGAGCTGGACAGAAGAACCGTCAGCTTTATGATACACAACACACACACACAAACAACCGGGGAAGTGATGTGGTCATTTTTTGCTTATTTGTTAAGAATCAGATTTTTTGTCTAAATTACTATAAGGAAAATTAAGAAAAATTTCACTTATCAGTGTTGATTGGTTAAACGTAACCTTGTTGTCCATGTATCTTCACGCTCGATTTTACAACATATAACCACACATCTGTTCTGTTAAAATGCTGCCTTCACACATTTTTTAGTTTTAAATATAATTCTTTAAACTTGACTAACTGTACTTACACAAGGAATAGGATAACTATATAAAGATCAGGAACTGGCTCAGCATAAACTCGCTAACTTTACTCCAGAAATTCTGTTAATCAGGAAGGATCCTGAAAACCAAGCTACATTCCTGCTTCAGTGCCCCCAGACGGGACTATCTGACCCCTGCAATCCCACAGATATGCCTTGTCTACTCATCCCTGCCTGTAAACTACAACTAAATCTTGAAAAAATACTCAGTATTTAGTGTATAATCTGTTAATCTTATGTATCACACTTCACCATAAGGAAGAGCCCACTTCTTATCAGGGGCTTATTCTGGGACCTGAATTCTTCCCACCACATCTTTTTTTTTTTTCAGAAGGGCTTTAGCAACTGCTGATATCGGCTGTTCATCACACCAGGGCCATTCCTTTTTTCCAAGGAGTTCTCTTTTCCCAGACATGTTGAAGGGAATGTGGGACCTGTTCATTAGCAATCCTTGCTCCAGTTTGGTGACCTGGCTACACAGGTGACCTGTTTGTGTTTCAGACAACAGAATGAGCAGATTCTGGGGCCTTGAGACTCCTTCCAAAACTACAGACACCCTGCAATTACAAGAAGCTTCACCCGACCTTCTTGTTTCTGCCTTTCAAGTGTCACAGTGTTAAAATCTAGGTGTACAAATGCTAATGTTAAATCGACAACGCAAATACGAAGACAGAATGAAAAATGAAGCCACAAACCTTCAAAATGACATAACACAAAATGAAAACCTCTTATTTATACAGCTGAATAAATGTAAATTGACATCTTAACAGTGCAAAATTATCAGAGTGCCCTGCTTTGAAGAGCTTACAATCTAATTGAATGCAAGACACAAAACTAGTGGAACTTGATGTATAGTTGCAACAGTAAAAACCAGGAGTTGCACACTTAGTACAGCAGCTGTGTATTTTTCTTTCCTTTAAAAGAACATTCAGTATCAAAATTAACATAAATGTGAAAATTGGAGTGAGACAGAAAACTAACAAAAAGATGTCTGTTCAGGAATAAATAACTTCCAAACTCATACAAAAGAATCATTATATTACATGAAAGAAAACAATTCAGTAACACAAATGTCCTTCTAGCGATGCAAAAAAATAAAATGGAATGAGATCAAATTACCTTTATTTATTAGCAAAATAGGCATTACGGTCTTACATTTTCTCACATCCATGTTGGAATTTTTAATTTCAGAACCTTTGTATTATACTAGAATCTCTGAGCGAATTAAAAAACCCAGCATGTGCCTTCAGGCAACAACACAAAATAAATTTTACATTTTGGACATTAAACTGGGGCTGTAGATTTGCAAAGCTTGGGTTGGGGTTGCTTGGTTGAGGTTCTTTTGGTTAAAAGCACAGCTTAGCAGACATCCATCTGCAAGGCAGTGTTAGCATAGTGCTCAACACCTAGAGCTGAACGGGAAGGCGCCCAGCATTATTCCACTACAGCACGATGCAAGATATGCCCATACAGTCAGGCGAGAGAAGAGCATTTGAAATCAGAAAAGACTGGTTTCTGCTTGTGAAACTGTAAATTCTCCAGATTCCCTCTTTCCAGGAAACTCTACATGATTCAAGTCCCTGATAAATAGGCTTTGAAGGAAGCGTCAACCTCTTCAGCCCAAAAGGGAGGAAAGGCTTAAGGATAATTGCACTGACTTGTTCTGGCAAAGTGTTTACTGCCACCAAAAACTCTTCTGGACCACATCCAACAAAGAGCAAATGTTTTCTTCACATATTTTGGATGTTGATTACTACTGTCATCACCCATCAGGTCAGGGCAGCTTTGCTGGCTCTTTCTGGGATGAATATGGCAGGAGAAAACATGATCTTTATTTCTATTTTTACAAAGCTGTTGTTTGGCACTGTGCTAATTTACAGTAAATACAAGAAGATACCACAGTGAAACAGACCTCAAATACTTGTAAGAAGCAGGAACCTGGTATGACCTGACCAAAATAAGCCTATCTGAGTGAGGCAGATTTTCTCATTTTGCTGAAGCAGGGACTGCAAAATCATCTTTTATCACATTTGGCCACTAGTTACAAATTCAGCTTTTTCTCCATGGTTACCCTCTGACATCTAACTTGGCCATCTGGAACAAATTCAGAAGGAAAGGAGAGGATGAGAAGGAAAAAGATTATGCTTATAATGCAAGACACCATTGCTTCTACTGAGTGCAATATGCACTTAACAGGAATGGAGGAGAGGATGCACAGCTGCCTCTTGTGCTTGTATCAACACTATGGTTGCTTCCAATTCCAGTGACTAAGAGTACAATAATTTATAACACTTTTTTCCCCACAAAAATAATGAGTAGTGTTAATTTATAGCACTCACAGAACACACAGTGTCAGCTCTCATAAATATCTCAGATAAGGAGATGTTTTTGCCACTAAAATTTATATGAGAGAATGAGACATCATCAAACTGAGGTAAGTGAGTTATAGTGTGGTTACCCTGTGTTTTGTCTATGGTGAGAGAGAAAATGACAATTGTCCAGAGGGCAATGCAGATCTTAGATGTGTTTATAATGCCCTTTGGAGGTGCATCTCTCTCTGCTGACCAAAGCAACCCTCCAGGACAAAAAGCTGAGCACCCTGAGTAGGCGAGGCAACTAAAATGGGATGGACCTGCATTAAACATCTGAGAAGTACCAGAATAACAACAGGCCTGAAAAAGAGCATAGATTTCACTATGCCCAGTCCAGAGCCCACTTAGCTTTGCAGTCTGCATGCAGATAACAAAGGCTTGTTCTGTATAATGCCCGCTCCTATAGTCCTTTTGTGGGCAAAATACTTCACTGTTTCTCACAGCGGAAACAATGTCTGGCTGGGAAAAGCTCACTGCCATAAAAGCAGTGACATCTTCAAATCAAAGCTTTGTGGTGAAAATTGGCACCGTTTAGACAGTAATTTTCTGACCCTTGTTTGTTTAACTCTTGGAAATCTAAAATTGTGCTTTCCACAGTCTGTAAACATAACTAAACTTTGCACTGCTCCCATCCAATTTACAGGAAAAAACTGAGAGGTAGTTGAACAAAACTTGGAGTGAAGGATGTGGCCTCTTAGCCATGCACTTATTTGAGAATATTTATTCAGCAACTGACAAAGGACAAAAATCTTGTAATACCAATTACCTATTACAAGTAAGAGAGAAACAAAATTTCCAATATATGTTGGATTTGCTGCTGTAAGATGTAAGGAGCCTGAAACCACATTCGAGATTTTCGAGTGCAAAAAGTTAAGATCTTAAATTTAAATTTTGTTAGCTAAAAAGAAGCTGCCAGTTTCAAAGAGAATTAGGGCATGAATGGGAGCTAGCTTTGTCTGGTCCTTTATGAACTTTGCTTTAAAAGTTCCTGCTGAGTTGTTTTTAGACCCCTTCCTTTCAACAGACCAGCCACAAAGTCAGCATTACCACTACAAAATCCAGCATTTCATAGAGCATATATGTCAGATTCTTCTAAACGGCCTAGAACTTGTCCACATGGGATCAGACAGACACGTTTTAATTCCTGACATTGATGTGCTCAATAAAACATGTCCTGGAAGGCATTTTTTAATATAAAAGGAATGATGCAGAAACTTATTCCATTACAGAACCAGCACATCTTTATGAACTGGCTACAAGGTGGGGCGAGTCAAGCTGGTATCAACAGCAGCCCACAGGTTTCCTGTGACTAAAGGTACAATCCCTCTCCCTTTGAGAGATGGAAAGTGGGATGAGGGCAGTAAAACACCCAACACCCACACATCTCTGACTGCCTAGACCCAGCTAGATGTGCAAGGAAGATGACAGGGTTAGCCTAGAAGCACATGTGCAGCCAGGCCAGATGTGGGGGGTCCTGCCATCTCTGTGTGAATCACAAGCAGGGCTCCAAAACTGGAATCTGGTCTCCATCACAGAGGAGCATGGATTTAATTAGTTCTTTCCATCACTGTGAAAGGCATGAATGAATTACAGTAACATTTTTTGCTATTAACTATTCTGTTGATGAATCCAAAATATATGCAATTACAGATCTAAATATAGTCCCTTACAGTTAACAGAAATCAAGCTAAGTAACTCAGGAAGGGAGGGAGGAAGGGAGGGAGAGCAGACATCCAAACCCACACAAAAACCTGACTTCACTTCTTCTGTATGGTAGTACTATTTTACTTTGAAGTAAAGCCTTCCTCAAGAAGTTCCATAATATTTCTATAAATAGTTCTATTCAGAAATATTCTCGTTTGCAAAAGTAAAGTAAAAATTAAGCAAAAATAATGAATTTATTTTCATTGCAAAATTGCTCATCTCATTCCATCTCTAAATAGCACTGTCCAACAAATCATTTTGTAACTACAGTCAGATGCCTGCCTTGTCTGATTTAAAACTTTAAGTGTACTTCAAAATTAGAGATGAGCAAAAGCCAGAGAGAAGAGCCCTTTGTTTAACTGTGCAGCAATAGTGCACCAATCCATACGACGTGTCACTCTGTACCTAAAGGGAGCACATCCAACACACAGGATACTCCCTAGCCCCTTTCCAGCCTCGCTTTTTGCTGAGACTACCAGCAAGCATGTCAACTCTGTCAGCATTCCTGGGAGCCTCATTGCCCTCCACACTGAAGTGAGAAAAACAAAATCTTTTCACTCTAGCACATCAGGCAAGGAAAACCAGGTACTGACACATGACCACAACCAGAAGCAAGTCTTTTTTTTTTTCCACATCCATAAGAAATTAAAGCTTGTTCTAAGTGATATGATTTTTATTATTAAGCAAACTATTTTTTTCCTAACCATACAGGCCTGGACTTTAAAAAGCAAGATGGCAGGCATCACACCAAGGAGCAAGGTAAAGCGTAAATTAGGTGCAAAGCTATGTGAAATTTGAAGACTGGTACTAGATGTGAGAGCTCTTTCAAAGGCAAATTCCCAAAATGATTCAATTGTTCTTTAGAAAGACCCAGAACCGGCCAGTGCCAAAGAAAGCAGTGCTGGGCAACAACTTTCAGTGATAAATATCAGTATGTTTTAAAGCTTGTTTTCACAGGTTTCTCTGTCTGGATATGATTTTAGGAGAATATTTTAATCAAACCCAAAATAGCAATGCAGAAAGAAGTGCTGACACAGAGAGGGATAATCCTGTCCTCAATGCTGATACTGAAATACATACTTCTGCACAGCCTACAAGAGGGTATCCCACTGAGATTTCTGCAGATGCCCTGGATGGGAAGGACAGTAGACATGAACTCTCAAATACGTAAGACCAGAAAGGGAAAATAAGTTACCATCAGAAATACTAAGCTAGTTAGACACAAACTGCTGTCAAAATCATGAAGCAAATAAATGAGGGGCAAAAAAAAGAGAGAATCCCCTCAATCTCCCTAACATTCATAGGAGTAACAGGGATTACTTGAAAAAGCAGCAATCTTTTTAAAAACGGTAGAACGTTTTGAGTTGCCAGCGTGCTTTTAATTACGTTTAGAAAGTTAAAGTCTATTGCATGAACTAGACAAATTAAGTCGTTCAAAATCACAATGAAGTTGCTGATTCGCCAGCATTTTTAATCCTGCAATTTACATGCTTAAATACATTCTTAACAATACCCTTTTAATAATCAAATACATTCACACTGGCAACCTCAGTACGCTGACTGATGTGACAGTTTAAAGTATTTCAAGGGGGATATTTGGGTCTCTTGACTTTATATTTGACCATTGCCAAAACACACATCCTCGTAACACCAAAGAAGAAAGTCAAGCCTTGGTGTACACTAAGACTGACCCAAACTGCCTGCAAACAAACAGGAAATCCACAGATTTTTAAGGCCAGAAGGGACTGCTGTGATTGCCAATCCCACTTCTGCACAAAGGAGCCTGTAAGATTTCACCCCAAAAAATCCTGCAGCAAGTATTCAGAAACTGAATGACAGCTGAACATCCGGCACAGAAACATCCTTAGCGTAAATCGCCTAAACCAGGATTAAAACCTAAATTATGAAAAGTCTCCGTTTTCCTTCTGTAAACAGGTAGGATACACAAGCCTCACCAGTACCTCACGGTGACACTTCCACAGCACAGCAGGAGGAATTATTAAGAATGGAACTCCTCCATACACGTTTCCACCTTTACGACACACAATGGCAAGCGATTCCATGAATGACAATTCCATTCATTGAAATATTTCAGGTTTGAAATTTCATTTCTACACTGTCACGTTTTAAAATACAATCACAAAATCCCATTTATTGTTTTTCTCATGAAAATAATTCTAGCAGTCTGCATGGTTTATCATTATTTACACAGTAAATGTTAACTCATAACTAATGAAGGGTTATTCCTACAAGGAAGAGAATCCAAAGTCACATCCATTACATCCTCATTTCTGTTTGTAACATTCACTTTTTGCCCCTTCACCCACATTTTGTCTCATCAGATCCAGGGATATATCAGATCCAGGGACATCTGGATAGATGAGCTGAATAAAAAAAGGTTCACATGACCCTTATTCCATTAGCATATTCAGAAACTTTAAATTGCTGTCCAATTTGCAAAAAAACAGAAATAACCTAAGGTCTGCGAGTGTTTTCAGAGCAAGAATTTGCCTTCATATACTTCCCAATTGTTGTTTGAACGCTGGAAGCCACATTTCCCAAAGATGCAAACACAAACTTGAGGTGAGAAGAGGCCAAACCTAAGGCTGTTTGTCTTTTCTTAAATGCTGCCATACTACAGCCATAAAAACAGTAGTTTTATATTGTACTAAAGCATGGAAATTCAAGCTAATTAAAATCACATTTGAAAAAAGAAAACTCACATTCAAATCACCTTCAAAACACAGCTCTCATAACTTGTTATTTAAATTAGCCTTGAAACTTTGTTATTTATTTACGCTGCTACTGATAGCTGATGTTCATCCGCCAAACATGTCACGAATAGATAAGAGATTGAACTATGGTTTTGAAATTTATTAGCGTTTGTAAGAGAGGCTTCTCACAAAATTAAACGTCAAGCTTTTCTCTTGGTGTCTGTTCACAATCTCGGATGGCTGATCTTTACAAAAAAACTATTTGAGGCCAAATTTGACATAAGTCTTAAAACACAGCATAAAATTACTTTTTAAAATTATTACTGTAAGTGCACAGATTTTTCTCCCATTTCCAATGCAAAAGAAAAACAATTTCCATATCCCATTAAAGCATTTTTAATTTGAAATTGTTAAGTACTAGAAATCAACAATCTAACACAATGAAGATGCAATATGAGATATGAAGCTTCATAGCCCACCTTTCTTCTTGACTGGCATTCTTCTTCCTACTTCTGAATCTGGTTGCAAGCACTTATTTACAGGTACTAACGAAGTACTACTGGAACACTCTGCAAGGTCAGGAACTGACTATCTATTGCAGAACACTTTTACAGTTCAGTTAGGAAATGCAGCTTCAATCTTCATTTCTATGAATGCTTGCTGTTCCCTTGGATTGGGCTTCCGACGCTCTCCACAAATAAGGAAAAAAAAAAAAGGGGGGGAAAAAGAAGCTTTTTGATTCTTTTTTAAGAGAGGCTTTCAATTTCTTTAAAATATATTTGACTCTATAAAAATACAAGAGCAAATGTTCCTTGGCAATATAAAACCTTATTATAACTCCTCTTCTGGCAGCAAAGTTTGAAAATTAAAAGATTTTATGCAATACAATTAAGGCACAGTCCATCTCTAGGCAGCTGTCTCAATACTCCACCTGTACATGCTCAAAAAACATATTATTTGCAGGACAAAAACGCCCAAGTAATCCAAATAAGGAGGAAGACAAAAACAATCCAAAGTGCCTCTTTAAGTTCTTTCACTTCTTGAATTAATTTTGCTAGCTATGTATTAGGTGACTACACAGCAGACCGAAAAGATCCCTTTTTCCTCACCAGACACGAGCCTTCAAATATCACCCTCTTACCCAACAGAAGTCACTGGGCAGACACTTTCATTTTTATTATCTGCAAGCCACCCAGCCTTACGGTCTTTAATGTCCCTCTGATCCTCCCATGTATTAAAAGAGAGGATTGAAAACGAGGAAAGCAATCCCTTGACCTGGAATTATTAAAGTGACAGTGCTGCTCACTGGGCACTTGGGCAAAGCAGATTGCTTTACACTGGAGTCATTTACTTCATGCCATTCCTTCCCTTGCACAGCAGCAGCCACCTCGTGAAAGAGGAATAAGGAGAGTTAGGAGAAGAGCTTCACAAAAGGTTCATTTTCAGAGATAATGAAGTATTAACGAAATAAAAAGCAAGCCATGAGATCAGTCCGGAGTTTCCCACTCAGAAGCGCAGCTGGCTGGCTTCAGTATCAGCCTCTCTCTCTCTCCCTTTTTCTGGAAAAACAAAAAGAGAAACAGAAACGGGATAGATTTTCTTCATCTACCTCGTCAAGGAAAAGTCTGACACAGGCGGACAAGCTCCGAACGCTTCCCTTCCCCGCGTGAACGAGGAGCTGCGATGCACATGACAGGGCTTTGCTGTGCATCGTCTTCTCCAGGAGATGGGAACCGTGTTTGTGAAGGGGCGGCTCTGCTTTGCTCTCTAATGCTCACAGTCGGGATCTGCTCGTCCCCGCATCCCGCGAGCAGGGACTCAGGGGCTGTCCCCCCTCATCCCCTCCCCACTCCCCCCTCCCCCGGTTCCCTCGAACCCAAACGGGTCTGCCTGCTGCTTTCTGAGGCGAAACGAGACACGGAGGGCTAGCTGGGCGGGTGGGGAACCGGGATGGGATGCAGGTGAACTGGCGGAGCCAGGCTGGGATTAAGGAAAGGGACAATTCCCCCCACGGTTGCTGAGGGACAGGCGAGAGG
>VZTA01016625.1:33259-46911 GCA_013398855.1 Mohoua ochrocephala
CCGGCCCACGGCCAATCGGCGGCCGCCATGCTGGGCCGGCGGCCAACGGCCCAATCAGGGGCGGCCTCTGAAGGCCCTGGGTCATGTGAGCGAGCAAGATGGCGGCGCCCACGAGGAGGGCGTGAGGTGGGAGGAGCCATGTTGTAGGCGGCGGGAGCGGCTCGGGGGGGGGGGGGGGGCCGGGGCCGGCCGGGCGGCTCCANGCCTGAGCCCGGCGGGGACGCCGGGAGGGTCAGCGCGGTGCGGGGGCGGCGACTGGCAGCGGTGGGGTTTGAAGGTCGCGGTCGAACCTCAATTTCCTGGCGTGAGGGTTCTGACCTGAGCCGGGCCCCGGGGCTTTGGGAGGGCTCCCTCTGCCTCCAGCGGCGCGCAGGGCTCAGGGAGAAACGCGTGTGCAAATTGTGTGCAAGGCTCGGGGGAGTGGGGTGGTCACGGCTCCGTGACGTGCTGTGTGTGGGATCCCAAAGCACAGGTTTGGGGACCCTCCTCAGGCGGCCTGAAGCCATCCCGGTGACGTCCTGCCCGCTTGTCCTGCTTCCTCCGCTCCTGCATCCTGCCAAGCCCGAGCCGAGGCAGGCACGGTCCCATAGGTAGGGCTCAGGACCCGACCTTCACGTTATAAAAGCAACTTAAGGTAAGTATGATTGGCAATGTAACTCTGGGAGAATTTCCTCTGTAGTAAAACGTGTAGGATAAAAGCATTTGAATCACTAAAGTCCAGGTGTAATCAAGAGCTGTTGTAGAGAGTTGACTTCAGCTGGCCACCAAGATACTCTTACCGCTTTCTGCCCCCCTCAACAGGACAGGGAGAAGGGATGAATAAAAGCTCAGGAGTTGTGGTAAGGACAGGGAGATCACTCACCAATTACCATTACAGTCAAAACAGTAAACTTTGGGGAAATTTAATATATTGTCAGTCAAATCAGAGTAGGGTAATGAGAAATAGAGCCAAATCCTTAAAACACCTTCCCTTCACCCCTCCCTTCACTCCTATTTTTCTCTATGTCCTCCTCCCTCTTAGAAGCACAGGCAGACAGGGAATGGGGGTTGTAGTCAGTTCATCACGTGTTGTCTCTGCCACTCCTTCCTCCTTGCACTCTTTTCCTTCTCCAGCGTGTGGTCCCTTCCATGGGAGACAGTTCTCCACAAACTTCTCCAATAGGAGTCCTTCCCACAGGCTGCAGTTCTCTATGAACTCCTCCAGTGTGGCTCCCTTCCACGGGGGTCAGTCCTTCAGTAGCAGGGGCTTCTCCAGTGTGGGTCCCCCACGGGCTCACAGGTCCTGCTAGGAACCCACTCCAGCACAGGCCTCCCACTGGGTCACAGCCTCCTTCAGGCATCCACCTGCTCTGGCGTGGGATCCTCCAGGGGCTGCAGATGGATCTCTGCTCCCCCATGGACCTCCAAGGGCTGCAGGGGCACAGCTGCCTCACCATGGGCTGCCCAACGGGCTTCAGGGGAATCTCAGCTCCAGTGCCTGGAGCACCTCCTGCCCCTCCTTGTGCACTGACCTTGGTGTCTGCAGGGCTGTTTCTCTCACGTGTCCTCCCTCCTCTTTTCCAGCTGCTGTTGTGCAGCAGTTTTTACCCTTTCTTAACTTTCCCACACACACTACCACTGTAGTGGTTGGGCTTAGGCTTGGTCGGCAGCAGGTCTATCTTGGAGCCGGCTGGAACAGACTGTCGGACATGGGGGAGGCTCCTGGCATCTCAGAAGCCACCCTTGCATCCCCCCTGCTACCAAAGCCTTGCCACACAAACCCACTGCAACTGTATGCTTCCTAATTTATGTCTACAAAGTATGGATTTATTTGGTTGGGTTTTTTTCTTACAGTTCTATTTGACAGTTAAGTCAATTTAAATCTGGAGTATTGCCATGCAAAATAGGAAATGCATTTGTGATTCATAGTGGCAAAGAGTCTAAATGTTTATTTGATTCATACTGGGGCTATGTAACTTTGAATGCATTTGTTTATTTCTTCCTTATGATCCAGGACTTCAAGATGACAGGAAGAGAGTTTCTTGAACTAGATTCTCCGCAGCAAAGACTAATTTTGGAAAGATTTAAGCGGATGGAAATCATACAAAAGATGTTCAATGAGCTTCCTAAAGCAGATCAGTAAGTGCTGGTAAAAGAAATGAAGATCAGTGCATCAAACATTTCAAGTCTTGGAGGCTTTTCTTTTTCCTTACTCTTGTATTACAAATTTTCCTTACAGTTACAGAATTAGTTAATTGTGAAGATGCTTGTTACTGTCCAGAACAGAAAACTTGTTCTGTGTTTTTTCAGTGTGGTTATTTCAGTGTTGGCTCTGGTCCTGCTGAGCTGGTTTCTGGCATGTGCTCCCCAGTGCTTAGGGTTCTGGCATGGCTGATCAGCCCTGACTGGCTCTGAGCATTCTCACAGTCCTGTGCTAGAGCTAATACATTTTCTAGGAAACTGAAATGTGATTCTGCCGGAGCCATCTTGTGTCCAGCAGGGCTGGCCTGGGGCCAGAACTGAGTGAGCATCAACCTGCTGGTTTCTGCATTTCATTCTGCACTGCTCCCTGTTTCAGGAAGGCGAGACTAAGGTATCCAGGTGGTGGTGGAGGAGTCAGCTGGAGTCCTGCAGGCTCACCAGCAGGGTTCTGCGCAGCACAAAGCCAGCTAAATGCCTTCTGGGCCTCACAAATGACCTTTTTGGTTTGTGATGCTGCATGTCACTGCAAAGCCTTACTGGACCTGAGCTGGTTCTGTTAGGAGCCATTTGCATGTGTGTATCAGCTTGGATAAATTTGGTAGAAATAAGAGTAATCAGAAGCTTATTTTATTTATATTTTTTTTAATAGGACTAAATTGCTGGCTAAACAAACTGCTGGTAGTAACACAGGGCCTCCCCACACAGGTGAGAAAGAAAAGGCTGCAACTTTGTGTAGGATCTGCCGCCCTCATGTTCAGCCCAAAAAACTCCTCCTTCCCCAGGAGAGCAGGGGGGGCAGATACCTCAGTAGGGATGTGGTAATGTCTGGATAGAACCTGTGGACTTGGGGACTGCTGGGCCTTGGAAAGAAGTAGCTGCCAGTCTCTGGCAGGACTTACAGCTTGTATAGCCAGAGGGGAGCTCACTAATGTCTGGAAAGGAAGAGCAAGCACGCTGCAGTCAAACTGAGAGTTCCTGTTTACCCAAGCACTTGTTTTTAACTCTAGGGAGCTCAAACGAACAAAAAACCCCAACCAACCCCAACCCTTCCATCCTCCTTTTCTTTCCTTTTGTGCCGTGTAGCGGTTCTGTACCTCACTAAACTAAGTAGGTTCTGCTAGTCCATTAATTTGCTCTGGTTTGGATACTTAAATATGCTGCCAAAATTTTAATCTTGGTCCTCCGTATTTATGGACATACTTGCCTGCGTTTCACTGCCTGTGACTGTATTTCCTATTCAAAACAAGAAATAGGTGGTGTCCTTGATGTCTGACATTTTTAGTGTTTTAAGTTTTGCAAGATTAGCAAGTACATCTCTGAAGTCTTTTCCATACGATTTTTTGCAGTGCTTAATATTACTGGAAACATTAAAATGTAGAAGAATTATAAGTAGATTGACTTGACTTTTCAAAATTATGTATTTTATTGTGTATGTATATTTCCTAATTTCTTTTCAGAAAACATTATTCTTAGAAACATGCTTATTAGGAGAGCTTTAATGAAGTGTTCATTAACTGTAATAACTGGGAAAAAAATCGTAGCAATGGCTTCTCAACCTTTCTGTCACTTCACTCTTGAAGTGTGTGTAAACGTGTAACAAAGGATGCTGCACTGGTTGCTTTTGAAAGTAGCTACTTTCCAGTTTGCTCCAGTGAGAGATTTACATCTCTTACCCCTTGTTGCCAGATTTTCAGAAGAGAATTGTAGGGTTGAGTAAACAAAACTTTTTTTACAGTTCTCAATTGCTGAAACGACTTTCCTTCTTTCACAGGAACCTTTGTAATCATGGAAAATACTTCCTAGCAGCAAATTCAAGCTTATGTGGCTTAGCAGCAAATAATTTCTTCAGGAGCATCCTACACGTCAGAAAGGCTTCCTTGGTGTCTGCTATGCCAATGGCTGTTATTCCGTTTCTTTCAACAGCAGCAGTTTATGAAGTTTTTGTGCGTGACCCTTTATTTTCAGGTAAAAACCTCCTTATTTCTTTTTTTTTTTTTTTTTTTGAAAGGGCTTTGCTTTCCATGCTTTTCCACAATGTAACACTAGAGGAGCTTTTTCTCCCTGCAGAACAGTGCTCTTAAGCTGTTGTGGTCTTAAAAAACCTCAGTTTGTAAAGCAGAGTTTGAAAAACAGAATGCATTGGACAGCAGTTAATGGAGTGGGAAAGGAGATACATATGTTTATATATATATATTTCTAAAAAAATTTGTTACACATTACTTATTTTTAGCATTTTTCACTCAAAGTCATGTAAAAGTGACTGCAACAAAGCAGTTCAATTTCCCCCATCTGTACAATTTCATTTGAAGGTCAACTTTAGAATGATAAATTCCTTATGGGTTGGAATGGGAGTGATTGTTTTTGGTTTTGTTTTGGTTTTTGTTTTGGGGGTGTTTTTGTTGTTGTTTTGGGTTGTTGTTGTTTTTTAAAAGAAGAGCCCTGCTTTATAATTTTTTGCATACCTGTACAGCTTGGTGGTTTCTGTCCAGAGCCTGTTTTCAGGTTCTTGCATGCAGCTTATAAATTGATGTGATGGAGCATGTGTGGATATTGGCAGTGAAATACTGTTTGCCACGCAGGTCAGCTGAACTGTGAGGTCTGTGCTGTGATCAGAGGAGGATTAGTGGGTGCTGTTGTGGGCGGTCTCTATCCCATTTTCCTGGCTATCCCCTTGAACGCAAGCCTTGCAGCCAGGTACGTCTTACTAACCTGCAATGATTGAAATGTATTTACGGGTTAAATCTTCAGTTCTTAGTCTAAATTCTGTGGGTATTTAGTCTGTGCACACCTGTCTTCTTGCAGACATTTAGTACATGGAAAGAGATTTACATTAAGGTCATCTAATTACAAAGTGAAGTTTGTAAGAGCTATACCAAAGTGAAATAAGATCTGCAAAGTGATCCATTGGGAAGCCCTTGTGTTTAGCAGGAACCATACAAGTCTCCCAGGGTGTGCCTGGCTGTGTGCAGTGGTGGCTGCCATCCTGCCACCACTGAAGGTGGCTGGACAGCCAAGAGACCTCACTGACCTTGGGCAGTGCCCAGCAGCCAAAGTCCCTGGCAGGTGTCATTTTGTGACAGGTGTTATTCAGAGCACAGCAAGGGCAGGGCGAGGCTTGGTGAGACCCAGGACGTGGTCAGGACGTTTTAAAGCATTTATCCAGAGAGCTCAGTACCACCACGTGAATTTAACTTAGGAGAAGGAGGAGAAAATTACTATCTACATAAATATTTATGTTAAATCTTGACACTTGCATGGAAAAAAAAAAAGTAAATTTCTACAATGGTTTTTGTTGTTTAGGTATATGTCAACTCCCTTGCCAGGGAAAGAAAACCTGTTACGCTACTGGCTCACAACTGCTCAGCCTGTCTTTAGAAAGATGAGTCTGGGTGTACTGGTACAGGCTCTGACTGGATTGTACCTTGCCACTAAACAGCACGGAATATATATCAAAATGCTGCTGCAGATGAACACTAGCAGGGATCCTGAAGAGCTACCGGAATGAAGTAAAGCAACTTTTCAATTGCCTTGGATAAGTAACCATAATAAACAAGGAAAAGAAGTGTTGCTTGCTGTCTCTTTTTAATAGAAAAATAAAGTCTCTGGATTGGCATTTTTTAAGTTTTGAACTTAAATGCAGGTTACACTTTTCATCATGCCCAGTTTAGTGTATATACCTGAATAACAGACAGGTGTGTTTCTTTGGAAATGGGAGGCAAGAAAGCATTTATAGTGCCTGCTTAGTGTTTGGTCTAAGGTGATGCTACATCTTTTAGAAGCTGTAAAAAATGAGTATTCTTGAAAAAAGGGGTTTTTTTCCTTCCTAACGCGAACCATAGAGATTAAAAAAAAACCCAACAAAACCAAAAGGGGGAAGATCAAGGCAAGCTTTTACTAGAGATTCCTCAAAATCTGAGTATTTTTCTCCCTTTTCTCCATTCTGCTAGCACAAAACTTCTCTCACACTTTTAGGCTGTCAGAAGGGTCACACTGTACACTCTAGAGGACACTTCTATCACAGAGCAATCAGGAGTGATAATCATGTCAGGCTTCCCAGCATATCAAAAAAACAGCCTTTGCCCTTGTAACCCTTTTGCCTTGAAATTAGTCTTTTCCTGAAGGATGGGACTGTGTTGAGAGGCCTTCAAGAGCCAGTGCTGTTACTGGGCTATCTCAGCTACTTCTAAGATCAGTGGTCCAGAGTAACGCCTTTATGAGTCAGGTGCATCTTCACATTAGGTGGCCGTATGTTCTAGAGCAATATAAATTGCAGCTCTCCTACTGCATGAGGTGGCTTTAGTGTGTTCTGCTGTTTGAGAGCTGAATCAGGAATTCTTGTACAGAAGCAGTCCTCTCAATCTGATGTATGGTCTTAACCCCCCGTAGCTGGGGGTTGGCCTCTTCTCCCAGGCAACAAGGGACAAGACAAGAGGAAATGGCCTCAAACTGTGCCAGGGGAGTTTCAGGTTGAACATCAGAAGGAATTTCTTACAGAAGGGGTTGTTAAGCATGGGAATGGACTGCCCAGGAGCTGGTGGGAGTCACCATCCCTGGAGGTGTTCAAGAAACCACTGGATGTGCCACTTAGTGCCATGGTCTAGTTGAGAAGTTGGTGATCAGTCAAAGGCTGGACTCTATGATCTTGGGGGTCCTTTCCAACCTAAATGATTCTGTAACTGTAAAAGCTGTACAGTTACTGGACAGCAGTCATGTACACTTCAATAAAGTTCTAGCATCCCCTGAGATGCACGTGGAAATATTTATTAATGAGAATTAAGAATTCAGCACTGAGACCTTCAATTGAAGGGGGTTAAAATTTATGCTGTAACGCTGATGAAAAATATATTGAAGGAGTTTATCATCTTTATCTACCTTTTCCTTAAAAATGGGTCATTACAGCAGGAAAATCACACATTCTTTCTCTAGACCCAGGAGTAGTGGCAATACAGACTCCCCGTTGTTGTTAGGTAGAGATTATTTAGTTTTCCTTGGGAAAGCATAGGCACACCACGTGACACAGCAGTACTTCCTCCAAGTATTGCTGTGTTACGTGGTGTTCCCATCCTGGTCTGCACCCAGACAGACAGCTTGGCCTTACCTTCATCACCTCGACTGGAGACTCTCATGGAGCAAGTATTTTACATGACAGTGAATTGTCATATCTCTGGAAGCCACCAGACTTTAACCAACAGAACCACTTACCTGTGATAATAAAAACATAAAATAAAGGTGTTACTGTGCAATAGTATCTTGAAGAATGACAATGACTGGCTCAGTGATTATTGCAATTGTTTAACTGATATAGTTAAAATACTGTAAACAGATTCCAGTGCTTTTTAAAGGGTGAGATTCAAAAGGATCTTCCCTTCCATGTACTATTTTCACTTTGGTATGAATTTAAGCGATAATTATCCTCAGTCACCAAAATGCATGTTATGATGTTTAATGGTCTGACCTGGACAAACCACATCCTTTTAGATACTCGTTTCTTAAAGTGAAAGGTGAAGATTGTATATTAAAAAAAAGCTACATTCCTCAACATTTTTAGCAAGGTGCAAAGACTGATAGTTGTTTCCAGCATCACTGATGAACACACAAATAGCAAGCATGTATTTTACGTGTTCAGCACTAGTCACATCAAAGGTCAGCTGAACACTCCTGAGACTGGAGTGGTGGTGTGTTTATGAACCAGGAAACTTTCCAGTTACACCCTCTGTACTTCTCCTTAAACTACTGAGGGGGAAGTGTTCTCAAGAGTTAAAGTCTGAAATTGTTTCAGAATTCCACAGGACAGCAAGATACTACCCCAGCTCTAGCGTGCACGCGTGTGGAGGAGTGTCTGCACGGGAACCTGGGAACGCTCTTTCGGTTCCCTGTTTCATACGCAGGGTACGACCTACTTCCTACAGCCCCCAAGAAGTCAAAGGAGGAACTTCTACCAGTCCTTGGCCTCTGACAACTGTAATAAACTCCCTGCAAACACTGAGTGAGAACAGGTTTTAGTTGGATCCTTTCTTCCACCACTGTAGTAGAAACAAGCCAGACACAGGCTACCTATCCCAGAGAAAGGACTTTAGGCTGCTCCAAGTCTGAACTACTGCCAAAAGAATGCCAAGAATGGCTACAGATAAGAGCCAACAGAAATACTAAAAAAGCACCACTTTTATCTTCTAGATGTTCCATTTTAAATGCTGTCTCAACATTACAATCTATTCTACGGCTCCTGCAAATGACACCCTCATCCTCCTGGTACATGCACGAGTCCCGCTCTTGGCATCCTCCTGCTAATGAGCACAGGCAGAGTTATTTCTCCACATCTGCATGTCCCACTTAAACTGGGTGGAAAACTGTAGAACCAGCAGCTGGTAATGTGCAAATTTTGCACAAGGTGTTCTTTAAACAGAGTCCATTTGAACAGCTCCCATACCTATCATATCCTTCACACATTTTACAGTGTAACTAATAGTAAATACAGCCCTATAACCAGAATATTGCTGATTCCAGCAGAAAACCTCCTTAACTACAAACTCTAGAAACAGCACTTTAAGAATCAGTAAATGTACAAAAGGCCTTTGTGTTTTGCCAAAGATCCCTGTGATTACAATTTTGTAACTGTAATTTGACAAATGGCATGAGAAATCTGATTATCTGGAAGTACCAAGAGATGCCAAATGTTGGAACATGGTTCCCTGCATTTCCTTTGATATCATCTCTCCAGGCAGCTACAGATTACAGAAGCACCGATTTGTTTTTAACTCCCAGGTGCTGCAAAGCTCTTCAGAGGAAAGAGAAGTTCATTTAGAATGCTACCAAGAGTCACAGCACCAGAATCAAACTCCAAAGGACTACAGGAGAACTGAGCATGAAATCGTTTCTTATTTAAATGCTACATAGTCTTCAAGTGACTCTGGTGGGAAAAAAAATGGTAAATGCAGGTAGCATAGCTGTGCAGCTGAACACTGGCAGCACTTGGTTCTGTGGTACATGCAATTTACCAAACACACATTTCAGTGCTGAACAGGGTATTTCCTACAATTAGAGGCCAAAAAGGCAAAGCATGTCAGTATGCTTTTACATTTTTATGCAGTATTTTTTATGAAATATTCCTTTTTATCAAGCTGCAGACCACTTTCACTAGAATCCCCTCATGCTAGAAAGCCAGTGCACTATTTTAAACTCTCCTCTACAAATAAAGCATTTAAGATGAACAGAAATCTAAACATCCATCTAAACATGGCTCGCTCCGGAGCATTGAAAATGTTCTGTCCTTTCAGCACTGTCAAACCTTTTGTTTTTAACACTCACTCCGGTGTTTAGTGTGGAAATAGCAATTTGATCAAAGATAGTGATTCAACAGCATGTAATTAACCAGTCATGAACCTTCAGAGCCTAAAAACAGAACAGAAAGGAGGAAGATGCCAATAGACCACAGAAGGGTTTATGTAAATATTTTATTCCTCCACGGTATATTGGTCAAACGTATCCATATTAATAAAAACTTAAGAACAACTATGAAATACAAGAAGTGCTGATTCTAAGAAGTACAGCTCTATCTGCAGTTTCAAGGAATAACACCTTCGTGTTGTCCTCACCACAAAATTACCTTCAAAGACAGATGAGCAAGAACATTTCTCCTGCATACCCTGATCCATTTTACCTTGTTTTCCACTTGATGACTCAGAGATAGCAGCGACATTTTCCCCTGTTTTCCCACTTTGTTTAATGAACCAAGACATTAATGAGAAGAAAAAGATGAAAAAACATTTGAGCCCATAAACTGAAAGATCAACAAGTCTGATTTTATTATGATATTGTATTCTTATCTGAATGGCACATAATTACAAAGAAACATTTACAATATATTTTCAAGTATTAAGTTATGTCATTTCAAGGCTTTCACTTCAAAAAGCTACATTAATAATACACCATACAGATAGTACAGTCGGTTAGAGTTTCAAATAACTTCCTCCCCTCTATTTGGTTTAAATATGATTCAGTAGGCACTAGAAATGCCTGCAGCCACTGACTTTCTTGGGACTTGACCTTGTTCTTGTACCACAATACATCATTTTGCATGTCAGAAAATCAGCTGCTCTCAGACACAGCCACAGGTCGTGTCACGACAGAGCATTGTGCAGGTTCACAGCAGAGGCCAGAAGAACTGTCCCTGACCCTGCCATTCAGCAGTGATGCGACAAGAAAGAATGCATATTTAAATTAACTTAAAAAACACTCCTACACTGAAGTAACTGTAAAAATGCCACTGGAATATCCCATACTTGCTACATTAGTGTTTTTCTTTTCCTCAAGCACGTTAAACTGCAAAATAAAGCACGTTCATGAAGTCTGAGCTAGGCAGGTTGAGATTAGGTTGAATCTAAATTATTTCCATTTTGCATATCAGTCAGTGCAGGTCCTGGTGGTTAACTCTGACTCCTGTGCACTGGTACAACCCTTCGGTTACAGCAGAGTAACCCAAGTTAAGACTGAAACTTTGAACAGCCCTGTTGATGCCACCACAGAGGTGTAAGGTCACACATATCCCACTAAGTCTCTTTTGTGCTGGCAATATCCCCTGAACAGATGGAATTCTGCATACAGTGGAGTAAAATCTGTTTGATAGAACATTGCCTTTTAAAAAAAATCATCTTGGATGACAGTAAATAATCCCAGCATTCAACTTTTTTTTTTTTTTTAACCAAAGACAGCAAAAGCCCTGTTACCTCTTTATTCTCATTTCTTATACTACCTTTTAAAATAAAGCAGGAAATGTGGCCAGCAGCTGGTCCCGTCTCTTCTGCCCCAACACAGCTGAATCCACTTTAGCATAAAGAAAAACAAGGATGCTAAATACACATATACTTTATCACACAGTGATGTTTCACAAAGAAAAATCAAACTCCTTTTTTACTGATGAACACGTGACAGGGTCTTAGCACCAATAAAGCAAATGACTGGGAGAAAATGCTTTCACCTACTTAGCCTTAAACACAAAATTTAAGGCTTTAAGAAACAAGACTTCAGAAACACTAAATAGCATCTTTTTTTTTTTAAGAAGTTAATAAATGAAACTGTTTTAGAAAGTATTCTTTGTGAAACCTCACTTTACATATTATCATTTTCACAATCCTTCTTCCCCCAACTGATATACATTTAAACAACCTAAACATTATAATACAACTGAAAAAAAGAACCCACTCATCTTTTGTGATAGGGAGAAACACTGACTAGTACAAGAAAACACACGCTATTTGTTTGTCAAACTATTTTCCCTCCTATCTCAGGAGCAATTATGGAGCATTTTTCAAATCATTACCCTCAAGATACATATTTGCTCATCTCCAAACTGTGCTTAATTATATCAGGTTATAGATTTCTGGATACTGTAAGAGGCTAAATTAAGAACTCTACAGTAGAATTAAGCACATGCGTACACATGCAATATTTTTAAAATTTAAAGCTACTCTGAAGTAACACAGGAATTTCAGAGTGCATGGGCACAGAGATTTACTTATGGGAAGGTAAAGTAATGAGTTACTTCGATGCACTGATCCTTCAAACCTAATTCTCATTAGAGGTCCATGCGAGAGTGACTCCTCTCTGTGAGGGTTCCTCTGTAGACATTTAACCAGTGCTCAGGTTCTGTTTCATCAGGTAAAACCGCATCCTGAGTTAGAGCAAGCTAGAGAAGGGCTTTTGAAAGGTACCGTGCATCCCTAACACTAGACAGCATTTTAAACCAACAGGTCACAGACTCCTTTTTTTCACTCAAAAAGCAATTTCCTTAGACTCTTGGGACAGTCCCCTGTAATAAAAGGCTATAAATGTCACATCCCCCTTAGTAGCATATTTTCCCTTTTCAGCTCATCAGATACTTGGTTTAATGGGAAATTTCTACTTCAAATGGCATGAGCATTTTCTTTTAAATTCAAAACGTATCTTCTGCATTAGCTATTATGTAGCTACTATGTAGCCAATGTTTCAAAAACGAAAAGAGGAAAACAGCTAATGAGAATGATGTGATTGTAACCTTTACTATTAGGTGTCATCCAGAGCTAGAAACATTTTGGCAGAGTAGGCCAAGGACCAGAGAAATCATTTTCCGAACCAGTCATTACAAGAGACTGGGATAAGCAAAGCAAGCTGTCTGATACCACATTATGGGAATATATTGATCCTTACCAGGTTGCGAGGTGGAAAACGACTGTTCTTTAACCCCTACACAACGGAGCCTGGCAGGGCAACCACCTAAAAGAGAAACTGTCAGAGAGGTTTTAATAGTAATGTATAACTGAGATGCAGTACAATTTTATATGCATGCTTTCTTTTGCCGATCATTACTATTTTCTTAAGTCTGTCCAGTGACGATGTCATAATGGAGTTTTTGTTTGGTTTTCTAAGCAAGCATTTTCGGCTCCTCAGGATAAGCAGGCTAGACATTATCTGACTCAAGACCGGGTAGTCAGCATTATCTTTACTGCGAAGCGGAGCCGAGCGCACCTTCATGCATCAGGCCGGCATGATCTTTTCACCCAAGTGCTGCGAACGGGCTCTGGCGGCACCTCCGCGTGTGCACCACGCGCGTGTCAGTCTGCACGACCACTGTCGCACTGCTGCACACAGCTCCGCGCGACTCCCATCGCCAAACAGGCTCACACCACTACCGTCCACACGCCAGATTTACAGGACCTTGAACCAAGGCCACCGTCTGGCTCCCAACGTGCCGTTCGAGAGAATTTTTTTTGTTAACCCTGGCCACTTAGGTAAGCGCCAGGTTCCCCTCCTTTGCATCTCCCCCAATACCACCCCATCACCACTGTATGGATTCTTTTCCTCCGCACCATCGCCTGCTTCCTCCGCCGCGACGCGAGGCCCTTAGGGGTGAGAACCCCACGAGTACTTGCAGCAGGTACTTGACCCTACATTTTGAAGGAGGCCGCTGCCCGCCGAGCACAGATGGAGCAGAACTCCACCGACACCTGATCCCGGTCCACGTGCAGGCAGATCCCGCCGGGGGCCGCCCACTCCTCCTCCGTCTCAGTCACCACCGCCGCCTCCTCCAGGCCGCGGGGCCGGGAGCTGGGCAGGGCGTAGTCGTGGTCGCTGCTCTCGCCGGCGGGCTGGAGGTGCTGGTGCTGGCGGCGGGGGCTGCCCGTGTCCCTGAAGAGGCTGGTGCTGAGCTGCAGCCCGCCGGCGCGAGTCCCGGCCAGGCGGCTCAGGAGCTGCCCCAGCGCGCTCTGGTTCGCCAGCACAGCCCGCAGATAGCTGCTCTCCCGCTCCAGCTCTCGCAGGCGGCGGCTCAGGCCGCGGTTGCGGTCCCGCAGCTGCCGGTTCTCGGCAGCCAGGCCCTGCAGGCGGCTCTCCAGCCCCAGCACATACTGCTTCTTCTTCAGCCGGTTCAACCGCGCCGCCGCCGCCGCCTTCAGCCGACTCCCGGCCCCGCCGCTCCTCCGCCCGGGCGCCGCCGGCCG
>VZTA01016625.1:47388-70302 GCA_013398855.1 Mohoua ochrocephala
GGGGGGGGGTGGAAGTGCCTCGCGACTGCGCCCGCGCGCGGGAAAGCGGCGTCTGGGAATGTGGGAAGGGGGGGGGAGCTGTGACCGAGTGCGGAATATGTACAAGTTTTCTTGAGAGTGGATGTTCTTTGACGTTTGATCTTTGTACACTTTCAAGCCTAATCAACGAGAAGGGAGATTTAATCCGCGAAACAGAGAGCAGCCAACAAGCTCTAAGGGATCTCCAGGTGTTAGAAAGACAAATTAATTGGCAGTAGAATTGCCTTGTTAAGGTTTAGGGTTCAGCATGTTTCAATGATCTCAGACCTAGGGGGAGGTTGACATAGCTTGGGAAGAAGGATGTACTGCTGATAGCGGACACAAAGAATGCAGAATTCACGGGCCACAAGGACATCTGGCAGAACTCCCAAGATAAGGAAGAAACTAATAAACCCAACTCGGCAACTGTGTTAAATCAGCTCTGACTGGGCAAAATATAATTCCAGCAGGGGGAGATCCCAACCACCAACTCACAGACCACCGACCCCAAAAAAGAGAAAGATTGAGCATGCAGACTAATTAGCACGGGAGGCGAGAGAATCATTAAGCAATAGAATACTAATTAATAAGAGAACTAGGTAACTTGTAGCTTGTAACACCAATTCCCTTGTTTGCTAAAATGTATAAATAATAAAATGTTTTGATGGTTGGTGTGTTTGATTTGTGGAATACCACCAAGCACCCAGGCTTGTGCAACTCTGAAATAAATAATTAATGTCTCTCTCGCATGTGTAATTATTGGCTTGTGGCACACCAGGTAACAAATGTGATTTTTGTGTACGGCAGGGTGACAGGTGTGGGGAGAGATGCGTGTGGTTGGGGTGATGAGAGGTGTGTAGGAAATGTGGGTGGGTGTGTGTGATGGAGGGGTGAAGGAGGGAGCGGGGCCAGTGACGGGGGTATGTGAGGGAGAAGGGGTGAAGGTCTCTCACACAAAGACATTGCCAAGGGGTGGGAAGGGGGATGCCCCTGAGGTTTGCAGAATTTGGGGTCTTTCCCACCAGACCCCATGGCTGGGGCTGGGCCAGAGGCTTGTGGAGCTGTTCTGTCACACAGCGAGTGGCTGCCCTCTGACCAGATTTAGAGTATTTAGGCACCCGGTTTCAGGGTCCCTTGCAGTGAGCAGGGGGATACAGGTGCTCCTCATTGCCTATGGATTAATTCAAACAGAGCAGCCAGCTCTGTTCCTTCCTCAGACCAAGGGTGTGGTGTGTAATGTGAGTCAGTTGGCATTTGCACTGTAGCTGCCAGCATTGAGATTAACTAACTGTGCATGTGGGGCGTGCACCTCGGAGTGCGAAAGTAGGTTAAAAAGCAGGAGAATGTGGTCCATAAAACACATGTGGAATGACACTTGTAGGAGCCAGGATCAGAAGAAATGCTGTGGTTCATCGTGCAGCAGGTAGTAGAGCAATAATTCTCACCTGGCTTTGGGTGGGTTCAAGGACAGTCCAGAGAAGTTCCGAAGACAAGGCTGCTGGCAGCTGCTCCTTATGTAGAGTCAGAATCACAGAATCAGGGAATGGTTTGGGTTGAAAGGGACCCTAAAAATCACCTGGTTCCAACCCCCCTGCCTTGAGCTGGTAAACCTTTTACTAGACCAGGTTGCTCAGAGCCCCATCAACCTCCCACTGAACACTTCCAGGGATGGGAGGCAGCCACAGGTCCTCTGGGAAACCTGTGCAAGAGCCAGAAACCACATCTGGTTAAGCCAGTCCTTGAGATGGACTGGTCACTGGCCTCCAGACCTGCTGCTTCCGATCATTTCTGTAAATGAGCTCAATAGATACCGAGTTTGATACCGTGCTGTGACTTGTAGATACTCAGAACCAAGAGATACTCAATCCATTGTCTAAATTCTTGAGTTATCCCAAGGCATATGCATGTGGCGAAGAACTTGGGGTGCTCTGGAGGCAGCTGCCTACAGCTCAGGTGGAGAATGCTGTTTGGCCCATCATGGTGGTTGTTTTATTTGGGTTTTTTTGTTGTTGTTGGAGACTTAAACAGCAGGAGCTGAAACTCAGCAGCAAAAAAATTTCCTCCTTGCCTAGGAGACAGGCAAGAGAGAGTGGAAGGTCTCTGTATCCCACAGTGCTAACAGGAAAGATTTTTCTTTTGTCAAAAGCGACCCGACGTGCACAAAATGGAAGAGTGTATCACTAATATTTCTCTGCAGAAAACAAATAAAAGCAGGAAAAAAACCCTGGTGGAACATCCAGAACATCATCCTGTTCCAAAGATTATTGAAATCACCCAAAAGACTTGACAATTTATTCTGAGCTGAATGGGAATATAAACAATGCTATGGCCTTAAATAAGCTTTGAATGACTGCAGAAATCTGTGAGACTACTAGAAAACTATGAACAGTAATTTGCTTGAGCAACAGTTGTTGTATGATACTATTGGATTACCTGTTAAGTTCCTGAATTTAGAGAATTGTGGAGACATTGCAAGGTAGGATTTCTTTCTTGGAGCCTCAGAGCCTCTTAATGTGCTCAGCCTCTGCTGAACTTCAAAGCAGAATCAAATACAAAAGGCTGAGGGTTTGAGCTTTTGGCCATCTTGAAAAATAAAGTGGTTTTAACAATAAAAAAATGAAAACCTATGATTCAGCAGAGGTTAGCACTAAATAAATCAAATTCGTATTTTATGTTTTCCACCCTAATCATTCATGTCACGGGTTTGACTGGTTCGATGATCCATGTTCAGATTTAAGAGTGTGGTGATTTGCTTTCATGAAAGTGTAATGACAAAAAGGCTACAGAGCTGTCCTTGGAGTAGGGTTTAGGCTGGCGGGTGCAGTGTAAAGAAATGATGATCCCACGGAAAGGAACAAAATGCAGTGGTGTGTTACCATAGAGGCACCTGTTGTGAGGAGAACAAACCGCAGCTACACAACAAAGTGACGGAGTTTGACATTCAGAGCTCTCTCTTTAGTCAGCAAATCCATACTGTGCTTTCTGTAGGCATCGAACCGCAGCAGGAGTTCATTGTATGCCTGCTTGCTGTGTTCCAGCTGTCTTTGGAGCTCTTGAACCTTCAGATCTTTGTCACCTGCTGCTGCCTCTTTCTTGAGGCACCTTCCTGCTCTCTGCATGGCTTCTTCCACAGTCTCCAGCTTCTCCTCCAGCTTCTGAATCTCCTGTTCTTTATCTTGCAGAGCTTTGCCCCTCTCCATAGCCAGGTTCAGTAGCTGCTCTTTCTCTTCATGTGCCCTCTCCAGCTTGGCTTGCAGCTCACTGCCCTGAGCCCTCTGCTGACTTTCTGCCTGCTCAGCCCTTGCAGCAGCTTGTTGGTGCCTCTCCTGTAGGAGTTGCAGCTGCTTCTTCAGTGAATCCACCTCCTGGGCGTAGGCACCTGCTTGCTGGCTCTGAGCTTCCAGCAGCTCCTTCTCTCGCTCCTGGGCTCTGTGACTCTCGTGAGCGTATTTCTCCTGCAAGGAGCATAACTGCTGTGAGAGCTTCCTGGCCTCGGCAGCCAGCCGGAGCACTTCAGCTTCCTTCTCCCTCACAGCCTGGCTGAAGAGTGCTTCCCTGTCCTGCCGCAGGCGCTTGTTCTCCTCCCACAGCTGCATGTGCCTTTTCTTGTGTTCATTTTTGAACTGGATCATCTTTTCATGGTTTTTGGCCAGATCCATGAAGCGCCCCTCCAAATACTGAATACGCTGGCTCTGGGTTTTAATTTTCACAGCATCCTCTGCCCTCTGTTTCTCCAGCTCCATGTTGAGCTGCTCCAGGTCTCTGCAGTGTTGGTGTGTGTCATCCTCTTTCTTCTTCAGCATAGAGATAAGGTCGTGATGCTGCTCTAGGTGTGAAAGCAGCAGCGCCTCCTCACTCCTCTCCTTAGAGCTCTTGTAGAATTCCTCCAGGCCTTTTGTCAGTTCTTCCATGTCTTTGCCTGTCTCTGGATCACCTGTGGAGTTGGCCATCCCTGCTCCTGTCTCCTGAGCCATGGAGCCCCTGTCTCATGCAAAGACAAGACAAAATGGTATCGTGGCTGCTTCTGTTAGTGACACTCAGCATAATTAAATAGCGCCCAGTGGTTGTGTGGCCAACACTGCTGCCATAAGCTGGAAGTCTGGAGAAACTGATGTAGGGGAACAGGACCTCCCAAAACCAATGCCAGCCAGCAACTACACAGGCCTGCCACCCTCCCCCTCCTCTGGTTCAGAGTCAGGCAGACTGAGACTCAAGGATGCCAGACTGTGAGCAAAAGCAAAGAATGTGGGCTTAGTATTTATGCAAGCCTATTCAATTGCTGATGACTAGCTTTGCTAATTATTTGTTCTTGAGGCACTGCTGTTGTAGCTACAAGAACTACTATTATATTTAGGTAAAAAGCTTGTAAGTGATAAAGCTGTAAATAATTCCTTACGCAATCCTTTTCCTCTGCCTTTATTTTCTCCTACGGCTCTGTATTGTAACTGAAAATAAAACACGGAGGGTTACGTCAAACTTCTAATTGATTCACAAGATTTCTGTGATAGTACATTGCTTGTTAAAAATAACTGAATAGCCTTGTCCCATGCTTAGAGATGTATGAATCAAATAAAGGTCTATACAATGTTAATAATTAGTGAGTGCCCTGTGATACAAAGCCTCTGTGCCTGGAGAAACAGTTCCTCATCTGAGTTTTCACAATGATCTTCTGGATTATTTTAGGCATGTAATTTTAAAAATCTGATTCTTCATGTAAAAATAAGGAAAACATTTATATTATATATGCAGCAAAATGATTATTGGTGCTGAATCACACAGCATGCTACCCAGACATTTGAAAAATTAGCCTACAACTCATCTACGAGTTTTTCATTTGGACACGGACCTGAAACGGCACATGAAACTGCATGCTGATAATCAGGTTTTGTGAATTCCTGAGCTTTGACTGGAGGTAAAGATAGGCTATGGGAAGGAGCCAGCTTAAAGCAAGGATGAAGGTTAATGTACAACAAAGATGAATAAACACCTGTGGAGCACGAAGAATTTCAGAGCTGTGTGGTAGTGACTGCGGTACAGACTCCAGCTCCGCCTCTGCTGTCCTGCACTCTCTCAGTGCTGTTGCTACCTTGGATCCTTTGCAAATAACGGAGGAGAGGGGGAAGGACTGAAAGGTTTAGGCCTTCCAGTGGAAATACAATGAAGAGCAGGGTTTAAGAAGAGAAAACTATTTTCTTACCAGGTGTTTTCTTTCTCCTGTCTGTTTGTTGTCTCTCCTATTGTGAGGTTCCGTTTCCATAGAGGCAAGACGCTGAATCCAGTCACTCCAGAGCTCATGACCTCATCCAGGCTGCTTGGAGCCAGGCCAGCCCCACCAGGGTGGCTGAAAGAGCTGGCAGTGTTTCTTAGCAAACAAACATTGCTGACACTCTCAAAAGAACCCAGATTTGGAATAGGAAAGAGAATTTCCACAAGCTTGAAGAACTCCTCGTTCTTGGCTTACGCCTTGCACATGCCAGAGGAGATCAGAATAGCAGGCTCTGACCTCAGAACACACTGAAGGTCCATGGAAAGTAAAGACAGACCTTGCCCTGAACAACCTGCAACTTTATTCAGCAGCTAATAAAAATCTGGCAGATAGGATAGGGAAGGGAAAAATAAATGCAACTGGAAGAAAAAAGTCGGTGCAGATTTTACTGAATCCTCTGGAAAAGGATACAAAGGAGAAAGAAGAGAGTGCTGTGGGTAACAGACATGAAGCAGACAAGAGAAAGAGGGAACTGTACGCATTTCAATATGGGTAAAATCAAAGCAAGGGGAGTTGCTGCACCAACTCAAGGTTTGCAGCCTTACTTGCAGAGATGGGAGGTTTCTGAACACAGAGCATGAAAGGAGAGCTGGGACTTTGAAGCCTGGTTTATAGCAAGTGAAAACAGCATAATTTAGAAGATATACACACACATATGTATGCATGTACTAAAAGAAAATAAATTACGGGCTAAAGCAAAGATGAACTTGTAACATGAAGGAGAAAAGAGGAACTGTTGTGTTTCTCCAGACGAGAATGAATATACATAATGATATTCTAGGAGCGTGGCTGCTTTGATTCTTGATTCCAGTTCATCTTTATGACAAAGCATAGCTATTAATTTATCAAACTGCCCTTTAATGAGTAGCTAATTATGCACCTTTAAAATTTTGGTTATGGATGACTAAAGGCTTTCCCTTTGGCTTGAGAGCAAAGTAACAAGTTTCTTGAAACTTTTTGTCTTAATCAGCTTCCCAACTCACATTTCTCTATCAGCATATTATCCCACTACCGAAGTTAGGAATTCTGCACACGATGAAATAAAAGGTGTTAAAAACGGGGGAGAAACTTTTGTACTTAATGCACAGTTTTTGTTACTTGGCTCAGTTTCTTGATTAACCTCGATGAGTACGTAGTACTCCCGGTGCCATTAGTTAATCAAACTAGTTAATTACAAGTGCAATGTGCAAGTAAATCGTGCATTCATGTTCAGGTAGCTTTTCAAAATCTGAGGTTTGTTCTATTAGTGTAGTGGTATGCAGAGTCTTTTGAGATACCAAAAAAATTCTGTGTCAGTCTCTACAAGGGTTAAAAGAATAGCAAGACACAGACCGTCTTCTACTTGATCAGAAGACAAGGAAATTGCCACTGTCACAAACCAAACATTTTATTTTGATAGCAGTGAAGTTTAAGTATTAAAGTTTTGTAGAGTATAAAACACAGCAGATTACATGACACTTGCCTGCGAATCTGGAGCCTTAAGACCCCATCCCTACAACTGAACCCAAAGCTGTTTTGACTTAGCAATGTATTTGAGCTTCACAGGAGATATAACGGCAACAAAAATATTAATCCTGTGAAACTGTGGGTCATGTTCACAGCAACCGATGTTTTCAGGTGAAAAATTAATTCCTATAGGGAGTGAATACAAATAAATTTGGTGCCTCTTCTTTTTCAGAATCACCATCCTTTCAGGAGTAGCTGTTCGAGAATTTAAAATCAAAGCAGCAGCTGTACCATGCTTGTAAAATTACATTGTTCTGAAGTGTCATGTGCACATGTTCCCTAGTCAAAAAGTGTTTTGTATATGTCTGGCAAAGTGGAAGCTGTAGCAGTTACCAATCTCATAAAAAACACCTGAAGCAGTAAGATATCAAAGACTGGCAAACTGCTTTTGACATTTGTAAATCCACAGATGGCCTGGTTGATGAGAAAGAAAGTGGGTTCCCTGGCAGGTTGAATAGCATCTTTCCTTTTTTTCCATTCATAGTGTATATAATAAATACCAAGTAGCATTTAAATTTCTATGATTAAATCAAGGAATTGAGTTGGAAAAGCTCCCTTCTCCCCTCTACTCTAACTGAAGTGAAAGATTTCACCAGCTTTTAGACTTAGCTGGAGTAAATAAGTGTGCACTTACTTTCAAAAACGTTTTCTGTCTGCATTTTGTTACATTGCATACTGAATGGCTAACGTAAGCCACTGGCATTTAATAAACATAGAATTCCTATTTAGTTTTAATAGGCTGCTTTTATTTAAAAAAAAAAAAACAAACAAAAGGAATATATTTTGTATTTTTTGTATTTATCTACTGGTAGCATGCATTTCTACAAGTTTCAAACTCCAGTCTTATTTCCTGTGCCTCTGAACTAAGCCAAGCCCACCACGGTCCCACCGGTCTCCTAACGGTGGCGCTGAAGCACAGGTAAGTTGACTTCTTGCAAAAAAACGAGCTAATGGATCCAGGTACAAACAAGTGCACTTTGGAGAATAAATACCCAACATACTTGTCATCACTAAAATTGGCACATTTAGATCCTTTAGAGAAGCACTGGAATAAAAAAAAAGTTTTTTCTTTACATCTTCAGCACTTAAAACTAAGTATTGTATGCTAGCAAGATGATGAACAGAAAGATAAAGCAAACCCTGATTTTTTGCAGCACATTGGAACTAAGTCCTCTGCACCTTGTAGAATAGGACATCGACAGGACCACTTCGTGTCACACTTCTTTCATTAGGGAAGTAGCTTTCATGTCCTAGAAATGTACAATTACAACTAGAGGGACTTCCAAAAAGCTAAATTCTTCATGCCCTTATTCCATGCTGGTGAGATCTAACATGGCATAATGAGGATACAAACACATACTAACAAGCTTTAACACTAATGTTGCTGTCTTATCAGCAACACTTCATGAACAATCCTAGCAATGTACAGAAACAGTTCACTTGTTCTTATATTTCTGCTGGTAATTTGGATCATTTAAGGGATCATCAATGCTTCAGTTAGGCAACACAGTCATCCAGATATCACAGCTACCTCTGAGTTCTGCAAGCACCTTCTTTCTTGAAGTTGTTTTCAGTCAATAAGAAATTTTACAATCCCTTAAATTTACATAATGATCTGCAAGCAGATGTTTAATTTGAAATACAAAATGACATTTGACAGCAAAAATCCAGACCAGTAACAGAGCAGAAACTGTCAAAAAGCTACTGTGTTCCTCTTCCAAGTTCCACCCCCACGCTTTCAATTTCATTCCCAAGGTTTCTTTTTGACACTAACAATTAAAATGGCCCCCTATTTTGTCAATTTTGCAACCATAAGCATCCTGAGAGGTAGTGTATCTTCTATCCACGTGTTTGGAGAGTTCATCATCTTTTCCCAAAGGGCAGTTTCATCTGAAGTAGAATCCATCCAGTCTACTCTAGTCCCATAGCTTTTGCCTAGAAAAACATCAGTTTTAAGAGAAAAATTATGTAGTATGCTGCAGAGTTAAGCACAGACAATCAAATTTGCCTGCTCTATCAAATACAATTAACAACATTTTCACATAAATTTCATCATCTTTCTCCAGATTTTTTCCTTTTTATCCTTGGGCTTTTTGTCACAATCCCAAGGAAAAAGATGTCAATTGCCCATACATCTCAGAAGATTTAACAACAAAATGGGATACTGATTTTGTACTGAAATGCAACCTTGGGTACTCTAAAATTCAAATTGAGATTTACTATTCTAATTTGTAACTTAGGTTACTCTGGTGAACCATGTAAAAAGTTAATTTGTGAAAAATAATTTTTACATTGTATTTCCTGAGAAGACTCCAAACACATCCTCCCCTCAGATCAGAGAGCAGAATGAAAGGAACAAATAGAAGAATTGTATGTTTTTCCTGTTATTATATCTGCACATCTTATATTGCCCTTATGCTAAAAACTTGTTTGCATTTATAGTTTTTCCTATTCAATATCTTCAAATCTTATCCTGCATTCCTGCTCTATCCTTTTATTTCCACCCTCTGCTGTATTTTTTTGCATGAGTAAGTTTGCAGGACATTATCAGATTTCAGGCGCAGGAAGAGCATATTCTTGTACTTGAAACAGTACCAGGTACAATGTATGGCTACATAAAGGTTTATTTCTACTATTTCTCCTTCTCAGTCATCCTAACACTACTATTATTTACATTTCGGGATCTGTTCTGAAAAATAGGTGCATTACTGAGTGAAACTCTTCAGTTAAACAGAAAAGAAAGATGAGAGAAGAGAGGAGAAGAGAGGAGAAGAGAGGAGAAGAGAGGAGAAGAGAGGAGAGAGATGGAAAAGGAGGGGCAAAAAATAAAAAGGNNNNAGGGGGGGGAAAGGGACGGGAAAAAAAAAAAAAGGAAAGACTACTTTGTAAATTCTATATTAGTGTAGTAATTGTCCAGTACCTGTTCCAAGGCCTATCCGGAGGCCTCCCAGAAAGTGGTTTGCTAGTTTGTTGTGATCCCAGACTGTGAGTTCTATGCAGGCTTCTTTTAAATCTTCTGGTCTAAAGCCATCATAGACCATGGTGTGGTTGAATACCGGGTTTGTAGTTTTTGCAACTGTCCTTGTTTTCTGGCGACTTTTTCTGCTGGTGTCTGGAAGAATGGTACTTCAGAGAGGAAAAGCACTGTTAGTTTGCACTTGCACAGCATAGCCTGCATTAAACATAATGAAAAGGCAAAGGCTGCTGATTAACACAGGGCTTTGTATGTTAAAATATGACTGAAGATAAGGTGCTTTACAGAGATGGAGTGAAGGGTCATATTCTTAGTCCCTTACAGGAAGTACTGGCAGGAGGTATCCACCCTTGTGCTTCAGAGGATGGAAGGGCAAGTCAGGTGGGGAAGAGACACAAGTGAGTTTATTTGCTGTGTTATCACTGATGACACTGAAACATTTTGTTGCTGCCCAAGATTTCCCCAACCATCTTGTTATTCTTGTCTCTTCGCATTTTTAGTCTGTATATAGCAAGGAAGGGGGAAGAAATACAACTGTGTATTCACACTATTCACCTATTTCACACTTCTGTCTCCTCCCACAATTTGCTAAGATAAACCGTGTTCTTGCACAAACGTGCTTTGCTAAAATGTGAATAAAAGCCAGAACAGTTTGACTAGTCCTTCCACCAAGTGACTGAGAGACAAAACCCAAGTGTAGTTATGACGCAGGAAGCTCTCCCAGTAAGTTTTACTTGGTGGTACATACTTAGCATCTGGAAGTTGTAAACTATGCGGGACAATTTGCACTACAATAAAGGAGAATCAGAAAGCAATTCAGTGTTCTTTTAATATGAATGTAGAAAAAGAAGATACAATTAGAAAGCACAATGGTGCATTATTGGGCTACCATGTTTGATGACTTCGACTGCAATTCTTACCACTTAATAAAAGAGTTGAGCCTATTGCCTCTCAGAAGAGGGAGGTTATGGCATTCCTTCACCCAGATGTGGACCTCACCAGTAGACAGAGTCTTCTTTCCTGTAAAAATAAAACATCTGCTTAAGCAGATGCCTTTTAAAGGTATTTTCTCTGATGCAGCAGTTCTTGCCCATTTGGAGAGGTGATATTCAGCCTAGACTTGTTATCTCACATCTTAATTCAACATTGCTCTCTGTACTCTGGAAGTTGAAATCTTCATCCCATCAAAGTACTGCAAGATCACATCATGTCTGCATTCCTACAATGACTTTTCTTCTGTTCCAGCTAAGCAAACACATGCTACTGGTTGTCTCTTCCCAAGACTCCTAGATAAACAGATCAGCTTGTCATCAGCCTATGTGATGTTAGCATTTATTGTTGCTTGTACTTTCAAATAAGCTCCTTTATGCTCTTAGTATATTTGATTCTTACTGACTGACTGGCTGTCTGGATTAAAGACCTGACCTGGCTTCACTCTCAGATTGGTCCATTATCTGTTGCTAGACAAGATTAAACCAAACTGATCAGACTACTATAAATTTCTGCATTCTAAATACTTGCTGCTACTTCTGACATCTAGTATTGCTTGAAATTCAGTGTGTTGTCATTATTTAGCACATCACAGCACCTGCCTGATGATTTATAATCTCTAAAGTTATTGAGAAAACAGAATTTTGTTACACATACAGACTGTATCACAAATCTTAGATTGTAACAATGAGGTAATTTTTTAATCAGTAACATTAAAAACAAAAAAAGATCTCAAAATGGTCTTTGGAGTTCTTAACTGTATTCACAACCAGGGTGACTTAATCCTCTAGGAAGAAAACAGAAAATCTACTTTTATGTTGAAAGAAGCTGTCTGAAGTGAATGACAAATGTTAAACAAGGGGTTTTTTTAAATTTAAAAAAAAAAAAAAAAGCAACCAAAAAAAAACCCCAAAGGCTTGACAAACCCAAGCAAAGCAGCAATGCTTACCTCCAATTGGATGTGGGACATACTGGAGGGCTAGTTTCATCTCCCCTCTGTTTTCTAGATTAAGAGTTATTGCTGAAGTCTGAAAAGAAAAAAGAAATTAAACCAAACATCCGATATGAAAGTGGTGCTGCACTTGCTCCATATTCTCAGAAGGTTTACTCCATATTTGGTTAACAAGTGCCTTCAGATTTCTGTTGCAACAATATGACATAATGAGAAATACTTTGAAATTCCTACTCCTTAGACTGTGAGAAAGTTTTTCCTACTGTAATAGCTAGCTAGGCTAAAGGACATCTCAGAGCTGTATTTTCCGTTTACCCCTGTATAAGTATTTATGATTATAATCAGCACAAAACCCACAGAAAACACAAGACCAAGCCTAAATAGTGTCTTGGTTTTTGCACTTACACAGCCAAAAATGCAAAACAGCCAACCTACCCTTGGCTTGAGGGGAAACCAGATGATCTGCTTATTGGATGGATCATTCCAGTCCCAAGCTCCTAAGTCCAACTCCACTTCACCAAGGAAGCTATTCCTCCCAAAGGTATCGTTGTGCCAGACAGAGATATTGAGGCTTTGATTCTTTAGGAGATCCTTCTCAATTTTATACTGCCAGGAAGAAGTAAGAAAAAAAAAAATTAAAACAAGCTGAATTTTTACCAATGCTGTGTCTGAAAGTGAAAAGGTTAGAAAAAAAATGTCTGGGTTTACACATCCATAACTGCCCACTTCTGCATTTCAGAAAGCAAACAAACAAACCACAATAAAACCCAGCTGTTTACTTTTTATTTCTATCATCTTAAGATCATACATGGCTTGTGTTTGTTTACAAGAAGTATAAAACAACCAGTGGTCTCAATCCAGAGATCACCGCAGAGTTAACCTGTCACTGGAAGGACACGGCCAGCTCTGCAGAGCAATCCCTCTCATGCTAATGTCTCTTTTGAGTGCCATCTAGACTCGGGCCTAAGAGTTGAGGCTCCTCACACATCACACATACAGTATATTATATCTAGCAATAGTTTGATAAATACCCGCAGTATTTCATTATAGACTGGGTTAAAAGTTTTCTTTTTGACAGAGGTCTTCCGTTTGCCCAGTCTGTATTTCTCCGGAAGCAGGTAGGTCTTTACATACCTAAAATTCAGACAGGGTTGTTAGAAGAGTTAAACCAAAAAACAAAAAATCCAGACCCTCTCCAACTTCATCTTCCAAGACACACAAGTATTTGCTCACAAAGTAAAAGAAATGAACTTAAGTAGACATGATGTTGTTCAGCTTGTATATTTAAGAAATAGAACAGCAGTGGTGATGTATAACATCACCACTTTCTCATAATATCCTTCTGCAGGGGGAAATCTGTTCAAATGTCTCCTCAGCACATAAAAATACAGAATGTATAACTGTGGCAGGCCCAAATATCATATTTATAGGTGCTAATCCTACTGAAAACATATCAAAGCAGGATTTACAACCTGAAAAGTGGCATTTTAAAAGACAATTTAATATTCTCAAAAGTTTGAATTTCCTATGTTTATATATATATATATACCAATTTATAATGGTAATTCTATATTCAATCATAGTTCAAAAAACCCACAAAGCACAATATAGCCTCTTTATCTGTTTCTTGGGTGGTTTACTCCAGCAGGTTAGAGAGATTGGAAAACCCCAGCAGTTTTCATTTCCACATTAAAAGAAAAACTTCCACTAGAAAAGAAATACATTCTTTGTTACTTACGGGTCTGAACGCTGTCGCTTAACATCTGCTACTGCCAGGTCTTTACACTGACAAATAAAGATGTGGAGCTCGTTCAGCTGTTCTACATAATCAATGGCAAACTGAATGTTCCCCTTCACATCAACATTGCCAAAGTCTGCACTATAGATGCTCATCAGGCTGCCGCTCACCTGCATCGCACAAGAGGAGAAATGTTTTCCAGACATTGCATTTCACCAGATACTTTTAGATGGGGGTAGAGGTTGTGCTCAGGATTCAAACAGTAAAGAAATCAATTGTGTCTCTTTAGATGTAACAATAAAATGTAATGGACACTATTATACAAGCTTCTCAGCAAGCAGATTAATGAAAGAAAGATATTTGGAAATCAACGGTGTTAGGCCAGGATTCTTACAAAAAAATTTGAATAGGTTTACTGCATTGAGATAGAAGAAATTAAATTATAGGATGCTGTAGATCTGAAGATCTCCTGTGCTCAGATCTTTGAAATATTACTTCTAAATCTCCTCAGCTGATCTTCCTTGCAGAAAGCAGAGCCTAAGACCTTAAAACACGAACAAAAAGATTAGAAGACAAAGTCTATATGGCTGAATTATGTACCTAAATATGTAACTAAATAAAACACTGAAAATTAAATACTACATTCAGAGAAAAAGAAAGACGTGTGTGTATATACATATATTTTATCCCAACGTCCTTCACCAAAATTCTGTTTTTCTTAATCAAAATCCACATAAACCAATGACTTTTGGTTAGCTAGCTGACTGACTCAATTACACACCTGATATACCAATAATATCTCCTGCTTTCCCTTCTCTCTCTCCCCTTTCTAAAAGTTTGTTCTATATAAATAGTTCCTCATTTTCAGCTACAAATGTAAGCTCTTAGGGTAAAATCCATCTCTTTGTTCAGAGCCCTGAACAAGCTCCAACATATTACTAGAAAAAAAAAAATTGAAATCCACTTAATTTTACTTTATTTCCTTCAGGCAATTCCATGCAAGGTACTACATTACGTTCGTATTGCAGAGATGGAAAGAAGGAGACAGAGATGGCAAGGGAAGAAGGATAAGAGGAATGAGAAGAGAGCCAAAATAATACTGGAGAAATTAGCAAAAGCAAAGTGCCATTAAAATAATGCTTTGGTTTACATACAGAGGATAAGGAGGCCATGCCAGAAGAGCTGCTAAGATTGGTTAGAGAGCTGGGACTCTTCTTGATTCTGCCAAAGGAATAACTGCTTTCTGATGCTGTATCTGTCTCTCTGTCATCACTCTACAAAAACATCACAGAAAGAAAGTCTGTGTACGTTCTTTATAGTCACAAAGAAAATTAAAATAAAACAAAAACAAACAAACAGAATTTTAATGCAGATTGAGACTCAGTGGAAGACTGAATTTAAATTCCCTTGTAGTGCAACATGAATAATATTTCTTGAATTAGGTCATGCATTTAAAGTTGAAAGGGAATTTTTCTGATGAACAGCCTACACTGATAATTTTTTTTAAGCAGTGATGCAACTAGGTTCGGGGGTTGGTTTGTTTGTTTTAAATCTCAAATAGCAATGAAAAAGTACAAAGTTAAGTTTATTGGGACAATTAAACTCAACTTCTCTGTGTCACTGTCTCATGCATGAACTGATAACGCTCAGTTCTTTTACCAGTCCTTTCTGTTATATAGTAAATGCTGTCAGTTCTGGGCCTCTGTCTCAAGGGCGGCTGGCTGGCAGGTAATACTCACAGAACAGCATTGGATACAGCGAATGGTTTTTGCAAAGTCTTTCTGGCAAGAGGGCAAGCAGGGCTTTGTTTTTCCATGAGGGAATTGCAGCTTTTGTTTCCTTGGTCATTATCAGGTTATGTACTCACAACCCCATTCTATCTCAATGCTATCTCTGCACTAAAGAATTTACTCCCTTCCCACATGTGCCTTCCTACGCAAGCTGTTACGGACAGCTTCATCTTCCTGTTTTATTCCACCCAGACACAATTTTCAAGGTCCTCCTGCTCCTTCAAACAGTTTTGAACGGATGTCATAGATCTTCTAATAACAGATACAAGATTAGTGAACAACAATTTCCATACATATTAAGAAAATAATTATTTATATAAGTAAACATTTAGCATGTAAAGACTTTTTCAATTTGCTTATAAAATCTGGTTATGTCCATACTGTTAAGTAAAAGCAGACCAGGATTTTTCTTCAGTTCAGAGGTCAATGGTAAGGACTGAATAATGTCCGGCCTACCTAGGGCAAGGCTTCTTGAGAGAAAATTGCTATGGAGAGTGCTGTTTGGGACTGCACAAAGTAAATCCAGGGAGTGAAGTAACAGTTAAGCAATGTGAATAATCAGTCCGGTTACATGGACTCTTTGAAAGACAGAAAAATCCTAAGTTCTCCTACAGGGCAAGGATATATGGTGATTAGACAAGGGGGAATTGGCTTTAAACTAACTGATGATAGGTTTAGATAAGATATTAGGAAGAAATTTTTCACTGTAAAGGTGGTGAAACACTGGCACCAGTTGCCAAGAGAAGTTGTGGCTGTCCCATCCCTAGAAGTGTTCAAGGCCAGGTTGGATGGGCCCTGAGCAACCTGGTCTATTGGAAGGTGTCCCTGCCCGTGGTAGAGGGTTGGAACTGGACGGTCTTTAAGGTCCCTTCCAAACCAAACCATTCTGTGATTCTGTGATAGAGAATCGTAGGTATCATGGGCCAGACAGTTCAAATTTCAGCATCATTTTAGGAGATTTGAATATGGCCTCAGAGCTTATTCCAAGGTTCACATCATGATGATAATAATAACAATAATCAGGCATGTCATGTTGTTGGTAATTCTGAAATTTTACTTGCACAGAGTTGATGGTCGGGTACCTGAAACTACAGCATTTCAGAGATGGAGCTTACCTCTTCCTGTAGGAATGATGGTACTGACTTGCTCAGTCCTTTGAGTTTTTCAGGGTTAGAAAACAGTTGATCAGGCTGTGAAGGCACTGTGGAAACTGAAAAGCAGTAATTCAAAAGGCTTCAAAAACACGTTTGTACATCGGAACAGTGAGATTCCATAACAGGACACAGTTAGAAACAAACCTCTTTGGATGAAACACATGCACATGCACAACCAGCTTGGATGCAAGGGGGTTTTTTTCCCCCATAGGACTCAGAGAAGCTATCACTAGGAAGAATAATCTGCTTTGGCATCTTCTATAACAGTGACCAACAAAATTTGACAGGACCAGAAATGTTGCTTGATATGAGGTAGCCTGGGTGCTACAGCAAATTCTGATCAAAAGTGATGAAGCAAACATTGCAGATTACCTTCTAGACTTGCTTCCTAGAACAAGGATAAGCACACTTGTGCACTAACCATATCATCACTGACATTAGAATCATCATAAGATTCTTAGTAAGAAGTTAGCATACAAGCCAAACCCTGTTCTTTTATTTACTCAGTCTATTTAACTGCAGTAGGCAAATTTGTGTAAATCAAACAAATTCTAGACCTGACCAAAGAAGTTGCAAGTATTCCTACTTAATTATAAGACGCATATCTTATTACTGATGCACTTTTTTTCACTCCATCTCTTCGATTCTTGCATACCTTTCTGCAGTTCACTTCTGTGCTCTTTCACCATACAAAACTTAATTGCACAAGTTAGGCTTGCAAAAATCCAGCTTGCAGTAAGCTCATGATCCTCAGAATTTTTCATGCTCTATCCCCACTTATATTTAATGATACACAAAGATGAACTGGATACACATTGTGAGATGCATCAATATCATGTGACAGAAAATTATTTGGCAACAAACAGCCAGCTACAGGAGCACGTATTTATTGCATAAAATGAAACACTGCACACAATGAGATTGTTTTGCAAAGCTTTTGATGTCAAAACTCAACTAGTGCTCAAGAGATCAGTTATCGTCAGTATGCAATTAGATGCAGTGTCCCCACTGAGGGAGTATCTAGTCCAGATGCGTAACTTGTTAGTTGTTAAATGAAAAAGTATTGTTAATGTAGTAGTTCAGATATCAGAGGAAAAGTCTCTCCAGTATCTGCTGGAAGAATCCTATTACTCACTTCCTGCTGCATTTTCAGTCCTCTCTTGGTGCTGATCAGGTTTCGGACCTGCTCAGTGCAGTATTAACAGTCATTCAGCAGCACACTTTTGCAAGGTTATAAATAGCAACAGTACACTTTATCTGTAGAATTTTTCTGATTTGTTTTTGTTTGGTTGGTTTTTTTACTTCCCCAGACCCCATGAACTTTGTGGGGTTTTTCTCCTTCCAATAGTCAGTAGTGGTTTAGGTATTAGGCCTGTATGGGCATTAGGTCTGTTTGATTTTGATGCATCATGGAGCCTTTCTGTTTACGCAAATGTAATTTCAGAACGAGGGACATGGCCCAGTGGTGAACTTGCCCATGCTGGGTTAACGGTTGGATTTGATGATCCTAAAGGTTTTCTCCAACCTAAACAATTCTATGATTCTGTTTCTGTGTTTTGCATTGCTGTTCTCCTTTGAGGAGCTGGATCATGACAAAATATGAGTGTAATATAAGTGTATAAGCTAAAAAATCAGTTTTTTCGCTGTTCCAAAAGAACAGTCTTTTCAAGAGAACATGCCTTATTCTGCCTGTACAGCTATCAATTTGGCTGTGTGTCATTTTTTCATAACTTCAATTGTAATAAATTTAACTCAAATTCCCCCTACTCTTTTCAAGTTAGTCTCTACACATTCATACTGAACTCCAAGCAAGCTTTCAGTAGGGGTCTCCACTTGAAAGCAGAGTGCAGGATGGTGCTTAAGTCTTGTTACTTTACTGGGTTTTGTGTGTATCCTAATATGCTATGATTATCCTGTTGATACTGTGGGCCACTGGTATGCAAAATGTTTTAAAGCATCTAAACCGTGAAATAAAACATGCAACGGCACAGCATCATTCTTTTAAAACTGTAGTGCTCCAATGCAGTAAATAAAGAATTGTGTGCTATATTCCACCATATTCAATATTATGTGATGGTTTTCAATTCTGTTTATTTTGACACGTTCTTGGAGCAGGTTTGCTTTTCATTTTTCTTAGATTTGGAATTTCTAAAGGTATATAGAAAAATTTATCAGTAAGGCATCTGTAATGCACTAATGGACTGATGATATCAGCACTAGCAGATCTAGAAGTTCATCTATTGCTTAGAATAATGCTACTTTATAGGACTAAGGCAGGGATCTTAGGAGAGGTTCCTTTCCAGTTGAGGTATTCTGAAGGGTGTTTTGCACTAGAAAAAGTCATCTTGCATCTTACAATTCAACAGATACACAGACAAATTCAATATTTACTGAGGCCAATTTCTTTCAACTGAGCTTGTTCAAAGCTCCCTATGATTTCAGTAACTCATAGGCTGAATGACTGAAGGCCAAGAAAATACACTGATAAGTGGCACGGTTTCTACAGATACAGGAGGACATAAATAGATTCCTTAAGAATAAACACCACAACAGAATTCTACAAAAGCTTTCCAGCCATGCTGAGGTTAACCAAATCTAAAACCACAATATAATTCTTGGTTAAAAAAAAATAAATCTTCACTAACAAACAGAGGCCATTGAAAAAGCAACAAACTTCCATGCAGACACAAAAGATATTTACCATCTTCAGCACTAAGAACTAATTCTTCCTTTGGTTTATTTATTTTTTCTTTATCTGTGCAGGAAAAAATAACACAGTTAGAAACTTTGTTATTCAGTATAAAATGGATGGCAGTGATAATCACAGAATTAAGAGGACCAAAACCACAAACAAACCAGCAGAGCCATGGGAATGGTTAAATTCAAGAGATGCTTTTTCTTCACACACTACCTCAAAGCCTACATCCAAGCAGGGGTCTCATGGTGACACAGTTTCTATCAGCGTGTTGTTGCAACAGTGTTAGTGCACACCTAAAACCTAGAAACTGGTTAGAAGCGAGCAGCAGCATGAGTAGTATTAGAAGAACTTGCAAATATCTTTCAAAATCTACATCTCCATGCTTCAGTTTACAAATGTAAGTTCGGTCTGTTTCTTCCCCATTAGACATGACATAAGCATGAAAACACTCAGGAGCAGGGTGAAGTGAGACAGGAATTATAATTTAAAAAAAAAAAAAGAAATCCAAGGAGGCCACTGAGGGAAGCTGGGAATTCATTTTAAGTATAATATTTTCTCACTGTATTCTCTTAAAGTGAGTTTGATATATTTACTGCTAGAATACACAGGTGAACCATTACGAAACTGAGTTTTTCATGCTTTCACTGTCTACTAATTCGACCCAAGCCAGCAGCCAGGAGGAAATGACAGTAGTTGCTCATTACTGTTTTGGGTAATTGCCAATACTTTCACAATTGAAAAACTATCCAGGAAACAGTTAATCACTGATCAACACAGTGCATTTCTGGAAGATGTCTGCTTCACAGACCAGCCTTGTTTCAAAATTAGCACCGAGAAATGAAAATTAAACCGTATGAGATAAGAATCTTGTTCCAAAGTACAACCTCCATACAGCTCATTGAGAAACAAAGACAAAGCCACGACTTGGCAAGGCTGTATGGAAGACCGGCATGAACACATTTAAGCCAAACTGAGGGTCATGGGAGACACACACAAGCTTTGTGCTCACTTGAGGTGGCTGATGGAATGTCCTCTAGACTTTTGGAAGGCTTTTTCCTATCTGCACTCCTTTTCAAAGCCATCAAAACAGGGTTTAATTCTTCTTCAGAACCTGTTATGAGACAAAACACATGAATGCTGCACACACAAACAGGACACTTTAAGCAAGTCAATGAAGAACCAATCACAGGTTTCTCATGAGACTCTATTTTGACTGTTAGCAAAGACAGTGAACATTCAATGAAAATACAAGATAAAATAAAATAAACATCTAATTTGAAGTGTCCATTTGTTCTCTGTAAACACTCTCAGTCATTAGCAGAGAGAGACAAGTCACTTGATTTGTCCCGTGTAGGTATAGGTCTGTCTTTACTGACTAATAACAGGGTTTGGGGCAATTATTGCACTTAATTGGTTAAGATTAATATAAGATAAATTCAGATTGTAGCCATTTTGTTACCATATTTTTATGAATCAGCACAAAAGAAAGTTTTAGAGTTTTTTCCTTTGTGCAAATTTGTCTGTTATAGTCTTTCTGCAGTGAAAGTTATTTTGTTTCAATGCTTGAGTAACCAAAAAAAGCCAACAAAACCAAAACCAAACAAAACCAACTGACCAAAACCCCAGCACCAACCCTCCACCCCACCCCCTTCCAAAAAAACCCCCCAAAAAAACAACAAGCTGTGGATGTGTTTGGAACCCTGAAGTTATGCAATTGTCTCCAAAAGTAGAATCAAGACTGACCTAGCTCCTTCAGAAATCTTCAAGACTTTCTTTCCTCCCTATCTCACTTTCCTCCCCCTCCACCAATCAATCACACCTTACAGTGTTGCTGTCTGTAATTACGGGTGAAACCAAATTATGGTTGATTTTTCCTCATTTATCTTGAGTTTCCACTGACTTTCTTTGGAATCTCACTTTCAAAACAGGCTCAAATGTAAGTTGGCAGGCCCTGGGAACTTCACATGTTTCTTGGATTCTCCAGGTGAAAAAAATATTCCCAGTCTCTCAGTATGAGACTAAAAATGTTAAATTATCTCCTCTACCTTAAGCTCTTTGATGACTGTCATACATTATACGTTGACCACAGCTGCCATTCAACCAAATAATGTGAATCCTAGTAAACAGACCTCTTCATTTATATGGCCATTTTTCAGTGCAACACACAGCAATGCTAAATGAAATAGCACAGAGTATTGGTATTATCCTTATATCCAGATATTCCACTGGTAAGTATTTATCTTTGGAGACTAGACAGTCAAACTAAAGAATGAACTCAGTGAGCCACTGATATTTTTTTCCTCTTTTAATCCAGTATATTTGAAAGGATTACTAGACTGTTACAAATTTATTAATGTGAAGGCATGTCACGTGGGATAAGAAAAAGGTAAATCACAATGACTGAATTGATTCATGCTGCTAAACTATCCTTACCAAAAAAAAAAGCTTACCCAAAGGTAGTCTATGTCGGTCAAACACTTTCCAATCAAATAACTTAATTAGTTCTTCCCTCCCCTCCCAAGAAAATACCCAAATCGTTCAATCAAGAAAGTATCACACAGATTTTCCGTTAACATATTTCAAGCTGGATACCAAAAAAAAAGTATTGTAACCATGTTTAACAACTTAGCACCGTGAATTTTAGAAATCAGATAGCTCACGAGTTGATCTTCCGGTTCCAGAGTGGGAATCAGAGTTTTCATCTGAAAACTTGGATCCCAAATTTAAATTGTCGCCTTCCTCTTCATTGTTATCCTCATGCTGAGACATTAGGCAGAACTGAGCTGCTTCTGGCTGGGGGGAGTTGCTCTCATCTTTAAGTGGTGTGCTGGTTCTTCTGAAATTCAGCGGTGCTTGAAATTCTGAATTCTGTTCAGAGGCCTCCAAGAATGTGCTTTCATTCCTTCCTTTTTCATTTATCTCGAATGGTTTGATTGCAACCATACTGGTCTTGCCTTCGAAGGGAAGACGATCAACTGGAACCATGTTTCTCTCTCCTATTTCGTTAATAGCTCCACCTCTTTTAAGACCAGAAGCTTCAATTTCACTTACTGCAAGATCATTAACTGAGGCTTGGACATTTTGTTGTGAAGCTCCTCCTATGGGAACTGTCTTCATTTGTGTATCACAGCTACTTAGGGCATTGCATGGCTGTGACCTTGTCATGAATAGAGTCTCTTTTTCTGAGGGAAATGTATAATCCCCAAATTTTTCTTGCTTATATAAATCTTTGGATATTGGACATGAAACTGCAGATGCTTCTTGAACAAGGTTTTCTAAAGAACAACTGAATTCACCAAATTTTGCAGTATTTGAAACAGAAGTTTTTTCTATTGTTTTTTGTATTTCTCGAGGGTGATCTCTGTCTCGTTGATGTGGAACATGTATACTTAGACTAGTCTCTATTTTACCATGCATTTTCTTATCCGTATTTTCCAGCACAGAAGCTGGTGTTTCAGAGACCTCTTTTGGTAGATTCTGCAAATTAACATCAGACCCTGTATGTTCAATGCCGGACAATGCAGATCTTTCTGTGGTCTCACCAAGTCCCTGCAGCAGCCCTCCATCATGCTCATAGGCTGTGCTCTTGGTTTTCACCTCAGCAGTCCCCTGTACTGTGCTGTCAGCACATTTGGGTTTAGGAGGCGTTGTTTCAGAGGCCTCCTTCAGCAGCCTCTCTAAAGCAGAACTCAAGCCACTGGCCTTGGATGGGGCGACAGACTTTTCTATTATCTCATGGATTTCCTGTGGCAGCTCCCCATCACATTCGTAAGTCGTGCTTTCATCTTGCATCTCAGCAGTCCTTTGTACTGTGCTGTCAGCACGTTT
>VZTA01016630.1:0-37278 GCA_013398855.1 Mohoua ochrocephala
GCCACTGGCTCTGCTGGACATGGACATTCCAGCAGCTTCCTCACAGGAGCCATCTTAGTGGCCCCCTGCTACCTAAAGCCAGGCCGTGCCAAACCAATACACACACAAAACACCCGCTGTCATTCACCACTCCCCGCGTCCTCCCCGGGGCTGGTGGCGGGCTGCTCCCCGCAGAAGTTGAGGGGGAGAGGAGGGACAGCATGCCCAGAGCTTTGCTTGTCACCTCCCTGTGCATAAGGGCAGCTCAGCTCCCTGTGCTTTCCTGAAACAGTCAAACTGATCCCCTGCTGCACAGGGTCTAGGGTTGACGGCGTTTCTTGATCTTTAACATTAGGTTTGTGTGCCATCCATGTGCAGTTGACATCGCGCAATATTAAGCTCTTATTTCTCTGCCTTGAGAAGAAACTCAATGGGGGGAGAGAGCTAACAAAATTTCACCGAGGTGCAGGTGCTGTAGTGTTCTGTCAGTAAGCAGCATATCGAAACTTGCGTGTTTAAAGCTAGTGTCGAAATTCCAGTCTGGGTTCCGGGGTTAGCAGTAGACTGGCTTAAATGCCAAGTGCCCCAGCATGGTTTGCATGAGAAGACGAGAAGGGCAGGCTCCCATCAGGTGCAGTGACCACACTTAAACAGTTTTGTCAACCGTGTGCAGCAGTTTCGAGTTTGCACTGCATGTGCAGCAACCTTTCTGTGGCAGCTTCGCAACTGCAAGTTCTTCAGAAGCCCCCACACTGCTTAGTGTGAGGCTCTAAAATTGTCACCTTCATGTGACACTTCTGAGATGATAATCTACGAGAAAGTTGGAGGCTAAGAGCCCACCCAGTAATCCACTGCCTGCAGGGTTTGGTAACCATTGGGAGAGGGTTCTCTTGGCTTCCTCTTACCACCGGAAGAATTGTTGGGAAGTTGGTAGTGGAAGTACCATCTGCAGGAAGCAGTCAGGCTCCCTTTAGTGGGAGAGCAGCCACACAGCCTCTTTTGTGAAAGCAGCTGGGTCGCGGAGGACAGATCCCGCAAATCCGTGTCCGTGTGCTCCGCTGGAGCTGCGCCTCATTCCTGCAGCACTCGCTGCTGGAGAAGCACACAGGAGCGCTTCTGCTCCAGCTCCAGGCGGAACACGCCGGCTCCCATGGACTGACTGCCCACCAGCAGAGCCCTGGAGTCAGGAACTGACAACTCTCTGCCGTTCTTTGCTAATAACAGGCAGAAAATATCCATCAGTTTGTTCTAATTCCTTCAAGGTGGTTGGGATTTTTGCTGGCTTTGGTAAATACTTGGAAGTATTTCCTTTAGTTGAAAATCGGCTTTCTTGGTGAAATGGAGCCAGTGGCGAACAAATTCTTCCTACAAAATGTGTATGTGCTGGCTCTGAAAAAGAAGAAAAATCTTGACAGTTATCATGATTTAGTGTGAAACAGGTGTGACATTTATTTCACAAAGAACCATTGAAGGTTTTAATTGTGTGCATTTGGTTTTTATTAGGGCATAGGTTGAGGTTTGTGTATAGTTTCCTTTTGTTCCGCTTTTGTTGCTTTTATTAGTTTAAAAATACAATGCAATGAGTAAACCAGAGAATACTTCTTCCTCCATTGTGAAGTGCTGTCATGCATAATATATACAGAACCAGTTTATTTTAAGCTTTTTATATTCAGTAGTAATCCAGGAAACTGTGAGAATATTAAAGCAATATTTTAAATAGGAGTGCTTTTTAAATGTGATCTGAGATGCTTGATTTGGGGGGGGAGGAGGGAAGAACTACTGCAAATAGTGACATAACTTTTTTTTTTCCCCCTTTCCTTTTTTTTTCTTTATCCCCTTCCCTAATTAAGTTTAGTCATTAAAAACATACCATTCTGAGCTGGTTTTATACATGTGAGTACCAGTAGTTCCCCTGAAGTCCCTGGTGCTGTTCCAGTTTGTAAGTCTCAATGCTTGCAGTATTAGGGGATTGTCTTGTTTTGTATATCCTTTCCCGTATTTGGTTTTATCAGATGGATCTAGGAAAGCATTTTGAATTATTAATGTCTCTGGAACTTTATGGGGCAATTACTATTGAGAAAGCTATTAAACTTTGTTATGGTTGCATACAAACAAGGAAAAACAGAGAAAATAAAATAATCAAACCCTTCATAGCTTACAGCCAAGCTAGTTTAATTAACCTCTTTCTTGTAGTTCTTGGTGTAATTTGTATACTGATGTTACAGTTTTTGATACTCTTAAGAATGATGAATGGATCTTCATTTCTGAGAAAATCTTGGCATAGGGTTTAGGTCTTTCTTGAAACAGTGGTCAGTCAGTACTGCTGTTTTAGAACTGTGGTGCAGTGTGGGAGAGAGATGGGAAAACCCAGCAGTGGTAACATAATCTTGTGAGGTGTTGATTTTTCCTTACCTGCATTGAATGCTATTGTTAGAGACATTAGTCACAGTGATTTGTAATACAGGTTGGTCGTTTTTACAAATTCTCCATTTTCAATTCCGTTGTGCACGCAGTCAAATACTAAGTAGTAATCTTATTTAATATATGGTATTGTGTGTGCACCTTCTGCGTTGGAAAGGAAAAGAGAGGGAAGTTGCAAGAAATGATCTCAACCTATGGGCATTTGGCTCCACCTTCAGAGATAAGAAGGAACAAGTGACAAAGCTTCCTTGACTAGGCTGCCCTGCCTGCCTTCTCTCAGAAGAGAGACTTTTTTCCCCGTGTCCTTAATGAACTGTAAAGGAAGCTTGTGTGGAGCTGATGCCTGGACCTCAGTTTCTAGATACCCGTGTGATCAGCAGCAAAAAACTGAACCTCAGTGGGACGGCCTGTGGTTGATGTTACGTGTGTGCTTTGCAGAAACCAGGCAGTATTTCCGCATGTGAAACAGGAGAGGCGTCCAAGTAAATAAATGGCAACCTTTTTTTTTTTTTTTCTAAATTTATGATAGGTTATGGTATCTATACATTAAATGGATGTGAGAATGGCTGAGTTTGTGTAGAGGAGTAGGTAGTATTATAATAATGCCTTTTTTCCGTCTTCTCTTGGTCCCTTAAAGCATGATTCTCTTTTTGTGGTTTCACGGGAGAGTTTGTTTTGTGTTCCCAATTCACCTGTTGTAATTATTTCTTCTTTGTTCTCGAGTATTAAGAAATAATTCTGAATGTGTCAATTTTTGTTTTTCTTTATAGGTTCCGCCCAGTTGTTACTTGTTGGGACAAGTATTATAGAAAAAAATGACTGTAATGAAACTGTAGTTTTACCTTGTTACGTGACTAATTTAAAGGAGAAGAATGAGAATTTCATGTTTGTTACATGGAAAAAGCAAGGAGAGATCATTTTTTCTTATCATGGACGAAAAAAGGAGTTTACTACTCATCCGTCGTTTTCATCTGCAAAACTGTTCTCCCAGGCGGAGTTAATCAAGGGTGTGGCCTCGCTGGTGCTCAGCAGTGCACAAGCAACTGTTGGAAATTACAGCTGTGAAGTAACAGAATCCAACAGAGAAGGAGAAATAAAAATGGAACTTAAAAACAGCTCAGGTGAGTTGCCTGCTATTATTTCAGAACCTGTCGGGAGGGAAAGCAAGCAAAATCTCAAGGGAAAGAGAAAAATAATGAACATGGCAATGTATTCCTTTAAAGTAAAAATAGAAAAAATGTAGCACCTGGGCCTTCTAACGTGCAAGGTAATATGGGTTATTTTGGTTTAAGTTAGAGGGGAGTGCTTCCATGGGAAAGATCTGAACAGATTTTTTCATTCTCTAATTATATCTGAGGGTGATTTGGGTCCAGTATAGGAAAATCTATGCTTTCCCACATCTTTTAATTAATATAGATGCTGATATGTTCAGCAGTCTCATGTTACTGCATTACATATTTCTGATCATCTTCCTAATATCTTCATAATACTGAAATGTGCACATCCATCACAATGGCTGCAGAGATCTTTTCTTGGAAGAATTGCTTCTTGCAACCTTTAACTCTACTGGAAAACTACAGGTAGAACTAATAGAAATTCTGTTTTAAGAGCTCTAAAACTCAGTCTGAAGGTAGACAGTTTTCTAGTGAGGTTGAAAATGCTACTGCTAGATGGCAACTTGTTACAGTTTTCTAGCATTAAATATCATCTTAAAAAGATGGTGTTTAATGTGATGTTAAAATGAATGAGATTCACTAAATTAATTTCTCATCTAGAGAGCTATTTTACTTTATCTTGTTGGTCCCAGCCCACGTTCTCCAGCCCCTCAGCTGCTGGATAATGGGTTCTGCTGTACATGCGTGCTCTGTGCAGTGCTGTGCAGATGTGACAGTCTCACTGGACATAGGTGTGCCCTGTTGATCTGTTCTGCATGGGAGACTTGCCTCTGGAGAGCTGCTTAGGAGCACTGAATGTGCTGCATATGTGTAGCATGTGGAGTCTTACCCATGCACTCTAGAATTTTGCTATTAGTTTTTGCATTTCACAATAAAATATTTGTGAAGCTCAAACAGATGTTTGCTTGTGTCCTGCTGCAGACGTTTGTGTAATTCTCAATTGGGTCTAGTTGTTGAGTTAACCATATACCCTGCAAAGCAAATGTGGTCCTGAAATTGAGAGGGGCACAGCCACTGAAAGTGAAGATGCTACAAAATCATTCATTTCTTAGAACACTGCAAAAACAGGGGAAGAGGTACACACAGCTTCCTTTTCCTTCTTTCTCTTACAGCTTACTCATCCTCTTTTGACTGTTTATGCCATTCAGTGTTAAGCTCCACAAGAGGAAGCAAGGCTTGAGAATGTAGTAGAATCAAGTTCCATTTGCAAGTTTTATTTTTCTCTGTGTTGATAATTTTGAAATTGGTGTAAAGACAATGAAGCAGGAAACTGATATAATTTTTCTAATTTCATTTTCTAGTTGTCAGTTGCGGCGAAGAAACACCAGAGGAAAAATGTGGTTAGTGAAAAATTCATAGTTTTTAGGTCACATTAGGTTTGAGCATCTATGCTAGAAAATTCAAAACTTAGGTTTGAGGATGTAGCTGAAGGAAACAACAGTCGCTTGCTCTCTTTCTTTCAGTTCTTCTGCACAACTTTTTGTTGCTTGCTCCTCCTCAGTGCTCTAGAGAAACTCTTGAGACAATAAGCTAATACCAGAAAGTGTAGCAAGTGAGTTTTGAAAAGGGTTAGTGGATAATGGAAATCCTGTACCAGTCTTCAGTCTGTCATTTCTGAGCAGTGAATTCATGCTGTTACTACTAGCATGTTCCAGTTGATGCTTTTCCAGAGATAGTAATAAAAGAGCCAGCTGTCCTCCATCTCTCTTTGGAGAATTCCTGGATTCACCTAGGCAGTGGGTAGCAGAGTGAGCAAGATTTCTGTGCAAGTGCCCTCTTCTTTGTGCACACACACTTTCCTGATCAGGAGAGTGACTGTCAAGTTTCCCCATTTTCTTTTCTTTTTTCTCTCTTCATCATCTCTTTTCTTGCTGCTTTTTCTCTTCTTTCCCTGTCCTCCTTCTTGTTTCTTCTTTTCTTCCTTCTCTTCTTCCCTCGTTTCCTTTCCCTTTTACCTCTTCTCTTCACTCTTCCTTCCCCCCAGCCTGGAAGTCTCTTCTTAGCTTGGAACTGACTGCCCTATATTGGCTCTCAAAATACTGCTTTGTGCCAGGAGTTAAGTTGATTACTATGAAGCACCAGAGTAAGGGAAGTATAGTGCCAGGAAAATGCATTCAGCAGTTCCTCTTCCTTGCATGTGTCTGCAGTGTTGCAAGTGCTTCTGTACAGGAAGTTCTTTCAGACTCCAGGGCTGGACAACACCTGGTTCTGTGTTGCATGCTGAAGCCCCAGCAGATACCAGGCTTCTTGGCTGCTTTCTTTTTGTGGTACCTGATAGAGTCATCTGGAGATGCTGCAGAGGAAGTGAAGTGGTTCTCAGAGTCTGTGCTTGCAGTTACTTCCTTTAATTATTCCCAGTTGCATTGAACAGCATCGCTGGGATTTGGCTTATCTAGGGAGTGGCCACTGTGCATTGAGGTTACTGTTCAGTATTTAGTTGTTTTTTCAGTATTGCAAATGAAGCAAAAAGTCTTCCTTCAAACAATTCAATAAATTGCCTTGTTTTGGTAAGAAGTTGGCAGATACTTCTCCCTTTTCTTGCCTTCAGCTTAGTGTTTGCCTTGTATTTCTGTGGTGTGCACTGTATGTACTGTGACCTCTTCTAGAGGGAGGGGAGGGAAGGGAAAGAAGGAAATTCGTGAATTTAAAAGCTGTCCTCAGGGTATTTAATTGGCATTGAAAATTGTGAGGTATTGCTGCTTAATTACATGTTTCTGGAGCAACAGGTACAACTTTTATATATGGAGAAAAAATGCAACAAATATGCATCTCAATGAAGAGGAGAAATTTCTTTGGAAGCAAATGTGCAGGCAGAGGAATCAAGTATAATGTAAGAAATGGAGACTTTGGATTCCACCGAGTGAGCCTAAATGAAGATCTGAGCAGAGATGCAAGAATTAACTGCATTTTCTAGTTCAGTGGAGATATTTTCAGAATTTTATGTTGGAAGGTGGCTTACAGGGTCTTAAAGCATGACAGACTGAACAGCCTAAGGCATCCAAAATGCAGGGGAAAAAAAAGTCTAAATGGATGATGTCGGGAAGACCTAAAATTAGCAAGGCAGAGTTTCCCTCTCACTCTAGGCTAGCTCTCCTGTATTCCTTACCACACATCGGGATTTCTTCCAGAGTTACTGCCATTGAAAGTAGAATAGAATAGCTGAGGAAGCATCAAATTGGACTTCTCATATCTTCTCTGCTTAGCCTACATACACTGTTTTTCTGATTTACAGAGATTGTTGTAGTTCCACAAGTTCAGTAGCTTGTAGTGCCAAAGATTAGCACCAACATATTCTCTGCTCCAGTGGAAGTTAAGACTTCCAGTTTGGAGAACACTGGGATAACTGGAAGTACTGAAAAAGTAGGTTGTCACACAGAAGATCAGGGAGAAAAATACATAGGTAGAGGACATAGATTTCTTAGCCTATTATAATTCTTAATGCTAAATTACATACAGTATTGGGCAATCTAGGGTGTAGCCTAAGAGGAATGATAAATATAAAGCCACTAGCCTCAGTTTTTGTTCTCTTCCTATTTTTCTTTGTTTATTCTCTAGGATCATGGTTCCTTCTGGTGGAAAGGGCTGTCATCATATCATTGATGAGCTTACTTGTTATTTTGTGTGCAGCTCAGTTAACTGTTATTGGTAAGTATTGACTCTTTAATTCTTTGCAGTTACTGATTTGTCCTGAAATCACTTCTCTGCATAAAGGCATCCGTGTAAAATGAAAGATGGTGCTCACATCTAAAAGATGTGTGGGAATTGATCCAGATAATACACAGAGATGTGGTGTGTGTGAAGCTTTTCTTCACTGTTGATTCACCATGACATTATTGAATAATTAAAAAATGTTTCATTATACGGCCATAAAATCACTATGAGAGAAGGATGGTGCGCTCTCTTCTTAGTGTAAAACCTCATTAGTCTTTTAGCACTGGCTGAGTTATTATTTAACACTGACACTAATGATTTTGTTAAATGTTTTTAGAGGCAATGCATTCATTCACCAGTGTCAGACATCCTTAGATGTTTTTTATACACTGGTGTCCAACATCTATGCAATGTAGAGTGTGCTTTATGTCCTGGCCTTTCAGATGGTGCAATTTGTAACATCAGTCTTTGAGGTTTTTCAGCCTTTTTCAATTTGTAGACTTCTAAAAAATAAATAAAGAAACATTTCAGCCAAGAGTCAGGTCCGTAAGAAGTGGAAAGAAATTGCACTCAGAGTGATTTGTAATAATCACATACATATTCAGCCATCTATAAATAACTTCTTTTATTACTTTTTCATGAATCTCTGGAAGTGTTACATGAGTCTTCAAAGGTCCATCCGTCGTCAAAGGTTGAAAATTAATCTGTATTTTTAAAATAATTTTATTTCCGTATTGTTATATTCCTGATTTTCATATTTTATAATGGTCTAGAACCTCGGATCTGTTCAGGAATTGTCATTGCCCTGCATTCATAGCAGAACTTCAGCATTTTTAGGAAAGTAATAATTTCATGGAGAAGCATTGTCATTTTGTAAGAGTCATTTCAGTGTGCTTGGATGTTTTTGCACCTGGGCAATTCATTGAAAGGTCCTGGCCTCTGTGGGGAAGAGTTGTGCTGCCTCTACCTTAATAAGTATGGGTGTTCTTACTGGTTGTTGGGATTTTTTTGTTTGTGTTGGTGCATTTTTTTTCCTTTAATTTATGCTCTTTTAGATAACCTGTGAATCCACCAATGGTACTTAATGCCTTTAAACAGGTTGCTAAATTGGGCATGATTTTTTTGTATAATACTTGGGAATGTATGTTTTCTTGGTTTTGTGGGTTGGGGGGTGTTGTGTTGGTTTGTTGGAGGTGGGGTTTTTTTGGGGTTTTGTTTACAGAATTGGCTTTTAGGATTTAAGTTCCTTTGGGGACAGAGGTGATGTGTCTGAGCTCACACAGTGTCACAAGGAAGAGAATGAGACCTGGAATTTCTAAATCCCTGACACTCACCTGAGTAACAAATTCACTGTAACGTTTAAATGACAGCAGTGCATCAACCCGAATTAATCTGTACCGTGTCCCAAAGTCACTCTGATAATATATCACCTGAATTGTATGGAAGGAGAAAGTAAGAATTTGACTAGAACACCAATGCCAGGTGTCATTTTTCTGAGTAAGCCATGTTAACCATATCAAATAATGAAAACAAATTAAATCTGAGGAATGTATATAGTTTTAATTTTTAGGAGTTGGAGTTTCTTTGTTTAGGAACAGTCCTAATCATAAGTCTCTGTATTTTAGTGAGAGAATCCATATGTCTGATGGTTTTCCTCTCTGTCTCTTTAAGGATTAAAGTATGAAATTGAATCTCAGAGGAAAGTGTGCGTTATTGTAGCACTTGTCATCTTTGCAGTTATAGCTGGTGTAGGCGCTGCTCTTTTTCTCCAAGGTAAGTGATTAAAATTGCTCTCTTAATTTAAGGGAATAAGAGCAGGAAAGAATCTCTTCAGTGCTGTAGTATGGAAGATAGTACCACCTATTAATTGCCATCTACTAATTTTTAAAGAAAAAAATACACAGACTACAGCAGAAACAGCATTGGGGTTGTCAGGCCCTCAAGTGATCATAGGAAGATAGAGACTCCAAATTTATCTATTATTTTCTATCCTACTGCCGTGGGTGAGTATAAGGGACTAGAGGTATTCTGGTGCTTCAGTGGGATTTCTTTCTGAACCCAAGAAACTCGGTGATGCTAATGATTTATGTTTGTTGCTTTGTGCTTTAATCCAGTTAGCAATTCTGGTTTTACTGATTCCCACTTGAATGTTTGCAGATGGCTATACTGTACAGAGTCAATCTGGTCTGGGCCTGACTGTAATCCCTACTGTGATTTTGGTACCACTTCAGTACGTCATGTTTGGAATTGGTGAGTATTTATTTACTCACTAAGATATGGACAGAAAAAAACTGAGCTCCTCCCATAATCTACAAAGTATTCTCATTTATATAAACAGGTGCTAGAGTTTGCAGGGTTCATCGCATTTTTAGTATCTGGAAACAAAATGTTTAGACTGTGTTTGTTGGGCTGAGTTGCTTCACAGAAGAAGTAGGGAGTTACCTGCTTGAACAGTGAGATTTAGGGTAGCACATCTCACATCTGAGTGATTTCTGCTCTCCCTTCCTGGGTTTAGGGACTGGGTTGAATAACTAGCTCTGAGAATGTGTGTTCCATTTTTTTCTGCTTATGGTTTGCTCATAATGTTATTTATATATACATAATTTTGTGTGTGTGTATACATATGAGAGCCTTGACTTGCAGTGACTTGTGTGTTTTGTTATCGCTCTGTCTGAGCTTAGAATTTAGGAGAATCTGATTTCTAGCTTTATGCAATTATCTGCCTTTTATGTCTCTGTAGTTAAATTTTATAATTTTGTTTCTTTTTTCCCCAGTTTTTGACAGTCTACCACAGGCAACATTGGCTCTGATAGGTTTGAAACTTCTTGGTTATATAATTGCTGTGGTTGGTTTTGCACTGTGTGTCCCAGGTAAGCAGTTTGTCTTCTGTGAAAGTGTGCTTTTTACTCTTGTCTACGCCTGATGTTTGTTTATTTCTAACACTAAAATTTTGTGAAAATGGCTTCACTACATGGAATGTTAGATAGTAACTTCTATAAATGTAGTTTAGCACTTCTGTGCTAATGCTTTTTTATCTGGTGAAAGAATAGCCCAAAGGCAGTATGTTACATACATCAGTTTCATGACTGCATTCTGTGAGCAGCTGCTTTAAAAAAAAAAGTTAATTGTTTTAATTTTGCATGCTAGTGTTGATTTTGGGTGCCTATTATTGTTATTCTTGTTGAGGCCTAGGGTATTTAGAAATTAAATAATAATAATTTTCTGATGTTCAGTGATTAAGTCAGTAATTCCTTGCTAATCTCTGCTTGTGTGCAATTGAGCCCATGAATATTTCAACGAATACCATTAAAACACATTAAGAAGGTAAATGTAGAAACAGTGAACTTGGAAGTGTTCTGGGGCTGTTGTAAGCGTGGTTGTGGCCGACACTTCGTTTCATCACTGATAAACTGTCACTGTGGTAAAGGAACACCAGCTAAACACCACACACAGTGATGTCCCTTGTCCCTGCCCCCAGCCTCCCTTTGTCCCCTCCTGCCTCCCCCCTGTGCCACCAGAGAACCCCACAGCAGAGAAAAGGGTCACTTTAGGGCTAGTTGTCCTTGGCAATATATTTAGTAGGAGAACACATACTCATGTTCCTTGTAGGCACTTCATGCTCCTGATTTATTGTTTTGTACAGATACTCTTCATTTTGGTCATTGGTTTGGTTGGGGAAGTGGTTTTTAAGGGTTTGTCTAATCTGGGTGAAATGATAGCCCTTTCAGTGGAGTTGTTGAGTTTTATGCTTATTGTTTAGTATTTACAGAAGTACTTGTAAGTTCTGTAAATTATAATAGCAAAATAAACTGATGTGAGATTTCTGGTAAAGCATTAATACAAGGATTTTTTGGAGGATGTTTTTATAATGTTTGTAAGTGAAAGGTGTCTCTAGTTTTTCAGGGCGTTCTTCTCCCAGGTCATACCTTGTAGATGTTATCTGTATCTCTGGAAGTTCAGCTCAGTGACCCTGAAGTGTCAGAAGAAACAACTCATCTTGGGCTGAGCTGGCAGATAGTTGTAATGACTTTTAATTTCCTGGAAACAAGGATCAGAGAGAACAAGGAGTTTTAACAGTGAAGTAGGGTTGGGTTGTAAAAGCCTCTGCCTGACTTTGTTCCATGTTTACAAGGATACCTTCCTGTTTCCTGTGGTGGATTTGCCTCAGAACTACCCACATATTCTGTGCCCTTCTTACCTTTTTTTAAGCTGTTTTATCAGTAACAGTGTTGTATTCTGTCATCTGATGCAATTGTAGTCCAAAAGAGTTGGGATTGAAGATGTAAGTTTAAACTTACAATACAGTTAATGAAAGAATGTTCTCAATTGCAGTGAATGACAATAGAGTACCTGAACGAGTAGAACAGTTTAGCTAAGCAGGATAAATCAGTAAATGCCTCTGTGTCACTAAGGAGTGTGTACAAAAAAAGAAAGATGGAGGCGTAGTTTGGGGATCGCTTTGAAAGTGAAATTAATCATGCCTGTCTTTAGCAGGTTTATTTATTTTACTAATCAGTTATATCTGAAAATAAGAGTTTGTGCTTTTTTTCTGTCAGTTAATACAGTTTTTTAAATTGTGTTTTTCCCAGCCTGTCCTCAGTTACACGGGTCTGTTCTGATTGCTGGCTTAGCTATTATGGCTATTGCAAGTTTGCTTAGTCTGGCTTACGTGTTTATTATGGGTAAGTAGCACCTCATATTCTGCATTATTTTCTTTTCAAGTAGACATAATTTATTTGAGCACAAGGTGTGATTTCACAGTTGCATAGTTTTAAAAATTACTGAATAGTTGTCTGTATATGTTGGCTTTGTTTCATAGAGCGTGTGGGGAATCTTGAGTTAAGAAACCCACAGTTTATCATCCTAAACTGTTTTGAGATCAACATAGCCAGGTTTCCTAAGGAAGAGTGTTTCAGTTGTAGGAGGGATGTTGTTGTTCAAGTTCTGCATTTACACAGTTGGCCAGCTGAAGCTTAGAATGAAGAGAGCAAAAGGGTGTCAAGGATTCTATAGAAGAGTGGGTTGTGGGATGGTGGTGACAAAAGCTTATCAAAACATGGATTTCAAGAAGCAAAATCTGCCTACTGATTTGCACTGGTTAGAGGTAGGTTAAGAGAAGCGCAGTTTGAATGCACACCTTTCATTTTAGTGAATCCTGGTTTTCCTCAGATTTAATTTTAAAACCCAGGAGAAAAAAATTGCAAGGCTTTGTTTCAGAAACTGGTCTGTTTATCAGATCTCAAAAAGATGAGAGATTTAAAGATGTGCTAAATAAACAAAACCCAGCAATGCTGGGTGATTTGAGTGCTGGCACACCACAGCTCTACAGCTTGGGTCAGAGTGACATTTGTTTCAAGCTGTGCATGAAGGCTCTTCAAACACCTTGTTGTTGTCCACCTTCTGTGGACACAGAGGATATGTTGCTTCCAGACTCGAGCTGTTGAAGTGTTTTCAGTGAGTGCAGTCACAAGTCTGCACTCAGCCATGCAGTCTCCCAGGTTTAGTGGGTGCACACCATGAGTGGGCATGGCCAGAAATAATAGACCCTGAGACAGAGAGAATTTCCAGTAGAGAAGAAATTAAGGCAGAATGCCTATTATTTGATATCCAAGATAAATGAAGATGAGTCAAAAATATGAATCAAGCCTTTTAATAACAACAATAAATTTATTTTTTTATTGACTTTGGTTTACTTGTATATACTTGTATAGTGTTGACTTCAATGCTGTGTGCTGTTGGTCTGCATAAATGTTGCATTTCTGGTTTAATTGTGCTGGCTGAAGAAGTCAAATGTGACTGTTGGGGTAGATTCTAGCATGCCAAAATAAGCACAATGAATAGTGAGGAGCCTAATTCACCTTTAGAACTGAGTGCTTGAGTGAGGCAATTTACACACTGTACGTGATAAGATTATTGGTTCCTAAACAGAGCTTAGAGGCTCCTAAGAATTTCCAGATCATAAAATTAGGTACCTTTGGATAGGGGAAGCTTCACTTATGTGTGTTACTACTCTGTTGCAAGTTTTATCAGCAGACAATACCTTTTCCAAGGTAACAAGTGACATGCTGAGAGGAAATGGCCTCAAGTTGTCCCAAGGGAGGTTTAGATTGGATATTAGGAAAAACTTCTTCTCTGAAAGGGTGGTCAAGCATTGAAACAGGCTGCCCAGGGCATGGTGAAGTCACCATCACTGGAAATGGTGTTTAGGTGTGGTGCTTGGGGATGTGGTTTAGTGGTGATGGTAGCGGTGCTGGGGTAATGGTTGGGCTTGATGTTCTTGGAGGTCTTCTCCAACCTTAACAATTCTGTGGTTCTGTGTTTTTATTTGGTTGATCATGACATTCATTCATCTGCCTGGTCACTTTTTTGTAATTATTTTAGGTTCCAGAATGAAAGATCATCCTCGTCCGGGGGTAAGCTTAAAATTAATAAATTTGGGGTGACTAGATGGCTCAGGGGATTGTAGTGAGATACTGAACCTTTCTTCACTAGTTCGAATTCAGCCCAGGTTGGTAGCAAGCAACAGTTCTGGCTGTGTAACAGATGTCTAATGTTGAGTGAGTTGGTGGTCTCCATTGTCCCTATTGAGTGTGTCTGTAGTACTGTAATTGCCACCCTGGCCTACGGCTGCTCCGACTGTTGTGCCCAAATGGAGTTTCCATTGCTGTCACTGCAAGGTGGTGGATGTCAAGGGAAGCCTGACGTTCTTTTACAATGCACTCTTCCACCTGAATATTTAAAAGACATTTTGCTCGCCTTATTAAAAAGTTTTTTCGTTAACACGAGTGCAAAACATCCAGGTGGCCTGTAAGGAAGACTTGAAAGGTTTTTTTCCTATGGTCTTGTACCCCAGAAGCCTTTGGTATTCTCCTCAGTTCCTGGCTATACAGAGGGCATAGCCTTGACCTTTTTTCTGATTTGCATATAATGCCCCCTAATTTGATGAGACCTTCTGAAAAGACTGTGTCTGTCTTTAGGTAACACAGAACAAATTGAAAAATACCTTGTTTCTTTTAAAGAAGGTTTTTCAGTCAGTAGTTTTAAAATGTAGAACAAAAATTTCCTAACCAGTAATTTTCACAGACTTACACAGTGCTTTTGAGTGATCCATGAATGTGAACTGCCTGATTTCTGGTGTTTTCCAGAAGCAAGGAAAGAGGCACAGCTGTAAAATACCAGTAAAATGTCCTTGTAGCAGGGGGATCTGGCAAACACTACCTCATCCCACCTCTTGGATGCCAGCCATCATTTGAGACACATTTTCAGGTCTCCAGTCTAGAGCCTGAGACCCAGCTGTTGAAGGAGGATGGTTGCTAACAGTGAGAGGTGACTGCAGTTAGGACAAGAGATTTTTAATTTTTTTTATTTCCTTTGCTTTTGCTCATCCATTTTCATTTTAAGGAAGAGTGCTTCAGAGGATTGGTCTTTCTTTATGGAAGGAATAGAAGTGCACAGAGTTTAAAAAAAAATAGAAGAGAAAGAGGTGAAGAGATAATGTTATAAAAATGAGCTGAGAAATGAATTGAAGATATGCTTCATTCAAAATGAAATCTTGCCTTTATGTAACATCCTTGTACTTACTTGTAGAATGGAAGTAAATGAGGCAAGAGGAAGTGGGGGTTTTTTTCTTAGTTTTAGTTGTAAATAAACTTTGAACTAGAAACCAGCATGCAAAAATAGCATCCTTTGATGAGAACTTTGTTCTCTCTATGAGCTGCTCTCCTCACAAGGTGGTCTTCCGTGGCAGCAAGGATTTGACAAATAAAGAAATAGCCACAGCAGCACGGTAATGAACATCGTGTTACTCTCTGAATTGGGTACAGGGAAGAAATCAAAAGAAGGTTTTAAAACTTAGAGGTCACTAGAAACCTCAGCAAGTACAAATACGTTTTTTGCAGCTGCAGATAGCCGAGGGCGAGATACAGAGGAATTCAAGTGATGTAAATTGTGTCCATGAACTTATGGCTGATAAGGAAAGAGCTGGTGGAAGTTGGGGGTATGTTAATATGCTGCTTGTTTCCATCAAGGGCTGTTCAGCCTATACTGCTGTGCTTTGAGGCAATAAATAGGTGTGAAGTAATTTTAAGAACACACTTTGATTCTGTGTCATCTAAAGACTGTGGAAAACTTAATATTGGTGAAGGGCATCATTTTATCACTGGGGCACACTTAAAAAATTATTATTGAGATTTTCTTGAATCGGAGGGGGAAAAGGTGTGTATTTTGAAATCTGCCATCTTAGACTGATTTATTTTTTTTTTAGCATTTCTGTAGATTGCGTGTGTTGTTTCTGATGATTGTCTGCCAGACTAAATGCACAACTGTCATGTATTTCTTTTTGAGGAAATTCCACTTGATTTGCTTGGCTACTAATTTTCTTTTCTTTTTTTAGTCCTGCTGCTTTGTTACTAACCATTGATCAAATGGCAGAAATAATCAGTTAGGTTTTAGAGCTTAAAAGTAGTAATCTGCATGGCTTCCGCTGCCACCTAGGGGTATTTCATCTGGGTAAACATCACAGTAAGGGAAAACAGCCTGGAGAATGCAGCTATTGACAGATACAATTTTTTCTCAGGCCTTTAGTCATTAATTTGATTAACATTAAGCTTTCTTCGTTTTTGTAGAATCACTACTTACTGTATATGTCAATTAGAGTAATTTAACTGTGGCCAGCCAGAAGTAAACATGAAGGCTTTTTATACATATATATATTTTTAAATGTTTTGCAGAAAGCTGTAGAAGAACCACTAAATGGTAGGTGATATTCAAGGTTTATCTTCTCATTAAGGGATTAATTGTGGATAAAAGATGGAACCAGTAGTTCTAATTCCCAGTACCACAGCACTGAGATGGCAGATCAGTTTGGCAACTTACGTGGCTCTGTGAGTCAGTAAGAGTTTCATTTCTTGATGAAATTTTGCCTGCAGCTCCAGACTCCCTGCTCTATGCCACTGTGCTTGCTAGGCAGTGGCATTGTTTGATTGTTTTAGGGCATATCTAGTATCTCACTATATTATGTCCACCCTCTTTGCGTTGCAAAATGTCCCAACTTTTAAGGGAAAAAGAGAGACTAGTCTTGAAAATTGATGTTAATTCTTCATAAAGATTTATTTAGGTGAAATGCTTAACAATCAGCAAAATCTGTCCTTGCCACTCTCTTCTTTTCGCACTTCTTTGGGTTGGGGAAACTCTCATGTTGTGGGGAAACTGATAGCACTTAAGGTGAGGGAGATTTACAGTGAAAAAGGGATGACTTTGATACTTTTAGTCTTTTTGCTATTATGTTCACTAATTGGCATGCTGAGTAGTAGCAAGTTCTAACCTGAATTTTAGAATTAACCTGAATTTTAGAATTAACAACCTGAATTTTAGAATTAACCCGAATTTTAGAATTAACCTGAATATTAATTATGAAGCATTCCTTTCTGTTTCACTCATTACTAATCCTTTTTTTTTTTGCTTTTAAAGATGCAAAAGGAGTGATGTTAGAATGATGGTAAGTCTAACAGATACTTACTTTAATGACTAAGTATTTGAGGGTTTTGATGTTTCGAGTTACCCAGTGCTAATTCGATGAAACTTGGAGGACAGGTTTCAGGGCAGGTGTTGTTCTTATTCAAATTACATTTAATTGAAAGGACAGAATACGTGTGTTGTGTATCAAACACAGGGGAAGAATGTGTATTCCTAAGCAGTGAAGAGGATGAGTCAGTGAGAGAACTGTGCAATAGTATGTTTGTGATCAAATGTGGAAAGTCAAATGGCTTTATGTTTCCTTTATGCTCGTGTAGTATTTGAGATGCATGGAATGTTTCCTTGGTGGTGGGTTGTTCTGTTTGGGGTTTTTTGAGGTTTTATTGTTGTTGATGTAACTAAGCTTTCTCTATGCATTTAATTGGTGATCTCCCATGGAAATTCACAGGAAAGTGGTTTTAAAGTAACTCTCTCCCCCTCTTCAGGTGTTACTTGAATTCTCTGGGGTTTGTTAGATTATATTCCAATCACATTTCCCTCAATTTATTATTTTTCAGATTGCTCTCATTGAACAGCTTAATTTTAGGCTAGATGATAAGGTTTGAAAACAAAAACAGTATTATTGATTCTTTTCTATTCAGAAGCTGTACTTTTCATGGGAATAGGATAAAAAAGCACTTGTTGATGCTCTTGGTACTTAATGTTCCTTCCTGAATACTGAGCAAGCTTGTCATGAGGTATCACTAGACCCTTAGCCTAGGACTCCTGCATTCAATTACAACATTTTGCTACTTGGGATAAAGAGTGAGACCTATCCAAATCGCTTAGCTCACTTGAAATATTTTTATATCATGCCATTTCTAGGAGGCATGAATTGACAATGTGCGAATACATGAGGTACTAGTTAGCTCTAATTAGAAAAAAGGTGTATGAGTTAGTTTTAAAAACAGGCTTCCTTACAAATACCATGTGCTGTTCGGTTTGTGTTACTTGTGACTACTACATGGTTCATCCAAATATCCCATTTAATTATTTTCTAAACCAATGGGTATACAAGCACTTCTGCAGTACAAAGGACAACTGCCCTGGTGTCTCAGTAACACATTGATAAATGTATATACCAGTTAGTATAATCTGAGCTGGATGGAAGGCAGGGCCTGCTCCAGAGCTGGCTACTGCTTGTTCTTCACAGGGTTGTTTGAGATCAGGAAACAAATAGATATTTGCCAGTCCATTGCATTCAGAGCAGACCAGAAGGGAGATCAGGATGGGCTCACTGCAGTTACCTCATACTGCTGAAGAACAAGGCAGAGTTTTGCTTGGAGATCCAATTTTAAATAAGTTGCCTGTTTTTTCTTGGGTCTCATTTAGGCTTATGAAAACCTACCTTCTAGTGCTGAGGTAGAGCTTCCAAAAGCACAGAAATTGCCAATTACCCATTTCATTTTAGGGTAGAGCTAGAAGTCTGTCTGCTTTTTCTGCTCTGAAAGATGGCTCCTAACCAGTGACAGAAGGTTTTACAGATGGAAGGCAAGTGCTCTGACTCACATGCTGGAGGCAGTAACCTTCTGAGCTCTACCTGCTTTCTACCTTAACCTTCCCTGGAAAATTCACACGCAAACTGAAGCAGGGATGAATCAGATGCTGAAGCTGCCCAGCTTACAAAATAACATGTATGGAAGTAAACTAGCATTAGAATATCTGGACAGGGTGGGTCAGACAGCTGAGCCTGTGAGCCACTTCATCTTATTCAAATTCACGAGTGAAAGCTCCGAGACCGTGTCCACCTTTCCTCTGTGGAGAGGCTGAAACATCACTTGCTCTTAGTAACACCTTTTTCCACTATTTGAATGTCAAATGTGCTTTCAGTTTTGAAATGAAAAAAATAAAATTCTTTAAGCTGTAACTTGCGTAGGCAGCACAAAACATTGCTGTTCTTCCCAAACAATATTTCTTCTTCTTTCTTTTTAAATTCCCAGAACTGCAGAGCTATGTGATGCGTATATAAAAAGTACACCGTTGTTGATACACCGTGGCCTTGAAGATGCACTACTCAACGAGAAGAAATTCAGGAATCTAGTTGTTTTGCATGTGTGGCAAAAGTGCTTTTGATATAAATGATGTAATTTTATAGTCACAGCAGCTGTAGCAAGGAACATGTGTGTTTGCCCACATGTGATCTTTATTTTCTTTCGTTATGGTGTATATGGGATGGTCGAGGGTGAGAATATAAAAAGCACTATTTGCCCAGTACAGAGTCTCCCTGCAGTAATTCTTAGTGGTATTATTTTCAAAAACTATCATTAATCACTGCTTTGATAATGGGCCTGCTGAGCCCAGAGATTGCAGTACCATTTAGACTATTGCTTCCTTTATTTGTGTGCATGGACAAAGTATGGTTTATGTGTATGATTCAAGCAGGAAGTAGAGACTGTACAAATACATCTTTTCTGACATTCAGCAAACTTTTATAAAAAAAAAAAAGAAATAAAAAGTTACACACAAAGTCGCATAAGTACAAAGTTTACTCCGAGCTCTCCTGAAATTATTAACAGAGTTCTAATTCCATGAGACATTAGTATTCCTCTCTGTGGACAGTAGTCATGTGTGCTCTGGTGGCTGATATTTTTGTCCAGTGAGAGGGCTCTCCGTGCCTCCTCTGTATCCTTTGATGAGAAGCTGCTCAGCTGTTGGAGCCTAATTCAGCACTGGAATTACAGAGCACAGGAGCTGGTAATCTTAATGCTGAATGTGGTTCTTGTGTGTGTTCATGTTGTGCAGTGTGTGGAACTGGAAGCAATTTCAGGCTTTCTTAACTCAGTGAATTTGTGAAAGTCGTGGATGCTTCATAAAAATAGGAGTTGTCCTATTTAGTGTATTTTTGACAGAGTTTAAAATCTTTTTTTCTTGAATGGAAAAGAGCTATATAATTTTTGACCCAAGTTTGTGTTGCTGCCACTATGTCATGAATACATAAAATAAAAAGGAGGAGCTGATGAGGAGTGAGGAAGCTCAGTTTCTGTATATATTTAAGTGGTTAAAAACCAGTTTACTAAGACTTGCACATTCCATGAGATTCTGCCATGTTTTACAGCTGTTTTGAGAGTTGTTCCAATATAGTTGGCTGCTCTTGGACTTTGTGTATGCTTTGTAGAAATCTTGACACTGTTTCCTGTTTGTACTAAGGTACTGTATTTCAAAGGCACACATGGTTTTCTCCTTCTAACAATTTAAAACTTGGTTTGGAAAGCTGTTGCCAAACAGTCATGTAATAAAATCCATGTTTTTAAAGATCCTGAGTAATTTGGCACTTCTCGGAGTTCAATGTTACGAGCTAAGGTTCATATCCTTGTTGTGGGTGCGTGGTGCAGGGATTTGGGTCTCTGCACGTTGAGCTCTGAGTCACATCAAGAATTCAACAAAACAAAACTGAGGTGTCTGATTTTACAGTAGGTGCTGTTGTAATCGTCCCTCTTGCCGAGGCTGCAGGATTGAGCCATTTAAAGCAAGCCATGGGCCAGCCCTCACTGGGATCAGTGGTACTGGACATAGGGAGGAGGGTCATCCATGCGCTAAAACCCGGGAGAAGCGTGTATGGCTCACACTTACTGTCCTACTTTGTCACTGGGAGTATTCATGTAAGATTTGAGCTCTTACATGTGAATCTTTTGATACAGGTTTTTCCATAATCTCACTGATATCTAGCTAAAGATGGGAAATGATTCTCCATTACAATTCAGTACAAAAATTATTCTGACTAAGTACTGTGCAGTGCTCCCTAGTGATTCCCTCTGGCAAGCTGAAAGTCTTAGCAGAGGAATAAAAAAACCAAATCAGCTGGAATTCTGTTGAGGTATTCTGCCTTATAAAAACCATGATATAGAATAGCTTTATGTTAATTTCTGTAAAGCAAACTGCAGAACCCCCCTGTGTCACCGTGGGATCAGGCCGAGCTGTTCCTAGGAATTGTCAAAACACGAGGAGCTCAGTGGCTGTCTATGGGCTGCAGAAATGGGAGAAACCCACCAGCCTGTTGTGTCAAGGGCTGGATTTCTTGTAGGTGTGAATTTAAAAGAGAGTTTAAAAAGTCATTGGTACACCCAGCCAGCCCTTTCCCACCAGTAATTTAAAACCAAAGTTGTTCATAACTGTATGCTTTCATTTGTGTGTGTACATATGTGTGTATATATAAATATATAGACATTTTAAATATCTATAGAGCTATAGTCTTTACCCAATAAATTGTTTTTATTTATGAAATGATTTTGTAAATATTGTGCTAATATACTTAAAAAATAAAGTCATTTTAAGTTGTTTTTGCGGGAGATTTTCTTGTTGCTAGCACATTGAGCTTCTGTCACTGCTTCCATAAATTCATAGTCATAGCTGCTCTTCTCCCTGTCTTTATGTATTACTTACTGGAGCTACAGAAATGTTCTCAGTGTTGCATAGGCTGCTGCAGATGGTTTTGGGTGGGTTTCTCCTTAAAAAGGTCGTCCAGATGGTGAAGCGAGTGTGTAGGCTGCCTTGTAATAACTTCAATTACACTCTCCAACATCAGCCATCAAATGTTGGCACCCGAGTGTGCTGTGGGAGGAAATGAGAGCTGAGGAGTAACGAGCTGCTGCTGCCACTGTAACTTGAGAAACAGCAGAGCAGCACCTCTGTCCAGTCCATCTCTGCAGCCCTGGAATGTTATTGCTGTGAGAAGAGGATCCCTTGTGTTACTGCTCGAGCACTGCTGCAGAAGTTCTGGATTTCCTGAAGTTGGCTTTAATGTTTGTTTGACCGTGGAGGGAGGAGCCGCAAGTCCTGCCTGGTGGTCTCCACTCACGCAGCCCCTTCAGTGCAGCTGAGCTGATGGGAACCGTGGAAATAATGGGTGATTTTAACTGTGGCTCTTGAACTTCACCGTCTCTTCAGAAATGCGTTGTGACTTCCCTAGAGACACGCTTCCCTCTCTGAAGGAGCCATGAACCACCATTTGAGCTCTTTAAACAGAATTTTAACAGTTTTGGAATTTTCCGTGCAGGGACGCAACTGCAGGGTGTGAACTGCAAGCTCAGGAAAACTGGTCCTAGAGCTCAGGAAAACTGCATGCTTGAACTTTGGGGTGAGAGAAATGATGCTAATCTAAATGTACGTGGCTGGAGAATATCTCAACACAGTACCCTCAGAGATGCCCAGTGATCCAAACTGCTCCAGTCAGTTCAACTAGGAAAACCAACCCAACCTGAACTTCCAGTCCAGAAGCCTTGTGAGAGTGCTTGATCAGAGCTCTATCACTGAGCAGTTGCTACCAAGTTACCTGCCTGAGAGTAGAAGTGGGCAGCCTCTGGTTCATTCCACCTCACAGAAGAATTTATATTTCTTTCCTGTGGAAAATAATTCTTTTGTGCTCTAGTGCTCTGTGCCTTTGTCATGGATACAGCCAGTACTGTCTTGGACTTCAGCACCTCCTGCTTCCTGTATCCTTGAGGACTTGCAAAGCTCTCAGGATGAAAAGGTGTGAGCCAGACTTTCTCTCGTTTCCTTGTTGCTTCCCTCGCTTGCCTGCTGCAGAAGCCCAGCAGGGTAGGGCATGGCCTGGTAGGTGTACCCCAAACGCTTCACACTCCAGCTGGGCTGTGGGGAAAGGGCAAGGAGCACTCATAAAGTCAAATAAAAGGGCAGAACCAGATTATTTTTCAATGAAATGATGAATTGGCAAGAAACTTCAATACACAAATGTAAATAGCACGGAGACAAGGATCATCTGCTTTGGGGGAGGCAAGCTGCAGTGTTGAAACAAGTTTCGGTTTCCTTCTGTTCTTTCACTTCCTTGTTTTTAAAGACTACAGGAAGGAGGCTTTTGAAATTACTGGGCTGGAGAGTGGGTGCAGTGAAGGGAAGAGAGTCTGCCATGAATGCAAGTTTGGTGGGAGAATTAAGGAGCATAGGAACTGCAAGTTTGCAGGAAGAGTGTGAACAGTTTCTCCTGATGTCACTAAAATTGGTACTTTTGGACCCTTCAGAGTGACGGTTCTATTTCTGTTTCCTCTCTGAAAGGGCTGTCAAGCAGTGGAACAGGCTGCCCAGGGAAGTGGTGGAGTCACTGGATGTGGCACTCAGTGATACACTTTTGTTGATGGGATGGTGTTCAGTCAAAAGTTTGCCTTGATGATCTTGGAGGTCTTTTCCAACCTTAATAATTCCATGATTCTGTACAGTGCTACTGTCTGCATGTGACCAAGCAGCTGAGCACGTGGAGGTCCTTGGGGATGTGCAGTTGTCACATGAAGTCAGACTCTACCTCCACACCTCAGTGATGTCCCCTGGGCACAGCAACTGCCTGGTGCAGAGTAAGGTCTGGCACACCTTCAACTTGAATTAAAGTACTGACTTTTACTGTCATTCACAATTTATGTACCTGCAGATAATGAAAGATTTTGAAACGGATTGCTCTAGTAATTAGTCTGCCCTCTTCCCTACCCCGTCCCACTCCCCCATCTACCTTTCTTTTAAGGCTACACAATAGGTGGGTGCAGGTTAAACTTGGAATGGTTACCAGACCTGTGGAAAAAAGAAGGAGACAACATTTTTCAGAACTTGGCTTGAGGGTACTTGTATTTGGTTGCATTCATTTAACTTCCCTTTTTGTCTTCCAGAAGTGCTGCAGGAATTGCTTTTAGAGCAAGAACATTTGGTTGTATTTTGGGCAGCTGGGATTTTTGGGGGTTTGCTGTGTAAGAAAGCAGTATTCTTTAATAAACTAGATACATGGGAAAGAGGAAAAAAACCCCGACAAATCAGTGGAAATTCACTGCGCTCTTAACCAGAAGGTTCATCCAAGGACAAATGGAAGTTCAGACAACAGTAAGGAGAAAAGGGATCTTTAAGGTCTATTCATTGCAATTAATTTCATTTGAGCATAGCCCATTAAGATAGTTTCACTGAAGAAAAAGGTGATCAGGATTCTCTGACATTCCGTACTAATTCAGCTCAGTGAAAAAGAAAATTCAGCTATTGAAGAGGAAGTAAAGGCACTGTGTTGTATGCAGACCTCTGCAGGTGTGGGGAGTTAGCCCAGGTAAAACTTGGAAGCTTTGATTTGTCCCACATCAAGAAACACTGAGAATTTAGGAATCATGATAAAATGATAGAAATTGTAATTAAAGGAGCCCAGCGTGGAAATAGATTCCTCTGTATCCTGCACTGTAATTATGTACAGTGAGGTTTTCAGAAACAATCCCCCTGTAGCTGGAGTTACAGTTAAGAATGAAAATGCTGCACCAGGATTTGACAGAGCCAGGCACTGTTCTAGGAAGTTTGTGAGGTTTTGGCTGGCACAGATAAACAGGTACCACTGTAGGAACCTAAAATGTCCTCCCTTACATGGTCTGTAGGGAGGAAAAAAGTTATTTTTTGATAGACTGAGCAAGCTGAAAACTCCTGTGATGTTCTTCAGTGGAACAATGTAAAGAAATGTGGGGTAGAAAGGTGGTGAGGGGGAGGAGGGCAATGGTTTTTCCTTTACAGTACCCCTTACCTGCCCTGTCCTCTGATGCTGTGGCCACTGGAGAACCCCACCACCCTTACAGCTCTATTTAATAAAGGTGATGCCTTGATACCCCCCTAGCCCTGTGAGATTGCCCTTCACGCTGCCCTTTTTTCCTCATACCAGTTCTCTGGGAATGATATAAACCAAATAGGAATGGGCAATTGGGGAATAAAAGAAAATCACCCTATTCTGAACCATGAGGTAGCTGTTGGCAGTGGCAGTACACCAGAGCACCAAAGCAGAAAACAGCTTTAAATGTCCTGAGCAGGGAATGAAGCTGGTTACAGCACCAGTGAGGAGGTACAATTAACATATGATAAAATATGTCATGACTCTGCCAGTCTCAGGAAAGGTGACAGAGGAGAAGGTGGTTCCTGTCCCCCAAGGCCAGCTAAAGGAGCTACATCAACCTCACTGGTGACAGAGTGAGCTGTGGACGTGCTCTGTGGGTGAATTAAAGCACAGTGCGTGTCAGAAGGCAAGGAGGGAAAAGAGGCTAAAACCAAACCAGCGGCACAAGAGAAAAGCCCTGTGCTGAAAGGAACAAGTCACTGCTCGTTTATTTTCCAACCACAGAAAACAGCCCCTTTACCACGTGCACTTGGTGAGGGACTGCTCCGTGCCCTGAGCCTGCTCTTAAGCCAGATTACAGCCTCGGGCTGGGAAACCTGAACAAAACAACCTCAGTGCACAGCAGGAACTGCCAGGCCAAGAGCTGGGGAGCAGCAAAGAGAAAGCGCTGGGAGCTCACGAGGCTTTGTAGAGAAGAGCAGAGACTGGCAAAGGGAAGAGGAGGGGGAGGCTCCAGCAGTATTTTCTCCATGCCAGACTGGTTGGGGAGGGTCACGTCGGCAGCTGTCGTTGGTCCAGTTCACCAAAGGATGGGCAAGGCCTTCCCTTGCCTTCATGCTGCTCCAACACCTTTAACTTCCCCAGCAGTGTTCCAGCAAGACACCTTTGGCAGGTGAGAGAAACCTTTGTCCTACTTTGATACTTGCCCCTGTTGTTTGACATCACCAGTTCACGTCAGGTTGGCTTCAGCTGTCCAGAAGAGGAGAAGTGAGACCAGGTTTTTGTTGCGTTGCTTCTTAGTATAAATACCTTCATTTGGAAAGTGTCCCCCTCCTCCTCCCAGGGAGGGACACTGCAAGTGAGGCAGGGCCCACTTGCAAGAGGCTTCACTCGAATCCCACAGAACTGGAGAGATGTTAAACCCACAGGACCGAGGGGGAATGTCCAAATTGCAAGCTCTGAAAGCATCGCCCTACAAAGATGGTCATACACATTTGAAAGCCTGTGAACTTTTGCTGAAATATTTCCTAAAGGGAGCTACTTTCTGGATTTACAGGTAACTTTGCCGGCCCAGTCAATCTGTGGCTGAATTTTATTTTTGAGTAAAGCGAATGTACATGCATTTGCTGTTGTAAGCATGTCTTTAGCACGACATTACCCAACACGGTGCTCTCACAGGTCTGAAAAGAAACCCAGTGAAAGAGCAGCTTTGCCAAGGGAAAGAGTTTTAAAGCCATACATGCTTTAGTCATATCACACTGGAGTCCAAGCATCCTTAGGTGCCAAAGTTCCCTCAGTGCCAAAGAGGAACTGAGGACATTTGAGAGTCCTTGAGGTCTGCATCGTCTACTATCTGGATGTCTGGAGAGAACATCGATGCTCTGAGACCGCCTCCTACTGCCTGGATTCCTGAAGGTGTTCTGGTGACCCCAAAGGAAGCAGAACCCCATTTTGCCAGCAAAGGACTACAGATGAGAGGAGGGCTGAGTGTTGTCATTGCAGTGGCACAAGGGGCATGGAGGGTGGCAGGGAGCAGAGCTCCCCTTCCTTCACCTGATTCACAGTTCTGCACACCTGCCACAATAGGGGTCATGACAAAGTGTGATAATGGCCTATCTGATGCAGTGAGGAGCAGGTTTTTGCTACAGCACTAATGACCCCTCCTTTGTAGTACTGGATCGTGCTTCCCTTGTCAGATTATGCCAAAGTGGCCTTCTTTTAACTCTGGTGTATGATCAGGTCACCCAAAATAAATAAACAAGACCAGTGGGAGGGGTGGGGAAGATAACTGCTTTGAAGGTACTGCCACTGGATCATGTGTGGGTGGTTCCTGGCCAGTGCTCATTCCAGGCTTCTCAGTCCAAGAGCTGTGCTGGGCAAAACACCTGGCAAAACCAGGCAGTGCCTCTTCCTGGTTCTGCAGAGTTAATCATTAGTAGCTTTCCCTGCATTCTAGCCTAAAATAGCTTGAGTGGGGGGAGTGCTTTCCCCACTTCCCTTGGGTGCCCCTGCCCGCAGTCATGAGCCTCCAAAGGGTGGCTGGTGGCTCAGGTTCCTGGTTTAGATTTTGTCCCATCACTTCTAACCCTCACCCAGAGCAGCTCAGCCAAGCTGGCTGGATTCTGCGAGGTGCAGCCTCCGAAATGCTGGTTCAAGCACCCCAGACTCCCTCAGGACAGCCCAAGTGCAAGGTTTCCTCTGGGTTTGATTTAATAGCAGGCCTGCCTCTGTTAGCACCACAGGACTGAACTGAAACTGCTCACAAAGGCATTGCCTGTGCCAACAGACGCAAAAGGTAATTTGCACTTGGGTGTAAAGGCAAATTAAAAAAAAAAGAAAGAAAAAACTCATAACTGCTTTTAATGCTAGATGTTTGACAGCTATGGCAAGAAATGTAGGTAAGAAATATAGAATCTATAGTCCCTTCCGGTGCTGTAGTCCCAAACATGATTTTGGGACCAGTGAATGCTTTTGAGTCTGAAATGAACTGTGGAGACACAGAGAGAGAAAGTCACACGTCACACGGAGGAGGAGGAGAAAAAAGGGATGTGCCAATGGAAGCTCTAGGCCACAGCTGGGTTTTTGGAGCTGTGACTTTATTGCAGGGCATCCAGGGGAGCCCAGGATAAAAATTACCCTAAGTCCAGGAAAATATGGCCTTGGAGGAATGACTGGAACTAACAGGTTAATTTAAAAAAAAAAAAAGGTAAATTTAAAAAAAAAAAAAAAAAATCTGTGGCAGGGCATGAGAACATGAGGAATGAAAGGTGCAAGAATCACTTCCCCAGGCCTGCAGCAGAGCACACAAAAAGCTGAGTCTGCACAGGGATGGAGAGCCAGAGCAGACACTTTCAAAGCTCCTTTTGCCGATGCTCACGTTAATGTTTTAACAGCTCAAAAAGAGCAACCGAGGAAAAATTTTCCACCACGGTGGTTCCGTCACATCCGTCAGCACGGGAGGCTGCTGCCACGAGCAGTGCTGGGAGCACACAGAGGGACCGAGGCAGACCTGGGATGGACTGAGCTCCTCAAACAAGGGATCAGCGCAGCAGAAGGGCCTCCCACACGGGCACCCCTCTGGGGACACAGGACTCGGGGCTGCCCTGATGGACCTCTCCGTTCTGCAATGCCTCGCTGCAGCCCCGTGGCTTCATCTCAGCCCGTGGGAGGTCAGAGAGATCTGTAAAAACAGTACTCAGACTGCCAGGATGGATGTTGCTGTTCTGGGAGCTGGACTGCATCCTGTAAAGATGGGAGAGATGTGACTACAGGTGGGGAAGTGTGTGAGAAAGGATACAGTGATGGTCTGAAATGAAGTTACATGGAAAGGGAAAAAACCCCAAACCCCTCGTGATTCCTGGGATGGGCAAGGGGTGCTTTTGGCTGGAAGAAGACTGGAGACTTGAGGACCCATGCATGAGGCCAAATAAGGTTCTGGATCGTGAGAGATCATGAGGACAGTTGTTTGTGGCTCCTTTTGTTGGGTATGGCCTGCAGTTCACTAAAAGAGAAGTAAAACACCGTTGTTTCCTGGGAATCTCTGGAAGTCTGTGTATGTCCTGTGCCAAAAGGGCCCTCAGCCATCCTCTGAGGAGGAGGATGGTCAGCATTACATCTTAATGACCAGTCCATGCATTTGGGAGAGCAGAGCTCATCTTGCCTCCAGAGGCTGTTTATCTTGGAGAGTAATGCTCTTCAAACTAGCGTGACTTCTCTTATGCAGAGGATTATCTCTACTAAAATAAAGCTAGAAGAGAGCAATTGGGGGAAAATGTCATGATTATTCATAAAGACCCATTAAAAACTGTTTTTAGTGGTTTAATTCTCCCTTAGTGAGTGTGGTTGTTGGATCCGTGCTTTGTTTTGATTCAGATGGTATCTGCATCAGAATGAATCATTTGAACAGAAGCCCTGAGCTTTTGAAAAACCACCATTTCTTTAGGGAAGCAGAAAAATAGAGCCAAAATTTAAATTCAGATGATTAAAATAAGCAGTTTAAAAACACCTGCTTAAAAGTTCTCATTTATTTTAACTTATTAAAGCAAAAAATGCTGAGTAACTAATCAATCCCTGATCTGTCCCACACCCCATCCTTGCACATAGGCACTACCAAGCTGGTGCTAGACTGGAGAAGTGATCCAGATAAACCTTTTTAATTTTTAGATGGGATATGTGAGTGCTTTTTTTCTCCTCCACGTTTCCTAGATAGGCTCTTCACCACGCTGTGTCATTTTTCCTAAATGGCAAACCACGGTTCTGTTACAGCTGGCTTGTAGCAGGGGGAGTATTTTGTCTGAGTCACCAGAGCCATCTGTTCCAGGCAAATATTTTAGTGAATGATCTCTCTTTCTTACTTAGACTGCTTTTATTCTTCTGTTTATGCGAAGACAAAGGCAGGGTGGTCTCTCACTGACTTGCTCACCCTCCCTCCACGAGCTGGCATTAAACCGTGGCCTCACCCAGCTTCACCACCACCAAACATTACAATGTCTGTGGGCAAATTGTCAAGCTGTGTTTAAACTATGAATTAAAGTTTTTAAATAAATGGTTTTTTGCTTCCTGGGCAGTTGCAAACAACTTCTCTTCGGTTCCTTGCAGATTGCTCAGGGTATAAGTACATCATGTGGGGGTGGAGGCTCCTCAAAACATTGACCTGTGTGTGCTTCCTGCAGCACTTGGCTATCACTCAAGGTTCACAGTTGTGTTTCCTTGAAAGAGCGAGTTCCTTCCCTCACTGCAAGGGGGTTTGGGCGGCTTCACTTCATCTCCTTCCCTCGGCTCCCAAATGACGTTCGCCGGTGCTGGTTCGTGGTGGTGTTCACCACCGGCCCTGCCATTCTCGCACAACAAATATTTGATGTGATATAAATATTTGATCTGATAAAAACCTTCCACGGAAGCAGCATAAGAAAACCATAGAGCGGTTAGTTAGAAATAACATTTCTTCTGAACAGCAACAGACTGGCTGCAGGAAAAGCAGCTGTTCCAGAGGCTGTTGCATTTATTGACTTAGCAATGCTGGAGACCCCCCCGTGTGCTAATGCCACGTGGATGCAGCAGGAAAAGAGAGCCCAGACTTGCAGCTGAAGGCCCCACAGTGACATGGTCCTGGTGGAGACACCACTGCTGCTGGTCTTGCTCAGCCCCTGTGACCTGAGCACACAGAGCCAGCCAGGGGCCTCTCTCCCTGCTTGCACACCAGCCACCAGACTCCAGCACACAGAGATGGGAGGGTCCTGGGAAGTGGCCAGAGAAAACACTGCTTTTATTTTCCTGGGCTGGTGTTTGCCCTCGGTTTTATCAGTGCTCAAAGCCAGCTCTGCACACAGGGGTTTGGCTTCCCCTTTCTGCAGCACACCCTGCACTTAAAAGACTGAGATGTGTGCATGTGTGCACCTGCTGAAGGGTGGGAAGGCTGGACTTTCACCTGTGCTGGCTCTCCTTTCTGCCCACGGGTGAGTGACACTGCTCTGGGGGCCCGGTGGCCTTCCTGGACAGGCCCTGAGCCCAGGCAGGCTCTCCCTAAGGTCCCTCTCCCTCCCCTCAGCCAGCAAGGCAAAGCAGCAGGACAAGGTCACACATGGGTGATTTTTCAAATGACTCATTAGGAAGTAATTTTCTGCAATGGACTAAAACAAGGCAGCTGAGTCACTGCGTCTGTATTGAGGTTTCAGGGGTTTTACAACACGACTGGGTGTAGCCTGTCCGTCTGTCCCCGTGCACATGCACGGAAGGTCCTTGGCAGATGCAAGGCTCAAAGGTCTCCAAAGGAGGATCCTGTATGTCCTCCTTGGAGCTGGCTTGCATTTGGTGCATGTCTGGCCCAGAGCTGCCAGCTCATTAAATGCCAGAAAAAAATTAATGCACATGCCCCACTATCCGCCTGCCAGGAGGACCCAGCGTGAGCCAAAGCATTACTGAGTGCACTGAGTTTTGCAGCAAATCTGGTACAGTTTGGTGGTTGCAAGGGGTCCCTGGGGTTTGAATGGGATTCTCCCCTCCACAACTGGGTGTTCTGGGCCAGGTCTTCTGTGCTTGCCTATGATATAACCTGAATAATATTTGGTGTGGACATCAGGACAGAGCTTGTTGTGGCTTAGCTTGCAACAGCACCCAGTGCCCGTGGATAGAGGCAGCTCTAACACCACGAGGGGAGTGCACTCACACAAGTATGTGCTACATGAAAAGCATCACTGCCTTGCCTGGGTCTGCAGGAGACCCATAACCTATGGGCACACAGTTTGAGACCCACTGAATTTCCTAAATAACTAAAAATTAAAGAGAAAGCTTTGGATTGGGCTGCATTATTTTTCACGATTCTGCACTGATTTTAGTCTTGTCTGGAAGGTGCTCAGTAGCATTTCCCTCTCCCAGCAGCACCAGGGTGCCTCCAAGAGTGTCACACCTGATGTCTGATGCTGCTCTGAGAAGGATGACCCCTAAATCTTGACTGCGGTGTCAAAAAGTGATGAAACTACTGCTGAACCTCAGAGCTCGGGCTCTTCATGCTGCACATACACTTCAAACATTTCACTTGGGAGAGGCTCCACTTGCACCACCACTTCCTCCACAGGGCTGCTGTAAATATTTGCATTGCCACCAAATGCTGTAGCTGAACTCTGCCCGTACCAGCCAGCCAAAGCCTTTTCCTGTTCAGGCACTGGTTCAGCCTGGATCACCTCACTGGCTGAAACAAGTCTGGGGAACAGGGCAGAGGGTGAAGTAAACTCGTTTATATGAACATGAGTGGTGCCAGTTTAACAACTCTTGAGAGCTGGAGCAACATCGGGGAGAACTGAGAAACACCCAGCATCCCCCCAGGCTTATGGCAATTTAAACTGACTCTGATAGAAGTTTGATGAGCCAGGTGGGAGGGGTGTGTCATTGCCCCCTTCCCTCCAGTGCTCTGGGTAATGGCAGGTGGTTTACCTTTGGTGGCTAGTTATAAAAAGGAAAAAAAAAATTAAAATTGCCTCAAAATCAGATATAATTTGGGAAACACTTTGCTTGGCAAAGGGAAGCCATTGGAGGCACTCCTGAAGTCAAACATTTTGAGGAGTGAGATCCCACTGCAGGGACAGAGCCAGGAACTGGGTTAAACCTCTGCAATAAGATACATCTCCAGGCAGGCAGTAGTTCGGTGCCACAAGGCCTGGAGCCTTGGACAAACTTATTTTGGGCAGTCTTGACATGATTTCAGCTTGTGTTTCCTGTAGGAGCACATCGCCTGACTGTGGCCTAACTTGATTTTAACTCTATCCTTGCTTTGTGCAAGGAAATAATAGCTAGGATTTGTCACACCCGATCTTCATGCAACTACACCTGCAGACAAATAATAAAAATAACATTAAAAAAAACCCAAACCAAACCAAAAAACACCCAAGACCACCACCACCAACAAAAACCCACCAAAAAACTACTGCTGAACGAGACTGCATAAAATGAGTAAAAAAATAGCCTCAGATGGGCTCTTGATCAAGGAGGAAGAACCTGCACCATTGGCATCCATCTCCCGCCAAAGAAACAGGGATGCAGACCACTATTATTTTACCCTTTCCATACCAAAACATGGAAAGGGTAAAATAATAAAAAAATAGTAATAATTAGATAATTGGGATGATGCCTTTCAGCAACACAGCCACTGAGTTAGCAGATCCTGTTGGTTTTATTTTGTTAGACCATGAATGTACTCCCTGCTCCAGGCAGTGGATGTGGCTCCTCAGCCCACGTCAATTGTATTAAACTTGCAGAGCACAGAAAAGCAGGAGAGCTTTCCAGGAAAGGACTCACAGAACCCTTTTTCACCTGACCTGGGAGAAAACGGTGAGGCCAAGCGCACGAGCCAGGGAGGAGGGAAAAGCAAGCAGCATTGTCCTGCATCCTGAGTGGCTCGGTCAGGAGATTAGTGCTGCTCTACAAGATGCCCAGCCTTGCCAGTGCTCACACAGACACCTGGAAAACAGGGATAAGGCTTGGAGCAGGGGCTGGCAGGAGGCAGGGTGGCAGCACCCTGCAGGGGTGGGGGTTCACACCCATTGCAGCTCTGCAGCCCCAGCCTTTGAAGGCATAAACTTTCCATCAGCATGACTGAACTCCCACCAAGGATTTTCTCCCCTTTCCCCTTCCCCATTCCTTTTTTTCCCCACACGTGCAGACACCTCCACTGTGCTGCAGGGGATCCTCCCCTCCCTCCGAGTTTAATCTTCTTCATCACTGGTGTTTTCCCAGAGGTGCTGTACCCAGCCCTGGTGCTTTTGGAAGAAGAAAGCAAAGCCCATCACAAACAGGTGGCTTCAGCCTTTGCACCCCTGTGCTCTGCCTGCTTCCCTAAGGAAAACACCGAGGTCGAGATTTTTCAAACATTTCAGAGGGATTAGCAGGTCCAAGTCCTATTAAAATCAACAGGAACTAGACATGCAGCCAGCTGGAGGAAGAAGAAAAGGAAAAGGACATTAAACACCCCGCTAATGCTGTAGTGATGAATCAACCATACTCCAGCCCCCAAAGGATGAATCAAGTACACCACTAATCCGCACTTTTCAGACAACTAAAATTTGCCTTAAAAGTCCATGAATTATGAATACACTGGGGTTTTTTTTCCCAGTAACATGCAAAGCAAGGGAATTATTCTATTACACATAAATACATAGGAATATTTCCTGTTGGCCTTTAAAGGACCTGCTTGTAAAAAGATTTTTTCCGACTGTCATTTAATTATACCAATGATCTGGAGATTTAGGAACCAGGGGCCAGGCCAGGCCAATTTCTCATGTGGTGAAACTTCACTGAGTACAAGTGCCTTTAGGGCAGGGCAGCGAAAGCATCCCTCCCAGGAAGAACAGGAGTAAGAGATGCCTGGGAGAATTAAATCCCTCTGAGGGCTGCCTGGCATGCTGCCTTCTGCCACGTGGCTGGGCTTTTCCATCAATCCTGCCATGCCCTTTAACGGTGCCTGTTGAAAAGACCCCACAGCTAGTGAAGGACCAGCAGCTCGCTGCTGGACAATGGGACGAGCAGGCCGTAATCCCAGGGCTCCCGGCAGAGGGCTGGGTTTCTGTCACTCTGCTTTCACACAGGGGTGCTCCAGACCCCGGGCAGAGTGATTCACGGGCTCTGGGTTGAAGGCAGCTCTGCCTTCCTGTGCAGATCACACATCTCTGGGTGGATGGTGGAGATGTGGAGCGGGCCCAAACAGGCCTCTGAGCAACAGGGACACCAGGAGAGATGACAGGAGAGATGAGCACCAGCGTGCTGCTGCCACCAGGCCGTGCCACCATGACTTGCTTACATGTCCTGGGAGGTTGCCACAGTTCAATCTCATTAACTAAAAGCAGTATAAGCACAGTAAGACACTGCAGAGCTCCCCATCCCTCCTGCTGCACACAACTGCTACAAATCCTGGGAGAAAAACCCTCTTCCCAGGCTGGTACAACTAGATTTCCCTTCCAAGGGAAGGCTAGCACTAACAATATTTGTATTTGGTTTCCCTTTCCCCAACTCTATCTGAATAAAAAAGAATTGCTGAAGGTTTGCAGGCAAATTTCCTCTTACATGGTATTTTAAGTCTCACGGTGTGCCATCAGAACAGACTATGTGTCAACCATTTATAGCAGAGAAAGCTCAAGAAAGTACAACGAGTGAGACATCTTAGTGAAAAAAAACCCTTCTGGTTAGCGAGGGAGAAATTAGGAGCAGAAAAGGTGGAGCACTTTGGTTAAGATTTTACAGCTATGAGCACCAGTGACACTGAGGGTTCCTCTCTGTGCCTTGCAGTATCAGGCTTTTAATTAATTTAATTGTCCTTATGACAAGCAATTAAGTGCCAGCCCAAGTGTGCCCTCAAATCTATCTAAACGAAAAGGAAGCTGATGACATGCAGTGAGGGGGAGGAGGAGGATGGCGACTCCTGCCCCAAATCGCTCACGGTGCCCAGCTTTACCTATCTATTTATTGTTCTAAAATGACACAGATTCGAAGCTTCCCTTCAGTGCAAGCATTTCAGCACCAGCCACCCTGGAGGATCTGGCTGCTCGAAGAGGGCCTGGCTGGTCAGCAGTGAGCCACAGGTGCAGGTCCCTGCCTCAAGGGTCTCATCCAGCCCAGCCCCTGTGCAGCAGATGGAAACCCACGAGCTGTGAGGATGCTCACACAGCTCAGCCTCGGGATAAAACAGAGCCCATTTTTTGCCCTAAAGCAGTAGGTTTAATTGAAGGACCTCTCCATAACCCTGACAGTCACATGTCCAGAGACCACTGAGCTGATAACCAACGCTGTTTGACGAATGCACTGGGTTGGGACGGCCTGGTGGGTCATTCTCTGACGCACTCTGCTTTCAGCCAAACCAAGAAGCTCCTCACCGCCATTTGTCAGACTTCAATCAGCATGAAAGCGTTTCTTAGCTCTCTGGGATACGAGACCTTGGCTTTGGCAAGCTGGTTCACACTGTTCACCAAACGGTGAAACAAATGACAGAAAAGCTCCAGTCCCTGGCTGAACACGTGGGGTTTACCAAACCACAGCTCTGAAGGAGCCCAGAGAACACCCAAGCCTTCCCTCCACAAACCTGGGGGCATCTGCTGCCCAGGGCTTCCCCTGAGGACGCCAGGCCCAGCACAAACACAAGGTTCATTTGTTTGTACAAATGGTCCCTGTGACTGCCAGCTGGACTAACCTGGAGAGGAAGGCATTAACCTCCCCAGGTACCTGCAGCAGCCCTTCCTTTTTGTGCACCTCATTTGTGCTGGCAAAAAAGCCCCTGAGGATCCAATTTGCACTGTGGAAAAAAACCCCCACCCAAACGGTCAATCATAAATATGCCATAATAAGCAATTTTAAAAAGGAAAAAATATGCAGTATAGACACATGCATATGAAATATGCTTCATAATTGAGACTTCTCCAGTGCTCATTAGTTGCTGAATATAGATGTTGTGGGCTGCTGTACCCACTCAGAGCCACCAGCTTTGCTGCTGCCTACTTCACCAACTAATTTCTCCAGGTGGGATGTGCAAATAAGGCCAATTCCTGGCACAGGCATCTGAGGACACAAGAACAGCGTTTGGGGGGGAGGTGTCAAGGTCCAAGGGAGAAGCCTGACTGCTTAGAAATGGGAGTCATCTTTTTCCCCTATGGTGCAGCAAGCACAGCAAGATGAAGCCAGGCATTTCCTGGATGCAAGTCTCTGGTTCATCTTGTCTGCTGATGCAAAAAAAAAAAAAAAATTAAAAAAAACCCCTAGATACTTATATTAACACAAAAAAGGCACATTTTTTTCCCCAGCAGGAGAGCTGCAGATGGTAGGAGACCAAACTGGAGGTTTGTACTTTTCAAGGGGTCATGTGCAGCAGCCTGTGCCTGTCCCCTCTCCCCAGGAAAGCCAGCTTGTGGCGCAGGCACCAGAGGGGCTCGGGCAGGAGCTCCAGCAGGGCTGCACAAATGCGAAACTGCAAAAATACTGTCGTGTTCACAACTGTCACCATCTAGAGCATCAGTACCCAGGGAAAAACTCCATAATTTTAAATTACTAGTAAGGATGGGCTAAGGTGTACTTATATATAGCATGCACACATACACCCATGCAAAAACCAGCAAAATATGTGAAAGTCAGAACTGAAACAAAGAAATTCTGTTTTGACTAAAAAAATGAGAGGTTTTTACTGCTTTTTGGGAAGCTTTTCTGCACAGACAGTGCCACCATTTCAACTTTTGCTTCAGGGTGGAATGGGGCAAAACAAACACCAGAAAATGATGTTGACTGATGAAGGCTGAGTTTAGTCTGCTCCCCTCTGTCCCCTGAGTCGCTGCACAGGAGCGGGACCTCGCACCCACATCCTGGCTCCTGGAGAAGAGCGGCTTCGTCAGGTGAGTGGCCTGAGCGCAGCCCCTCGTGCTGCACTGGGGCTGTGGAGGACAGGGCAAAGCACGGGGGGATGCTCTGTGTCCCCTCGGGAGGTGACAGGCGGCCTCTGAGTGGCCACGGCTGAGGAAGGGAACGGAGCAGAGAAGGATGTGCTCCTCCTGCAAACACAGCCAAGGCTGCACTCCTACCAGTTGCATATGGCAGCGAAATTTCTGAACCACAGAAAAAAAATGCCCCAGATGTCAGGAGGGAGGAACTGCCGTGCAGAACTTGGCTCCCCATTCAAAGCAAAGCAAAGCAAACAAAGCAAAGCAAAGCAAAGCGAAGCGAAGCAAAGCAAAGCAAAGCAAGGCAGCCCCAGAGAAGCAGACCAGGTATGTCGGGGCCGCTTGATGCGTGTGCGAGTTGCTGCCTGGAGCAGTGTTCCAGCACACGCTGCTGCCTGGGCAGCTGCCGGGGATGGAGGGGGCACTGCCTTGTGTGGAGGAAAGCACAGAGTGCCCCCGCTGTTCCAGGACCTGAGCCTGGCATGAGCACGGAGCTCTGCCCATATCCATTCCTCGCGGTGAAAACCCAGCAGCATGAGGCTGTCGAGGGAGCCAGAAGCCGCCAGTGACAGTGACAGCACTTGCCACTGCCACTGCTGTCCATGCTAGAGAAGAAAAAGGGGTGGTTATGAGTCCAGAAGATATGCAGCGACTCCTCTGTGTCCACAAGGTCTCCTCATGTCCTTAGGGACGGCCGAGGAAGCAGGGCTGTGAGGGCTCCTGGTTGCAGGAGCAGGAGGTGCCCGGTTGCTGTCCCGGCCCCGGCTGCCCCAGCGGGAGAGGCGCCGGCCGCGGCTGAGGAGAGCGGCCCCCGCCCCGCGGCCGAGGAGAGCGGCCCCCG
>VZTA01016630.1:37765-156038 GCA_013398855.1 Mohoua ochrocephala
GGCCCCCGCCCCGCGGCTGAGGAGAGCGGCCCCTGCCCCGCGGCAGCCCCGGCTCCCAGCGCCGACAGCGGCTCCCCGCGGTGCGAGAGGAAGGAGCACACCACTCGGCTTCAAAACATACAATATACTTTATTGCCTGCTAGATAATCAAAGTGAGGAGTAAACACCATAGCTGGAAAAAGCAGAAAAGGACCAGGAGAAGGAAAAGAATATCCAGTCACCAAACAAGTTATCAGGCAATAAAACATACACAATATAAATAATCTGTTTCCCAAACAACTAAATCTTTATTTTGCTAATGGCCATTATATGGTTAATTATCAGTAGTAAAATCTCTGGATTTCCTTTTCTACACAGCATTAGTAGTAAGAAATATATAAGGGACTCTGCAGAAAGCAATACAAAGGAGTTATATACACAGGCACCTTCTGTGGAGCAAGAACAGAACCTCATCTAATAAGGAAGGGCTATCTACAAACCAGAAGACCATGGTAATACAATATTAGCTCAGACTTAGTTTAGCTGCAGCCTTTCCACAAGGTAGGCTAGCCAACTTATGTATACATATATATTTTAATATAGATATATATAGAGATTTATTATTTTAAAAATAATGTGAACTACCTGTAGTTCCTAGACTAATTTTAAAGAGGCAGTGTACCTTTCTGAAGCTTCATTTCAGGAAGTATATTAAAAATGGTATATAAAAGACTAGCAGACCCAAGCTCACATATCGAGTCCCGATATCTTCCCTCCAACTTCTTTTTCTAACGCTATAGCTGCCACCTGCATTGACAGCAATGCCTTTAGTCATCTGGATTGCTATTTATGTTGCTGTAATTGCTACCACTAAGTTTACTGGATTATAGTGTTAGTAATTGTCGATTATAAATAGCAATAATGCTGCAGTACACTGTCAAAGCCTGCCGCGTTATGAAGATCTAGTCTGTATGTGCATGCAGAGTTTTGTTGTTTAATCTAAAAGAACATTTCTCAGTCAAAGTGCTTCTCCCCTTTCAGCCCTACCACGTTTTTCAACCACAGGGCAAGGGCTCCTCTCTTAAGAAAGATGTGATGCCTCTCACCCCACGCCAAGCTCTCAGCAGCCCGTCACACAGCACCCATTCATCCAGCTTTGCTTTCAGGACATAACCCTTTCCCCTCACATAGCCAGTGTCCGTAAGGCTACTAAATATGACTTATCAAAATTAAAACTGACTAGTTGAGGAAATGCTTTGAACACATTTTGGTCAAATCTCCAACTGGGCTGTTTGAGCCTCCTGCTCCTCACATTGGGCAGGGAGCAGAGCGCTGCCTGTTGCTGCTGCCCGAGAGCGAAGCCCAAGCTGCCAGCAGGGGATGAGGAAGGGAGAGACATTTGCAAGGAGCACCGTGAGGACCTGGCAAGGCCCAGGGTGCTTTTTGTGCCACCCTTTTCCAGTCTGCTCCCTGTTTGTGCCTTGGGATCCACTCACAGAGGCAAAGTGGGAGCACGCACATGCAGACAGGCACCCTTCCAATGGATTTCCTCCTGAAAACAGGGATGGAGGGACAAGGCCCCTCTTGTAAGCGGTATCACTTTGCTCTCAGCCCACACCCTCGCTGCTCACACGAGATGCTGCACCACTTTTGTTCATGACACAGATGTCACTTAACACACTCCCTGCCATGAGGGTTTCTAGAAGCCTCTTCCCAAATCAGTGATCACACCCTGATATGCAGTTGCTCTACCTCAGGTACCACACCAGGCTGGTATCCCCCACAGCCTGCTTCAGTTCCTGATGACCTGCCGAACCAGGATCCGGCCCGTGGGACTCAGCATGGTCCCACCTGCACATGTGACCACTCTGCTCCCCAGGACCCCCCAGCCAGGCCCACGCCACCGGCAGAAACAACTTCCAGTGCAAGCTCCGACATCTGGCCAAAAGCACACAGCACACACTCAAGAGAAGCCACCTTTGATACAGCACAAAACATGTATCAAGAAAAGTGTGGCTGTAAGCAAACAGTTTCCCCCAATAATTCTGACATTTTGATAGGGGAGCTTAAAAATAGGCATTTGAAAGAAGGATACCCTGATGGAACAAGATGTGTTTGCAGTGTTAGGGAAGGAAGGATGGTCTGTACCTATGAGCATCCCTACCATGTGCACTCTGCCAGGCAAACACATCCTTGCTGAATTTAGCATTGCCCTCTGCATCTTTGATTACAAAACAGTAAAGACAGAAAGTTCCTGATTGGTATTTCATGTGAACTCAGATGCAATCTTAGCTATCCAAGCAGCAGGTCTCCTCCTTTGTCTCAACCAGGTACCCACTGGGAGCAGGCAGAAAAGTACCACAAGAAGAGGGGTGCACACAAAAGCTGGAAGCTGAGCTTTGTGGTGCGTGATGTAAATTCTTCTGCCTGTATCAGGAAAGACACTGTGTAGGGACACTGCTCAAAACTCAGTCACTTCAGTCCCTGCATCACCACAGAGCATCGCTTCACCTTATTTATGCCCTTAGACTTTGCTTTGCCTTTGACACACACTGTGCAAGCACAACACAAGAGAAATGCCCTTTTTTTTTTTGTATTTTGCTAAGAATTCTGTGCATGCAAGGGTAACAGGATCAGTGGTTTTTTTCAATTCTGTAATCCCTCTCCAGCTCTACAGAACTCAAAGCACATGCTGGTACTCAAGAGCAGGGAAAATGCGAAAAGCACCTTGCTATGCTGGGAAGAAGGGAAAAAAAAGAAGGGCAAATTTTAAGTGAGAAGCAATTACACTATAAAATCTGCTCAATATTCATCTGTCCTGGCTGCTCCTGTGTTTTTTTTGACTAGTGAGTAACAGGGGGTAATTTGGAAGTCATGCTCTGGTTGATCTGCTGCAAAGTGCAATTTTTTTTGTCACTTTTGTCTCCACTGTAACCTGTTTTTGCTTATTCCAGGTAGGGTTCCCAGGGGTGAGCAGCACTGAGAAAATCAGGGAGAGCACGAGGGATTAAGAGTCTATCAGAGCAGGACAGAAACGGTGAAACATGGAGGAAAAAACATTTTTCCTTCTCCAGGCATCACTAAAGATTGTATTGATGGTGAAAACCGAAGACTACTGAACATACTGGTTAATTTGCAACTGAAGTGCAGCCTGAGAGGCATCCACCGTATTTCAGAGTTTGTGTGTGACAACAGGAGCAAAAACTCCTAGCACTAAGCCATCCTTGCCAGGGTGATTATTGGGCTCGGGCGAAATCATTTCATCCCTCCCACAAGCTTGGTTTCCCCTTTTATAGTGACAGTTCTTCCAATCACAAAGTTGTTGAGGAAATTGCATTTTCTAAACTGCTCCGTTGCCCCCCTTTCCTTTTTAGCCATTAAATATTTTCTCTCTCAATGCTCGGAGATTGCCAACTTCTGCAGGGGGTTGTCTGTGGAGATACTGCCCTTAAAAGTCAGTCTTTGGTCAGTACACAGTCGCACGGAACTTCATCAAAGGCTCATACTGGAACTGAACAGAGCTGGGTCCCCCATCCATCCAAGCTCCTTGCCATATCCATGCCCATAGCTGGGGCCAAATGTCACCTGGAGCAAGCATCCATAGGAAGCCTCTGCTTTGCGTCCTGCCTGTGGTACCACCTGTTTCAGCTCTTCAACACAGCAGCCAGTCCCTGTGCAGCTTTGCTGTGCCTCCCTGGGTGCAGTGCCCAGCTCTGTACCACCACACGGAGCAGCTCAAGGGGGCCTTGGGGCACCACGGTGAACAATGGGCACCGAACACCTCCTCTGCCACCCCCTGCAGCTGTTCCCTGCGAGGCCACCGAGTCCTGGCCGTGCAGGGATGGTGCTCGGAGCACCCCAGCAGCCTGAGCAGCCCTGGGCAGTGCCGCTGGCCACGACCACAGCCGTGTGGGGCTACAAGGGGCCGCCGTGCACTGCAGGAGGCACTAATGCCATTGCCTTCCACCTCCAGCTTTGTGTGGCCACGCAGAAGAGCAGGGCTGGTGGGCCTGGAGGAGGGGCCCAGCCCATGCCAGCGTGCCTGGGGCGATCTCTGCCCGGTGCCTGGACCAGCAGAGTGTAAGAGGTTTGCCAACCCGTTTCTTGCAAGCCTGCAACTTCTGGTGAGTGCAGCGAACCCCTGCCCTGGCATCAGGCACAGCGAGCAGGAGTCCAGGCAGAGAGCCTCTCCATGAACCAGAACAGGCAGAAAATGAAGGCAACTGCCCAGCTTGAGGAGTGTGCTCTCCCCTTTGCTTCCCCATCAGATGCCTATTCCCAGCCATGGGTTCTCAGTATGGTCTGTCCCTCAGAGACTCCTCAATAAACTGCGGCGCCGCCCCAGGTAAATTGGTGCACAGGCAAGAGGGGAGTGCATGGCTCTTGTAACACACTGGCCTTGCTCCATTAGTCTCTTAAATGTTTCAGAATTATTCCACTAGTCCTAGTTTGGAGCTGGAGAGAGTATTGCAGGCACAGCCATGGGTCCCCGTCTCAAAGCAGAGACCCGGGGATGTCCTGGTCCCTGCACTGCCAACACCATTGCACGCAGCTTTTCCCACGTCTTCCAGGGAGAGGCTGGATCAGACCCCAGGCAGGGGCCTTGCTGCAAGCACAGGCGATGCCTTGCCAAGCAGCATCCCAGCAGAGGATAGTCAGGAAAAAGGCTGTTTCCAAGGCAGGAGGCAGCACAGAGAGGACAGCCGTAGGCCAAGGGCAGGCTCTGGCCCCTGCTGGCTCTCCAGCCTCTTGCTGTGGCTGGCACAAGCACTGCCTAAGGAAATGGATGCTCTTCTCCTTTGGTTTCCTCCTCATAATATGGCTTTACTGATGGCCTTGTAGTATCTGAAAAGGGTACCAAGGAAAAAGGCTGGCACGCTGGGTTGGTTTGGGGCTGGGGATTTTTTGGTTTGGTTTGGTTTTTTCACGGTCTGAACTCTGTAAAAAAAAAAAATTGAAGGCAAATACTGGATAGAAAACACAGCATGAGGAGAAAGGTCTCTTTGAACCTCTCTGATATGGCTATTAACCATCAACCTGACACATCATTCAAAGAAAGAGGTTTTCAAAGGCATGGAGGAGTCCTGTGGTGAGCAAAGTTGGGCTGGCGCTCCTTGAAAATCTTGTCTCAGATTTTATCTGACCATTATTTCTAAGGTTGCATTTATAAAAATAGTTAAAATGCTCCTCTGTCTAATGTCATTTGAGGACACTGTCTTCTTCTCCTATACCCTAAAATTTTGTACTTAGGCACTGGGGGAATAAACCACCCTCAGAAAGACAGTCAAACACTGGAAAAAACAGCATGGGAAATGGTTTTTCCCACTGGAAAATGGAAGTGGAAATTCTCCACTACTAGAGGCTTTTAAGGGCAAGTTCAACACTCACCCATCCACCTGTCAGGTCTGTGCTCAGTATAGCTTAACCTGCCTTGGGAATTCTCTAGCTGATGTCTCCAAGTCCCTTTTGGCCCTGTGACTCTGCACCAAGTAAATACTGCCAAGATCTCGTCCTGCCACGACCCAGGATTTGTTTAATATCCTGTCTGGCTGTTTGGTTTTCTGCTTTAGCTTGCTGTTTGTCCAGGAACACACACAAGCACTTCAGACTTCCTATTAAGAGCCAGCTTACGCTTCCCTCACACACCACCAAAACCCTATTTATACAGTCACCCTCAAAAAAGATAAAAATGGGGAGCAGCAAACCAAGAGGAACACACAGAAATGTCCACCCTCACATTCAAAAGCTGTCACAGAAAGCTTTTCTTCAGCCTTTTTCCGTCTTGAAAAATGTTGACCGATCTGCTGACAAGTTGATAACGAACAAGAAATGCCCACACTGACAAGAACCACTGCCTCTTTTAAATATCCTTTGCTGGTTCTTGCCCATGGATTGCATGGGTTGGGCAATCAAAGAGCAGCTGGTTTTTAAAATCTATTACAAGTAGCCCAAAGAAATTGTGTGGTTTACATGAAATACGACATTGTCTCGAAAAAAAAGAAGAAAAAAAAGAAAAAAAAGTCACTCTAGGCGCCTGGGCCATTTTAAAACAGGCACTCACCAACATCAAGATGAAAGACCTTTAGGAAATACCAACATTACCATGATGATGTGCGACGCTGCATTTCTAACCTGAGTGCCCAAAGCCGACCCCCCACCCCCAGCTCCTCTCAGCTGGCTTGTGGAGCACAACTAATGCAGCAACATAACAGCAGCCAACCACAAGGAGCCAAAGGAAGTGAACAAACAGCAGCAGCTGCGCTGGTCGGCCACGCTCACCCTACGGATGGCAGTGGGAATCCATCTGTTCACCATTTCTGCAGTAAGCAATTACTTCAGCAACTCGCTGACCCACTCTCACCATAGAAACACAAGCAGAAAATGCAGAATTGGATTTATGGAGGTGCTGGTCTTTCCTTATAGGCCTGTCTGCACCCTGAGTAAATCTCCCCACCCCTATTTATAAATTTCACATGGGTGAAAAAAAGACCATCTAGAGACAGATTTAATTGTGAAAGTCTGTGGCATCCTTCCCCAATTCATGTTTCTTGATGAAAGCAGTGCTCAGTAACAATAACAAGAGGATAAAAACGTCTTTGCATCAGCAATTACGCCATGTGCACAGAGCCTTGAGACAACCACCACCATAACAGTATTTCAAGGAGATGGATGAAGCTTACAACAGCAAATATCCGGTGCTTCCACCACCAATCCCTGACTGTAACAGCTCAACCCCGTAGGGAACTGCTCTCCCGACACAATCTCTGTCATGCAAAGTGCCTAGAACAGCTTTAAAACACAAGCAGGTGAAAGACACAGAAATTAAAAGCAGCGTTTTACGAACTGACAAGACTTGCAGGTCGAGAGCCTTTGGCTGTGTGAGTCCTGCAGGTTCACCTCGGGCTGCAGTTGTCTGCAGCATCTGTCAGCTGGCATCCCTATCCCATCCCTTTGGATGCAGTGGGGCTGCTGCACAACTTCCCAATGGCCAGGGTGCCTTCTCTGGAGGGAAAGCCATAATGCTGCATGTCTGATCCCACAGGCTTCCCCCACGTGTGCTTGTTGCCTTAGGCAAGGCTGTATGAGCAAGGTAACTGGAAAAGCCAATAATGTGTTTATTTGATCTGAAGATTTCTTCTGTAATTATGGAGAAAAAAGTGTAATTGCCTGGGGATTGTCATTTCCCCCTCTAATAAAGAAATTTAGAAATGTGGTAAGAGTTTTATTTTGCAAATTAAGGCTTTGCATGAGTTCATGTGAACGTTGTAGGTCTAATATACAGTGCTGAAGGGGATTTGGTTTGGCTTTTAAAAAAAGAAGTGAATTTAAGCCATGCACTAAAAAATGAACCAGGCCAAATTCCCATAAACTGTGAATCTATTCTCACAATAAACTGCTAGGAGGAGGAAATATTTTATCAGGTTTCAAAAACATGCTGGGTGCCTGGCTCTGGTGCTGGTGGGCTTTCCTACAGAGAGTTGGGATGCAAGAAAGGCCTGAGGAGCCCGGCTTTGCTGCTCTACCCACCTCCCAGCAGGATCCCACCTCCCTGTGCCTTTTTGCAGAAGCTGTGTTTGACACGCAGCCACGGCTCAGTCAAATTGTTGTTAAAATACTAATTAAAAAAACACTGCGGGTTTTTCAGAGTTATGCAGTAGCTTGGGAATGTGTGGGATACTGTCCATCCTACTGAAAATCTGTGGGATGTTTTGCTACTGATGTCTACCAAGTGTTCAGCTTCTCAAAAAAAAAGAGAGGAGAGAAAGGCAAGATGACTGAAAAGCAAGGTGAAAGAATTGCAAGCAAAGCTTGCTGTTCCCAGCTTCCTGCAACATACAGAAAACCATCCAAGGAAAAGATCCATCTCTACCAAACACAAAGCATTTGCAGTGGGACAGCAGATTTGACAAAAGTGGAAAACCCAACAAGTTCTTATTTTTAAACAGCTTTTATGCTGTTTATCCCTTGTCCCTTGTATCTTGATGGAAACGGATTTCCGGCGGCTGAGACTTATGGGATGGTGGTTTAATGCTGAATACAGATGCACATTCCAGGCATGCCACCACATCCTCCCACAAGCACTGTCAAGTGTGACAGGCCACTGCTGCGGAGGGACCCCCATCTAGGTCTGAGGCAACTCACATCACCTAAAAAATTACACTTGCCATTCTCCATTTATCTGAAGATTGTTGAAATAGCTGTGGTTTTATTAATCAAAAGTACTAAAAAAACTGCTCATCTTGCAAAGCACACTGAGTGTTTTCTGAGAGGTCTAAAAGCCCAGAAATTTCTATTTAAGAGTACATTTTTATCTCATCATTAAAGATGCTTTTAAATCCCTGCTGGCAACCCTTGGCCATCAACTAGAGAACCACTGTGTCAAAGTGGAACAGCACACATCTGGTTTCTTGTCTAGGTTCTTTAAACTAGCTGTAGATTAACAGAATCCATGAATCCAAAGCTACTGGTTTTATACTGACTCCTGTGTACTACGGTGTTCACGAGGTTCTCACCCAGGAAACATATCATGAGTAAAACCCTCATAAATTAGTTATTTCAAAGAGTCAACCCTTCATCCCTAAGAGATTTCCTTGCTGGCATGGATTTCTGCATGAGAAGTAAGTAGTTACCTTCACTTTGAAAGATCCCAGAGCTCAATTAGCTATGTCCTGAATGTGGGACACTACAGACAGTTACTAGCAAAGATGTTTGGAAAGAATTATGTACCAAGATTAAACAGTCACACAGCCAATGCTTCCCTCCATTACTTTCCAGTGTAAAACTACGCCTTGTGCCAGCCAAGCACAGGAAATTTTCTGAAGACAGCAAGAAGAATTTTCTTAATTACTGATTAAAATAATGATGAGCACTTGATATTATTTATGATGTACTTGCAGGGAAGCACTCGTTAGCAACTCTTACACCATGTGCCAAATACATCTGTCATCTAGGAGTGAATGGGATGGTTTAGAACTGCATCACCCCTTAAGCAGCTCACACATTACTTCTAAATGAAAAGTTATTGCTACAGTCACTGAAGCAAAACACAGCATCCATTCCAAGCCACAGACTTCAACTGCAATTTCTGCTTTTTTTTTAGACCACTTGGCAAACCTTGCTCCTGAAATTGGAACCTCTTGAAGACAATGAATTGTCCATCTGCTGTGATGGCAATTTCATTTCCCTGCCACCTTACTTCCGTTAGAAAACACTGCTCTTCCAAACACAAGGCAACACAGCCTTGTTGCGACAACCTGTCCATCTCTGTACCGCCTACTGAAACCCGAAAGCTCATGAAGGTCCAACTGCACCATCGAGTTCCCGGCTGGGTTTGTTTCATTTTGTATTACAAAAATCTATCTAGGCAGCTGCAGGAAAGGACAGATCCCACACAAAGTTGTTGAGGCATTGGCAAAGCTTTTGCCATCCTGAAGTGGAGAGGCTTGTAGCGAAAGAACCTCCCCCAGCCAGAGCCTGGCTTCATGATGAACACCACAGCTGCGAGTCCCAAACCAGATGAACCATCTCAGAACGCACCAGGGAGCAGTCTGCCTGTCAAGAGGGGGATGTGCAGTGAATTTGCTTCAAATGACATCACTCTGACTGATGCCAATGCCAATGGCGTGCTGCAGGCTGCCTGAATCAATGACATTGGTTTTGCAAGATTGAGAACACATGAACTCCAGAGCCATTACAAAAGCCACTACTACTGGACACCGACACCTAAACCAAGTATCCTGAACTCTGACAGATTGGGACTATCTGATTTCCAAATTCTCCTGAACTCCTAAAAATGGTACAGTGTTTTAACAACCCAGTGGTGCTGACAAGGTACTAAGGGAACCCACCCTTGGAAGGAAGGGAATTGATGCTCAGATTGGTCTGACTGAAGCCTGATGGTCTGCTCCAACTGGGAAGCCTTTGGTGGGCCATATTTGGAACTTGTACTCCAAAGATGTATTCCAAAAACTTCTTTTGGATTGGAAGGACACCTCCTGGGAGCTCAGGTTTTCTCTTTCCCCCCCTTTTTGTTTTCTTAAATTGGGTGTTGTTTGATGGCAACACCTGCCTTCTCTTAGTGTGTTGCAACGCTAAGCCTGTCATTCTGACTCAACTGGCTTGATTTTTGAGTCTATTTCAATTAGTTCATCTTGTTTCACAGGCTGACGAATAAGCTGAAGTGCTGCTCTATATGGAATACATGTTTTGTATTTTGTACTTTATATAGGCTGGATTTTCAACTGGAGTTTCAGCTGGGCTTGCAGCAGCGACACTGTGGTCCAGTGCACTTCTGCTGAACATCTAATGATTCTGCTATCAGAAAAAAATCGATAGAGCCTCGATGAAATTTCAAGTATATTTTAAATACAACGGTATTAGAGCTCAATTTCTTACTGTTGCTGTGCCAAGAGCAGTCCACAAAAAAGAATCTGACACTGGATAGAAGGTAGATGTTGTATCTTATAGGTTTTATTTCAGAAAACAAAACAAAACAGAACTTTGCAGCAGAGATAGGAATGCATCTCGTATTTTGTTACAAAGTGCTAGTGTCCTACTGGAGAACTGACAGCCCCACGAGCTGGTGCACAGCACGGCTACCGTACGCCCAGGTGTACTGCGTGTCTCACTCCGTGTTGTCACATTGTAGGAGAAAAAGTCTCTCTGAAAGCAGGGTTAGCTGTACATTAAAAAACTGCGGGATGAACAAAGAAAGGGACCCAACAAATGCTATCGAGGGGAGGACAGCAGTGTCTAGCAAAGCGTGGCGCTTGAGTCGCATGATGCCTTTCCACCCTGTGTTTTTCCAGAAGTATTAGTGGAAATTTGCCTTACCTGACAGTTAAGAGTCAGTGTAATGCCATGCAGTTGCAAAAAGCAACCTGAGCGAGAGCTGGGTAACAAACCAGATCTAGATGCACTGAGAATTAGCTGAACTCAGCAGGTCTTTGGTTGGAAGAACAAAATGAGAGCAGAGGAGAAAAGATGGTACTTCGAGGAATGAAGATGACTGTTTTAAGGTTAATTTAGTAATAAAAAAAAGTGAATAGTGACTTCAAGGTCCCTGACTGGGCATCCAATACTGACAGAACATGTATTTCTTAATATTTTTTCCACCTTTTTTGCTCACTGAATCAGAACTTTCCTTCCCCTTCCCCATGACCTTTACACGGCCTTTAAGGCTGAAGCTTTTCCATTCCTGGTGTTTCTTTGCAGAGATACTGACGCACACCCAGTAAAGGCAGTGCAAGATTGCATACATTTCTTCTTTCCTGAGTAAATGGCACATAGTTAAAAAAAAGCCACAAACCTAAAGGTTTCCCTTCTGCTGCTTTTGACTCAGAGACAGGAGATCTGCTCCCATGCAAACAGCCAGTGTCTACCGGCTTCATGAAGTCTGTTCTGGGGTCTTCTGTGATCAAAAAATACATTGCAATCCAGGAGGTTTCAGGCATCCGAGGACAGAAAAAGAGAAGATCCCCAACAGTCTAATTTTCAAGCCCCAAGAGGGTAAAATATATGGGGGCAGAACAGATTCCTGGTTTAGACGAGTTTCCAAAGTAGCGGTAACCTACTACCTTTACGTTTAAACATTGATGTCACTTGCTACTTATTTCTAAGAGAAACCATTTCTGAGTAAGTTCTCTTATGTCCAAAGACTGAAAACATAGCAAGGGCTTCTTCTGTGGGATGACTTCTCTTTTCTCTTTGTTGCCTATAAACAAGCTTCCCAATTGTGCAAAGAAGACAAATCCAGAAACGCAAAGTAGATACCTAGAAAGCTCAGAAGAAAAGGCAAACTTTTCTCCCAAAGCCTAACTGCACCGAGTCCTGGCTCTCTCTGTCCCACAATATCCATCTTCATGTGATAAAAGTCAAAGGAATTCTGGGGCACTTGAATGGATCTGTGGATCTTCTGAACAATGTCAACGGTGCTGAACCAGGCTCAGAAGTTTTGAACAATAAAATGGAAGCTCCCAGTATAGACACATGTAAGGAAGAACAATTGGGCAGAAGTTCTTTGCAAAATAAGTGACATCTTCACAGTCATTGTGTAGAAGCTGAGCGGATGATCTGACAGAAAACTACAGCTTACAGTTCTGAGGATCCATCTCTGGGTTTTGGCATCTTCCATTTTCAGGTGAAAACGAGCTTGTTTGAATATAAAAAACTCAGCAGGTTCATGCTGTTGCTAAAAACAAATTCTGCAAATACTGCTAACTCAGCCATATGTTAAAGTAAACAATCATTAGATGGTAAAGCAGGTGAAGTATCAAAGAAGCTCCATTTGAATAGCATTTATTTGCAATCATTAGTTTTAAACGGGAAACTGTTTACAGGCACACGCTAGATAACCAAAATAGAATGAACATGAAGAAATCTATTTAAAGGTCCTCATCAAATATTTCAAATATTTTATTAAATATTTTATTCAGTTTCATTATCACAGTTTAATGTACTTTAGCATGTTATACACATGACTTAACATGTGCACTTCAAAATATCAAATTAAAGGGTTTCTGAATAAAGTATGACATTCTATAAATGTGCTTATTGACTTAACTACACACAACTAAGAAGGCAGTAGCTCTGTTATACCATTGATGGAGATGAACTATTGTAAGGCATGTTTACACCAAACTTTGGAGAGAATAAAACCAAATACTAGGTCAAAATTCAGTGGAAATACATGTGAGAATAGAAATTGAAGGACTGGGCTCCAAGAAGAAAGATCATAGCAAATCAGTTGTGTTAAAACTGTCGACAGACAGTGGTTATTAAAAGCAAGCACTGCTAAGAAAGAAGGTTTTTGTAGCATCCAGATCAGCAGGATCTGTGGTTTTTTCAGGTGTGATTTTTGAAACTCACACCTTACGGTGTGCAACGTGAAGGAAAAATACCAAAATCTAGCAAGGAAGTTGGAAAACTATCATCTGAAAAACTTCAAGCTGTTTTATGAGCCACCACGGGAACGCTCTTGCACGGAGCACACGCTGAAGCCACCGCACTCCGACGTGTGTAAGTGTACGTACACACGCACTGACACTTGCACGTACACGCCCCTCCTGCTTCTGCCGCCCTCAAAGACCCAACCACCGACTGGAGTACAGCAGTACTGAGGGGCAAACAAGGTTTCAGCTGCGGACGTGGAAAGAGCAGACTAGACCATTACATTCGGGAGCCCCGGTTAGTTGTCCTGAACAGGTGTGGTTTTTCCAGTGGAGTACAGTGCGGGTCTGCTGGTGTGTGCTAACAGCCAAGACCCAGAAACTACAATATAATTCTTTGGAAGAGCTCAAAAAAATGTTAAGCTATTTGCAGTCGCCTTAAAATTCCGCCTCAGTGAAGGCCCTAGGTCACGATGATGTGCCTCCCCCAGGAACATCACGCAAGCCCAAGCTTAACTCCAAGAGCATAGTGGTCCGTGATCGGGGCTCCCACACTGTCACAGTGCCAACAACAGTGCTGCCCCTTAAGGAAGGAGGGTTTCCAGCCTAAGCTTAGGTGTGTTGCTGAGTGGAGATCTCATGTCAAGTCTTCCTAGATTTCTGCCATAAAAGAATTAGTGGGGGAACATAAAATAGACACCCATCTCATAAGCTTCTTCAAAGTTGTCAAATCAGTATAAAATACTGAGTATATAAATGACTATGGTAGTACTTCGGTGAGAGCATAAACCTCACTGTGCCTTCTTCTTGGGGAATTCAGGGGAGGAGGCAACGCTTTCACAGCCTAAACATGTACTTGTTCATGGCACTCAGTGTCCTGAAGTGCCTCAGCATCCTGGCAGCTGTAGTCGACAGTTCGAAAATATGTACAAGGTAAGGAGGATGCCATGAGTATTGCAAAACATGGCAAAGATACCTAGGAGGTCTACAATCTATCAAACAAGCACAGCAAACAAACAGCATCTAATGGATAACGCAGGGTATACAACACACAAGTTGCACAGTTATGCTTCCTTGCGGAATCAGGACTGCAAACGTAAACTCCAGAGCGAGTTTCAAGAGCAGCACGTGGCTTACTCGACACCTCTGGAAACATCAGAAGTCCACCACCCACGAGCACTGCACCTTCTGCTGTCACAGAAACTGATCTCACTGAACCAAGCAGAGCGAGTGGGCCCATGTCCTGCAACCCCTATGACTGTGGCAGAGGTTAAACAAAAATGCTCCAGCAACACAGTTTGGCTACCACTGTATATTCAGCCTTTACGGTGTCTGCGCTATAGAAATGTTGCTCTTGGAAAATGAAGCACACAGCAATATACAAATGGTTATCAATGGCCAAAAAGATTACATGATCAAGCCCGAAAGCAAATGAAAGTTAACAAAAGTAGTCTTTTAGGAGAGGTAGCCATATTAGACTCAGCATTCAAAAAAAAGGGAGTGCACTCAAAAGGGTCGACATACATTATAGTGTCTTGTAGACCCATCATGTTTCTGGTTTTCCTACATCATTTTTTTGCACAATGTACACACCCAGGCGCACACACACACTCGCACACACTCGCACACACACATACACATATATACACATCTGAATTCTGTTCTAATTCCCCTTTGTTGCCATAATGTTGCCATACTGAGAATAAAGGACAGCTTTCTTTTCACGCTCTCTTAGCTGTCCCCATGTCTATAACTTGCCTTCAGTTGGTTCAGTATCTGTACAGTAGCTAAACAGGCAGTGGAAATTAAAACTGCTTCAATTAATACATCCTGTCGCAAAAGACAGCATCCAAACTATAAGGCATTCCCTTGTACTGACGTGACTTACAACTCTCTACTTGACACAAACTGCAGAATGCTCTTCAGCCTTGTGCTACAAAGGCAGCTTTCACTCAAGTAATGAAGACCAAAGCTGGAATTTAAACACCACAAATCCACACACTTCTACCAGTCCCTTGTTCTTGTGCCCCTTTCCAACAACGCTTATCACTTTAATTTCAAAAGTCATGCACCAATGCTATAAAATAGAAACCCAAACTACCAGTAAGTCTCTTGCTCATGACTTTGGGATACTGTATTAGTATAAAAGAGCCTTCAGTCATCTTAAATAAATATATTCTTTTCTGAAATCACAGCACATTCAAGGGGTAGTTACTGCCATAAGCAGAGCACTAGGTAATCTCCATAGATGTTTTCAGAATCGTTTAGTCAGAAAAGACCGGTAAGATCATGGAGTTTTGATTGATTTGGTCTAATACCTGGAAAATAGCCTACTGTGGGGATAAGAATCTGCATCTCAAATGTTCTGCAGAACATTTTTCCCATATTTGTATACAGTACTAGAACAATTAAGAAGACATTACAGTAATTTTCTCCCAGCTGCTTAGATCTGTAGCTTCAGCTACAACAATGCATTTTGTATGTCTCAGAACTATGAAATATCGAAGATGACTAAATAAATAAAAGCCAAGGAAAACTGGGACAGTACTGCATTTTACACTTGAGACAAGATTCCCCCCCTCCCATGGATAAGTCACAGAGGACAACTACAGTAAATGCTTGTCTTTTTTTTTTTAAAGAAAGATTTATACACAGGTTCAGATCCAGAAAATAATGTGAAACGCATAAATATTGATAGCTTTAGCTAAGTTAAAACGGGTTCAGTAAAGTATGATACAACATATTCAGAATAAACAAAGCAGAAAAGCATCATATTTTGGTTTGCTTGAGATATACATAAGGTGCAACAATTTCTTCTCTAGAGGCATTCGTGGACAACGTGTTAACAGGTAACAGTGTTTGCTGGTATACTGAAGTACACACAATAGCAATAAGATTTTCCAAAATGAAAGCAGCTGAAATTAATAAAAATTAAAACAAAACAAACAAGGAAAAAACCCAACCCCAATACAGTAAGATATTGGTCTGAAGTTTTTTGTTGTGCTAACAGACTTTGTTACCTGAAAATACTGATACCCCTTCTAGTAGATTCAGGGAAAATTCTAGCTACTCAAATCAAGACATCACTCAGAGAACCAACAGAGGCAAATGCCTAGTGAACTATAAAGCTTTGCAGGATTTCTGCTACTCTCAGTGCCTAATCGCTTAAAAATTAAGCATATCTACAAAAAGGTTTATAAGTATCTGAAAACAGTCATATCCAGTAAACTGACCCAACCCTACCCCCTCTCTAAGGGAAAGTCAAGGAAAAGCAGATCAAGTAAGATATTAATTCATATAGAAAAAAGTAATTTTCTGTTTCTTTTAAAAAAGGTACCATTAATATACAGAAATATCTCCAGGAACAATATTGAAATTTAAATCGAGGAAGGATGGGGTGCTTTGACAAAAATATATCTACTCTAAAGGTTTCTAGAGAAATAAGTTAGTACCATTGTCAACGTGAACGGCCTGCACTGTAACATATTTGGATTTCAGCTAATTATAAAGTGGTCCAAAACTCCAACAGCCACCCTGCTGTGACCCACAAGTTTTAAGTCTTTAAGTTTTTCCTGTCTTGTTAAAATAACTTATAAAACTTTAATAAAATCTTATTTAAAATACCACCATAGGCTGCAATGGCATTCTAGGGGCTCTTAGACATTTATTCACCTGAATTTTTAAAAAAGCCTTTTCACTGACTCATTGGTTTGTAAATTTTGTTGTTCTTCTCTTGTTCCCTTCTTTCAACACATGCATCCTCGATGGTGCTGTCTCAGTGACACTTCCCCAGCTACCTGCCTTTTGTCAGACCTTTAATCTGTTCTTAAAACTCATGTGGTACATTGTATATTGTTTCCTGACACCGAACCAGAGACTTTCACTTAACTACAACAATGGAAGGCTAAACCTAGCAAGCATTAATAGTTACTGTCCATATGGCTATTACATCAAATTAGTTACAAAATAACCCCAAAACACATTATCAATTCAGTCAAGTATAAATAAGAATGCCTGATAGAATGATGTAAACTCGCATCATTTAAAGACTTAATTCAAAGAACTTCAAACTCAATCTAATACTATCAAAAGTTCAGCCGGTATGACGAAGACTAATAGAAAATTATTGCTGGAGTCCAATTTGGTAAATTGTTGTGCTACAATGCAAAAAGTAGGGAAACATCTTGTGCTATAGAAGAAGTACCCTGTTGAATTTGTAGCTTTAGATCAATTACTAGTGATCATTTTGCATCTATTGGTAGGAATCAATGCTTGGTTATACAATAGTGTAAGTCAGGATAGTGACGGTAACAGGCCAAGTGATACACTCGGCTTGCTTTTGGGATGTATTTATGAGAGCAAAACACAAAAATTTCAACACAAGCAGAGACAGAAACTGGCAGATGGATCTGTTTGGTAGTCTGAATTCCGTCAAACGCTACTCTTCGGTTGTAGTTTAACTGTATACAGCTTTCCGCTTTACCAACGCAAACTGTAATCGGCCCTTGATGCAAACTCTGAAGCTGATTTGGACTGTGCATAGTAACTACAACAATGCCAGTGTCTGTAAAATGTAAAAGGTACGTGTATTGGTGTACACTATATCGAAAAGTCATGGTTTTAAGTTTTTCAGAACTGTGAAATAATACTAAGGTCACTTTTGAAAAACGCATTTGCAGTACTTTTTGTTTACAGGAAAGTTTCACCAAAGTCGCTCAGATATCTATGCAAAAATAAAGGAACCCTCCAAGGCATGAAAGACAAGTCAATTATCTGCAGTATTTTCTTTTCCATACACCACTCCTTTTTCTAATGCACATCATCCTGGTTATTCAAAGCTAAATTAAAAAGAAACAAACCCAAACGTAGCCTGTCAGAACTTTTCCCAGTAAACTCTACCACTCCGGTGGCAAATATAAAAGTGCAGAACATCTGGACCTCGTGGCTGCCCAAACACCGCTAACAATGGTACATCTGTCCAGGCTGCCTTGAGTTCTCTGGAACAGGTTTTAAATTCATTCTACAATATAAACGTAGGCATAACCTATTAATATAAACCATCTTAGAACTTAAATCTTCATGTACAAAAATGACTAAGAATATCTAATAGTAACTAGTGCAGTGCGTCAGTGTTTTTTGTTGGTTTTTTTTTTTTTTTTTCATTTTCATTTAGAATAACTAGGTATTATATGAAACTAGTTGTCGTACTCTCTGGTTGGTAAAAGAGATGCTGTGTGAGCTAACAGTAAAGGCAGCCTTTTTCACACCAACCACCTGTTTACTGTTTAAAAGCCTTCAATAGAAAGCAAGCTCTGGGATCATTCCACTCCATTTCAGTTCATTAATAGACAATATCACCCTCCTACATACTGGGTTCCAATTTGAGGACCTGGCCCAAGTTGCTAATGTCTGGCTTCCAGTGAATTCTGGGCCACTCAGAGCAATAAGCACTTTATTGCAGTCTCTAGTTCCATCATATGGACTGACTAGCTTCCCTTGGTAAAGACAAGGCTAGGATATTAGGTAAAGCACAATGTTTTACAATAAAGTGGAGCTTCACTGGTCAGCGCAGGAAATAAGCACTGGAGCCTGAGACATTTCATTTGGCTGTCCATCATGTGGGAGAGGTGTGGCCCTCTGACTTCTGCAAAAGAAGAAAAGAAAAGCCACCCATCAATACTTGGAGCACGGGAGGTGCTGTTAGCAGAACGGAAAGGACGGGAAATGGCGGCTGTACGGTTTAACACCGGACACTGCGGCACGGCAGCTCCTCACTGCTGCAGGTGCTCACACACTCTGGTTCCGTGTGCTTCCAGAGCTGTTCCTGCAACAGCAACACAGTATCCTGAGGACAACCTACAGCACAAGGCAAGGGCAGGAAAAAACAAGATGTGATGGTATTTGACTACACAAAGCAAACTGCACAGCGTAAGAGTGAGTTAAGCATGCGCAAGTGCTGTCCCTCGTTTTGCAAGGGAGCTGCTGCAGCCCTCAGAAGCAGAGCACACAGCCCGTGTGGCAAGAGAAGGTAAAGGCACAGAGGCACAGATCATGTCAGTGCGGGTCAATAGCCAGCTTTTAAGCAATATGGAAGTACACTCATCGGCAGAGTTGCACATTGGGATTCCTCCACGTTACATGACCTATCGCTACACCAGCCTAGCATCTCTCTTTCGTTACTACAGCAGTATTAATTTACAAATGATCCCTTGGCACAGGGTATCATAAAAATAAACTGTGCCAGATTGATGTGCTGGAAATCAGCATCGGTCATAGTAATAAATGGACTTGGGAGAACTCCTTTGCAGCTTGCCTTTTAAAATACATACACCAAGCATGTCACTGCCTGTGATTTACTCTCACAAGTGAGGTTCTATTTTTGTTACAGTATTTGTCATTTGCAGCAATGAAAATCTGGGGCCTGCTTCTTAATTACACCAGGGCCACTTTACCTCACTCTGGGCCCAGCTAAGACCCCCAGCAGAAACCCCCGGCAGAGGTACCCACGTGCTTCACACAACTGGAATGCATGAAGTGGCCTTGGCACAAAATGCAGCTCAGACTTGCAGTGCTTAACCAGGGCATGCACAAGGTAAATAAAGCTAAGCAGAAGACTTCAAATGAAAACCACGCTGCCAGAAGGATTCCATGTCCCAGGGCTCTATGAAACTATTTAATAAATTAAATTCAGACTGAAGAAACACATCAAGCAAACCTCCAATTCTTTCCTTCGCATTTCTGGCTATTTGCAAATAAAGTGAGTTGCAAGATATAACAACAGGTGACAGAGCAGAAAACAGAGAAGCATCTAGACCGTAAGATTTAGGTTTCTGTTTTGACTTCCATTTGCCAAGTCCGTGAGAGACGTGGCTAACTTTCTACTGGGAGAGTCCTCCCCTGCTGTCATTTCACCTCCCTCGGGATGATTACAAACTGGCATTTCCAGCAGTTGCTGGATGTTTGCCGATGTGGTGTTTTCAGGCCTTACGGAAGGTGCTGCATTGCTCGAGCTACATAATGACATGATGAAAGATGGGATTCAAAGAGAAAGACCCAAGCACAAAGCTCTGCAAAACATTAGCTCGCTTTAAAAGAGACAAGAACTCTTAGAAGAACAAGGAGGAAAAACCACAGCAGAGCGAATCCTTTTGCTTTTGTGCAGTTCTGGTCAGCGTTAATGGCAGTCAGTGAAACCACAATGGTGTGAGTGAAAGCGGAGCTTAGCACAGCACTTCCACAAGCCCCATTTTGTGGCTTATGATGACAGACAGGCCGACTGCAGTGTGAAATCACTTCTCACCCAACACAACGCTGCTTAAGCAAGACAACAGCTTCTGCAGAGAGGAACCAGCAGATCTGTTTCTTGTAGGGTTCCTGAGCTTCTAAAAAGCCTTTGAGCATTTGATATGCAGCCTCAACACAAAGGACTGGGTTCATCAATGGGGCCCACGAGAAGAACAGTTAATTGAGGCTGTGAATGGTTTCATGAATTGCTGCCTTGAGGAGTTGCTTAGGCAGCCAGCCATCTGTCAAACGGCATCTGCAGAGGCTGTGATGGTTTCAAACTGGCCCAATGATTCCTCACTGAGTTTCCACTGCAGGAGAGGATGGGGTTTCATAGCCACTAAGTTCCATGAAAGAACAACACTGGATAATTAAGAGCCCAGGGGGACTTGCTGTTTACTCCCATCACAGGTCTGACTATGCTGAACTGATTCAACAGCCCTAAGTAACCTGCACATTCTCCCCCTGATCTGTATGGATGGCCTACTCAGTAACTGAGGGGACCAATTCAAACTGCCCTGGCTTTCCATCTCCCAGAGCTGTTCTGCCTCATGCTGTTCTGCAGCTGCTTTGCCTTCTACACAGGAAAGCAAAAGAGTAAGAAAAACAAGTTAGCTTCCCTCAGCCATGTTCAGCATAAAAACTTCATCTCAAAATGTATGAAATTCTCTCCACCATCTTAGGTTTTAGGCCACTGGAAAATGCAAATCAGAGCGCAGTAGCTATTTAAATCTGCTACTATCTGACAAATAGCATCTGATAATTCTCAATCTCAAGGAGCATATGAACATGTTTACATACAAAAACTGGTGGGTAAGTTTACTGGGAAGGATCATTTTACTAACTGCTAAATAGATTACACTGTCATTTAGGTGAAGACTTAACACTACTAAGCAAGTGCTGTAAAGCAGACATTCAAAGAAAGCTGTGGAAGAGGAAACGCAGGCCAAATTAAACAGTCTGCTATTCACATGCTTTCTGAACAAGCTGTCAGCCACACACTACTTACTTAAGACAACAAGAAGAAAAGAAAACCATACCTGTGTACATTTTCCATGGCTGCTACTTCTGCCAGAGCAGCTAAGCTAAAAAATGCAGACACCGCTGGCATATCTGACGTAATACTATGATTTTCTTCTGTCTCTGTGTTTCTGGAGCATTCACTGTTGCAATCTGTTTCTGCACTTGATGATTTTTGAAGAGTACTTTGTGGCAGCTCTTTTGGCTTCTCCTCTGCAAAGAAAGAAAGTTAAGAGCCCATAAATTCACTGCAGCCTATGGATATGCTGACTAGTCTGCTGTTAACAGAACCTTTACCTTCAGGACTTTGATTCCGCCAGTGTCATCTGATTCATGCAGCAACCCCTTCTGACCCAAGCTACTGGGTCAGAAGCACAATACTAAGGTTTATGAAGCAGTTTACTGATTTTGCATTCAACTGAATTCGATCTTTTAGGTCAGGCAGGCAAGAGAGCTTTTGTGTATGTTTTAGATACAGTAGTCCTGAAAGATTATCTTACTGGAGAACTCCAACAAGGACTCTGGCATTCACTGTCATACTATGACATTCAGTTTTACAGCCTATAACCAGGTACAGTGTAATTTCTCTGCTGGACTGGAAACAAATTATGAAAGGTAACCATTTTCCATTTCTCTCTGCACCAGCTCACAGTTCTTAGAGTGAAATATCCAGGGAGAGAAGACAGATTTGGTCATTCCAACAAAAGAAGTTGGCCATTATGGATTCAGTGATTTCCCAGTGGGTTGATACCTGTACTTTAAATAATGACCATTCTAAGCAGGTATGAAAACAAGCTAATTTAAAAACACTGCCCTGACAGGTTGCTTGTACCCTCAAACCTTCTCCAACCATTCAGTTTTAATAAAATTTTAACTCCAATTTCCTTACCCAGTGTCCCTGCTGCTGGTGACACTCGCCCATCTGCTGTTCGGACAAGATGTGTGATCTTAGTTTTCCTTGCTTTCCTTTTCTGGCTGCCAACTAAAGGCTCGTGCATCATTGCTGGCTCTGGAGTGTTTAGGGCAGATATGGAAATTTTATTCTTCCAGGCAGACTCACTGGAATTTCTGTCTTCTAATAGTATGGCTGGAAGAGAATAAAAACACAATTTTAGATGTAGAATAATTCAGCCACTAGCTATGCTCGTTTACCATTTTGCACCTATCTGCATAAAACCGTTCCTCACAGGTACTCAGAGCATAACCCATGGCAAGATACGATCTGAATGCCACAGATGTTTGCAGGGAAGTAATAGAATCCACCTTAAAGATACACTGAAGGTTCAGGTTTCTATTATTTGCAAAGAAAACTGTGAGATCAGCAGTAGCACTTGAGTGGGAGCAGGGTATCAGTCTGCATAAAACATTCTGCCACAGAAAGTGCCAGCAAGTGGCTAAGAGACAAAATGTTTTTAAGGAACAAGGGTCCTCATGTAAGCTTATCTTAGCTCACAGACGGACTGACAAGCAGAATTCAGCAATTCCTCACTAAAACCCAGTCTTACCTCTTTAGTCACTCCACATCAACTCCTCTAAGAGAGGGAAATACTACCTTTTACAAAATAACACACCTTTAAAAACACCCCAAAAGGAAGCAAATACAAAAGCAGAACTGGATCACAGCTGAAGACAAGCACGCTAAAAAAAGGAAGTAAGCGTGGTATAGAATACCATGACAGAAATACTGCCCACGTGAAGTCAGAGAATGAGAAAGCAACAGTTTAAATCTTTCCCAGCAGCTCCAGTGTTGGTGTTCTGAAGTAGCTTTTTGCCCCGAACTGGAACATGATCCCAAATTTTCACTTGACTAAAGAGTTTACTTTAATCTTGTTCACTTTAATCTTGTTTCTTGACCAAAGAAATTGGTCAGACAGCAATCACAAAACATATTTAAGCTTCCAAAGTCTGAGGTCAGTGCCTAGTGGTCAATAGTTTGCAATTTGCACTGACTCAATAAGCCATTCTGCTGATCCCATGGGGTATGACTAGTCCATAAAGCCAATCTGTGACATCTTTTTCTCTCCTGTGATAAAAGTATTATGAAGCCTGCCCCATCTGTGATCACTGTCAGCTAGGGTTAAAAAGAGGCTACAGGTACCAAATGGAATGCCTAAGTAATTTTTTCCCGGATGTCTGTCTAACCTGTTTTGAAATTGGGAGCACTCATGATATCTGCACCAAGTCCTTGAGGTATTTTCTCCCAGTGCACTGCCATCCTGAATGATTACACATTATTTTCCTAATGCCTGCACCTCATCTCCTCGGCTGCATTTTCAACTCATTATTTTCTTTACTACCTGTAAGGTCATACCCCATCTCTTTGCAACAGTCCGTGATTATGTTTCCCACAGCTCTTACTGTGTCTACAGTTCGCTTGCTCTTCCCTCCAGTTTCTTTTAATCTTTCTCCCCATTTTAAAGATTTAAGACACATTTGTCACTTTTTGGGTGGTTTGACCAGCAAATATCACACACACAGAACTGAAGCCAGAGTGCAGAAAACTGCTCTTTCAGAAGGGCTGAGAATTGAACAATTCCAGTCCCCTGCACTGCGACAGGAGCACCCAGCCCCAGAAACTGTGCACAACAGCCAAACATTCTGCATGGCCTTTGCCCTCTTTCATTTTACTGTGTATTTCTATTTGTTGCTAGTTTTGTCGATTTAATGAGCTTTTAATTCAAAGATACAGCTAATAAAACCTTTATCTTTTGCTAGCTTCTTTAACTGTGCATTGTGCAAGGATGTGGACTAGATGAAGAGAATAGCTGTAACACATTTTATCTCGTTAGCAGTTGCCCTTTGCTCTTCTGTTTTAATGGGAAGGACCTTTTAATGTTTTATTGTGTAAGAATACAATCAGATCTAGTACATACGTGTAAAAACATTTGAAACATTCCAAACTTTAATTTGTTTATGATCTTAATTCACCTACGTTCTCTTGTAAAACATTTTTGAACTTGTGCATGCTCTTTACTTGGGAAAAAAGCACACAATTACCATTTCTAAGTGCTTAGCTCTAGCTGCCAACCTTTCCAGAGCAGAGCTTTGCTGTAGAACTGATGTTTTGTAAAGAACACAAGAGAAAGCACAGGACAAAGATCCACCCTGTAACAGTGCAATTAAGTAGAAGCACCAATGACTGCAAATGTGACTTTCATGTAACTCAACTGGGCCAACAGTGAGATGTTCAGATAAGCTTCGTGCATCTTAATTGGAATGTATAATTAAATAGCCAGCTTTCTCTCTAGATTTCTGATTTGGGAATTCATAAACGTTGATTATATTTTAATGTAATGGTCTGGTTGTAGTCCAACACTATCTGTTAATTCTGATTTGCTCTAATTAGCACTTTGACACTGCCGTCTAATTCTAGCCTGACTGAGTTTATAATGGTTTTATTCTTAGTACTACAACTCACTTTTTTTTTCTTTACATTTAATAAAAAAATTAAGACATGATTTCAAACAATGAACAACATACAATTAAAAGAAACTTGATTTGGTATGCATTTAATTAGATGTGTTGCATGTCAAGTCACTAGAAATTAACTTGATTTATCAGTACAGCTGAGGGTTCCCTTTTACGTTTTCCTTTCTCATACTGTATGTGTGAAAAAAAAAAAAAAGAAACAAAAACCTTGAATGGTAAAATAGGCAATAGTTGGAGACATAAGGAGTATATGATGTTGGCATGTTTGACTAAGAAATAGCAGAAGGTGGCTGTAAAAACTCAGATGCAGTGAGTATATTCCCTCTCCATGTTTTTATATTGTTTTATATTCCCTCTCCAAGGTTTTTTTTTAATCCTTGAAATGAGACTTGAATGTTGTCTACTTTCCTTTTCTCCTCTAGCTCTAAAATAAGCTCTTTATCACTTCAACATAACATTGCTGCCACACAATCTTGAAGAAGGAAGGACTGAAGGTGAATGAGTATTTTGTGTGTGGGTGCAGGGTAAGTGCTGAAGGGAAGAGCATCTTTTTCTCTTCTCTAGCAGTCTTAGTGGACACTGGGTTTAGAAATCATTTCACTGACTTCTTTACAGAGCTATTATTCAAGCAGACATAAAACTTAACTTGGGGGAAATCACACAAAGGCTTCACTCACAGGACCCTTTGCATTGACCTCTAGAGGATAAAGGAGTCCATGTTTCAACAACTCTACATCTAAACTAGGTGCTCCTGCACCTGCTTCAAGAGGAACAGCATCCCACTGCTTCAAGTGACAGAGGTATATCCATACAGATGCTCCAAATCAGGACCTGGTCTTCTTCTGCAGGAAGGATAGGGCTTGCCAGGTTTAATTCCCTGTAGTTTTCTTTAATCCATCTGACATCCCTTCTGCTTCCACACTGTCCTGCATTCAAGAGCTGTCCCATGAGGAGCTCAGCTAATTTTCAGGGGAACATTGTCGAGACATGATATGAGGCTCTGCAGTCACTGTGCAGTCCTGCCAACAGGCAGTTGCACGCTCAGCTCTCCATGACAGTGGCAAGCTATTTCTGCAAGCAGAGTTGAGAACACGGCACGAAGGTGTGGACCTTTGGGCATGCCTACACCACGGTGGCAGAAAGGACTCTGAGAGAGATGTATCTGGAGGTCTATGCCAGATGGCTTCCTCAGCTAGGTTTGCTAAAGGTTTGCATGGACAGTTTATCCATGAGTACACGTAGTCGTACTTCTCCCCTATCTTTGTGAACAAGAAAAATGAATTGAACTGACTCAGCACACCACAGCTTTTCAGACAGGCTTTTCTGACCAAACCCCAACAAAACACAGACTTAAAAGAATTTCTTTAGTGATGCCTGTTATGAGAGAGAGCTGCAGAAGTTAAACCACGCTTGGTGGAGAACAAATGCTCTGTGGGTGCAAGCATGCTGGTATCAAGGAGGAAAGGTGGGCTGTAATGCTTTAATAGTCTTTATGAAGTTAAAAAGTGAAAATCTAGCCAGACAGAGCATAGCTTCAACTCACCAGTGCCTAGGGAACCACTTCACCAAGGAAGTGATGCCAAACAGACTGACTTGGCAGAAATTCTAGCTGTTCTGACAACAGGACACTGCTACAATACTGCTTTGGGGTCGGGCAGCACACCGAGCTGCAGCAAGGGCTGGGGACTAACAAGCAGAGATACAAAGCAGCAGATGGCCAAACCAGGTGTACAAGACAGCTGCCTGGGCGGGAAGCTCTGCTGCGGGAGCCTGTGCTGATCCAGCCCTCCTCCAGCCAGAATGGTTGCCAAAGGCACAGAGCTACTGGCTCCCTCTGAGCTGCAGGCCCCACACGACGGGGCCCTGATGTGTGTGGGAGAGCTGCTGTAGGAGCAGGCGCAGGGATAGGGCTGCTTCACCATGAGCTGGTGCTGAGACCGGCGTGTGTGCTCATCCTCTCTTCTCCCCTTCTGCTGCCAAGGCCACTATTACAGCTGGCTGCTACACAGACCACGCAAGAGCCCTCAGCACAGCTCACTACGTGTACCTGCAAAGAGGCAATCACTGCGACTTGGTATTTTAAGTACTGCTTCCCAGCAGAAAGCCTTGTTGGTGCGGCAGAAAAATAAAACTCTCAGATGAGTGTTAACTTTCCCAAACAGGCATGGGCCCAGCTGTGCTTCTGTCAGCCTTCCCAAGGAAGAGATGTAGCTCTTGACATTCAACTGCATTACTGTGTGCTCTCTGCAGCATTTTACTGGTGTTTTACTGGGCTGTACCCTGCTCTATGAACAGCTGCAAACTCTTAATATGGTGACGTGCACTGGTGCTGCCATGTACCCTGTGGTCAAAATTCACTCAGATTTTCATACCAGAGACACACGGACAACACAACCCAATCCCATTAAATCTGCCTTTACTGAACTTACTTTCCTTCGCTCCTAACACAGATGCACACAGGCACACACGCTTTTCAAGATGACAAAACATGAAGCTGGCATGACCTCTGCTGACAGCAATCCTTACAAGTGTCTCCTCTGCAGCTATACAAACATTCAAGCTCCTTCCTTCTGCAAAATTAACTTCATAAAAACCAAAACCGCACATTATGTAGACTTGTAACTCACCACAAGCATAGACTAACCACAAAAAGGAGCAGAAATTTTAATTTATTGTTTGATTCGCAAAATGCTCAAATAAATAACTGAATTGAAATGAAGATACTGGGATTCCCATCTTGAATGCCGCAGAATATGGGACAGCTCAGTCACACGGTTTAGGGCCTGTTGCCTAGGAACTCCCGGATGGAGGATGAAGATCCGAAGGCAGCACACGAGGGCGAGGCTGTCCGGCACCTACTGAGGCCATGCCCACACTGCACTTTGCTCATCAACACTTCGCTTTCAGTCACTACAGGGTACACTTCAGAGCAGGCAAGACTCCAGATTTTCTCCCCTCTGTAATTCAGGGGAAAATGCAGTTCCCCATCAATGTACAGACATCCACTGCCTTTCCTCTGATGACTTTATGTGGGCTGTGTAAGGCTCCTAAGTTCCTCGTGTCTTTGCTTTAGTCTTGGGAGGAACTTAGCAAGCTGGCTCTGCCCCAGCAAATGCACAGACACATCTTTAATGTTTAGACACTATGACATTATTCACATGCTTAACTTCCAAGGACATGCCTCTGTGTTGTGCTGGAACAAGGCCAGGGTACTCAACACTTGCCAGGCTTGAATCTTTGATCATAGTGCACACTTCACTTTGTATCAAAACAGGCTGGCTTCTTTTAAACAATCACAGGGTTTGACATTTTGTTTACCCACATTTTTATCTGCAGATTTGAAAGTATTTATATTTTTTACTCTTTACTTAATCATCTATAAATCGCTTTCTATTTCTTTTCCCACAGGAGAACTTAAACACCCATTTTTCTTAATAATTTGTCTACATGGTGTATTAATAATTCAGGAACAAAATCTGAATGACACCCAGTAAAAGCTATGCTAATGCATGATGCCTTTTTTATACCAACATGGAAGCAAGACAGTTACTTCTCATACGCAACTCCCACAACATATTTGTTGTACAAATACAACAAGACAGAGAAAGTAATTTCAAATTATTTGCACCATGGAATGCAGAAGAGCAGGCAGAGCCTACGTGGGAAAATAGTGCATGTGCATCACAGAAGACAGAAAACACAGCGCCAGGAAAGGACAGAAAATTACATGGCCAAGTCTTAGGTAAAGCTATTAACCATAATGGTAGCTGGGGAAACTGGAGATGGGAAGAGCAATTTTATTATCTTAGAGATGAATATGGATAGGAGAAAAAACAGACAAAATTAGCAGAGTTCAGTAAGCAGAACCAGAGAGGCTCTTCTACATCATAGGGATGTAGGAGAGAACACCACTGTGGAACAGCTAAGGAACAGCCTGGGCATGACTTGAATAGTGTGGGCAACATGATGACAAAAGGGCCCAGGGAAGCAGGCTAAGCTATAACCCTGTACATACTGTACACTTGAAAATGCCCCTCAGAGTTGTGAGTATGTAGTGTGCAGGAGTACAATACTGTAACAAGAAAAAGACTTTAGAGAGCTAACAGCGCATAGCGGGCAGAGAAAGTCCAGAATATAACTTAAAAAACCGCAGAAGGTATTTTCAATATGAAGCAAACAAAAAGCTGGTTAAGATTTCTACTGAGGCAGGGTTGGAGGTTGGTATTTCTGAGATCTGGTGAAGAAACAAGCACTTACATCTGACCAGGCTCTTACACCTTGACCAGCTGCAGTCTGCAAAGTTCCAGACAGCAAGAAATCACAGGGAATAGGAGACAGGGACATGCACGAATGCTCTGGCAAAATAATATGGTCGCTGATACAGAAGGATGCAGATAAGGACAACCAAAGGACAACATAGCTATGAGCTGTAGAAGATAAGGTTTTCAGGGCCAACTGCAGAATTGCCCTTGCTTTGTCAGCCCTGCTGCATGGTATCTGGAGTGGGGAAACTGTAATTAAAGGGAGATGCCAAGTAAAAACAAAACGGCATCATACTGGAGCAAGGTAGGATCAACCGGAGCCAGGAGGCAATGGAATCACAGCAGACAGGGAAAATAAGGAGCCAAAGCGATCAAAGACTAGAGAGCTGAGATGTCCCTGTCTAGAAGCATTTTCCCGAGACTGAACTGAGAAAGAAGGCAGCCAAAAACCTTAATTAAGCAATGCACCAGTACCTGTGTCCGGAACATTAAGCTTCTTTCTGTGCTTAAATTTGCTGACAATTTTGTGGAATAAGTTCTTTTTCTGAGACTCGAATGAACCTACAGACAACATTAATAATACATACTTTTAATGAGAACCTTGAAAAAGAGTACAACAGTCACAGCATGTACTGTACAACCTCCCCTTCCTGTAATGCAAGTTGCCATTTCATGGGGAAGCACAAAATCTGACCTTCTGCCAGAAGGGACTCGGGAGGCTTTCAGCAAGCTGTACTTCAACCCACCACCTCCCAGTGTTTAAGAAGTGCATACAACGCATTGTGGGGAATGAAGCCCTCAGGAAAGCTTAGCCATACAATAAAACAGGGGGTTTTCTTGCTTGTTTAAAGATATGCTCTCTTCTGCTCATATACTGGGCTTGGCTGGCAGGGAGTAAATTTTCCTCACAGCAGCCTGCATAGTGCCGTGTTTTAGACCAGCGACCAAAACAGTGCTGGTAACACACCCATGGTTTAGTTACTGCTGAGCAGTGTTTACACAGCATCAAGACCTCTCTTTCTCACTCTGGCACCCCAGCAAGAAGGCTGAGGGTGTTCAAGAGGTTGGGAAGGGACGCAGTCGGGACAGCTGACCCACACTGGCCAAGAGGTATTTCTCACCACACTCAGCACAAAACTGTGGGGAAAGGTTTTTTTAAAGTTGTCCATTGCTCAGGTACTGGCTGGGCATCAGTTTGTTAGTGGTGAGTGCTGGCTTTTGCATTACTTTGCTCCTCCCTCCAACTTCTGAAACTGTCTTCATCTTGACCCAGGAAGTATTTTTCCTTGCTTTTGCCTTTCTTATTCTCTCTCCCATCCCACTGTGGGAGCGAGCAATAGGGTGGGAACTTACCTACCAGCCAGGGCCAACCCACCACAGGATTCAAGAGCTATCACTGCCTCTCTGGTGACCAGAAATGAGATATACTAAGTGCAGAAGTAAAAGCTCCCAGAGCAGGAAGGTGAGGTTATGTGCAGCTCATGGTACCATTCCTACACTTTGCCAGCAGAGTCTTTACTAGGAGCAGTCAGAAGACATCTTGTGTGACACTGGACCACAAAATATACCCCCGTCAGAGGTCATCACAAAGTTAGTCTTCGCCTCATTTGGGGAGCAGTCAGTGATATAACAGCAACACAGGTGTAAGAGATGCATAATCTCTGCACTGCAAAGCCATTTTTAAGGAGTTTACAGAAACTCCACTTCAAAATCTTGTTTCCAAAGACACAGTGGACAAGCACGTCTCCAGGCTAGTTCAGAACAGACCAGCCCAGACAGAAAGGAGATGCTGTGCACGTGACAAGATGACTTTTAGCCTAACAAGAGGGTGTCCTTCTCATCTCCAGCTCACCTGGAACAGGATTCTACCCACCACAAATACTGGTCTTTTTCACTCCTCATCCTTACAAGGAACCAGACACACACATTGGCTACCGGGACACAACTACAACCATACAGGAATGTGCCATCAGGGTAAGTCTACATTACACACCACCTGCAATTTGCCATCTCAGACTCCATGTGCAAGGAAAGAAGGACTAAAGTGTGTAGACATGGAAGAAGTATTTAGTCTTATGAGGTGAAAGTCATTCACAGGTAACAGGCTGGCTGATCAATACTGAAAATTACTGAAAGCTAAAATCCAGCCAGAGGCAGGCATAGAAACCCTAACACCTTGCACATGTTGGTTTGGTGGCTCACTGCTACTTGTTTTTTAATATGGAAGAAATCAAAACTTTGGAAAAAGATTAACAGACTTCCAAAAATCTGTAAGTCAAACAACAAACCAAATAGTCAAATAAAGTCCAAACAAGAGATCGTCTTAGGCAACATCAGCTTGAATCTGAACAGCTTCAGTAGAACCTGTACAGAAAATATCAGAAAGTACAATAGAAGAGGCCATAGTCACTCAAACTTACTGAAGTGATGTTCTGCAAATTTTACAACAGCTTCCTGAGTATCACAGAGAACTAGTCTAGTGTCAGTGCAATAAAAATGTGAAACAAGGAATGAAAAAGCTGAGAGAGCTTGAGCAAAAGCCTAAGTGAAAGAACTGAGCTTTATTTGAGACCAAGCTCAAATACTTCATCCATATCAACAGAAACAAGTCTTCCCACCAGTTCCACAAGAGGACAAGGGTACATAACTACATGATTCTTGTGACATTTGTATTATTATTTTTTAATGAGCAGATTAGTGATTTTTGCTTGGAGGAAACAACATGTTATGTATCACCCCTCAATTTCTACAGCTCAACCTGCACCCTACAAACCATTTCAATCACTGTCACAGTCAGCCAGTGTCAGCAACTCTAAGCAGAATAACAGAGATTAAAAACTCAGGAAAAGATGGCAAGCACTGCACAGAGAAGGAAACCTGTGTCTTTCATCTCTTTTTTCCCCATTGAAGGCACCTTTGTCATCAGCCTGTATCTGCAACATGCCACTTTCCCAGATGGAAAATCCAAGGACATTCATCTTGGTGGGGCCAAAAGAAAAGCTGCCTTTCACTAAGGAAACTTCCTACTTCCTTCCCTTTTAGCTGTTACTCCTGTGAGACAGTGCCCAGTGACACTTAGAACACCTTTTGGCCATAAATGGATTGAAAGAGAAGATGGGCTAACAGCTAAATAAGTCAACATACTTGGACCTGAGAATGGAACTTCTGACTCCATGAGAAACTTCATGCACACTCTCTGCCTTAACAGTGTAGGCACAGCCACCATGCAGGAGCTGACAGGACGCCTGGCTGAGCTACCCCTGTTTCATGGGGACTACAGGCAAGTATTCCAAGACTTTGAACAAATGCCACTTGTGAACATTCAATCGAGAGAAAATCCATGACTGAAAAAACTAACCTAAAAGTCTTGCCGTTAGGCAATGGACCCTGGATGTGATTTCCTATAGAAAGCTGAAAAAAACCTTTTAATGTTAGTTTACTTGTTACTGTTACACAGCCATCTGCTCATCTTGCTCTGTTGGAAATATTCTACACGGCTCCTCCTCTCCCTGGCACTTCAGCAATTGCCACAGGATTTAATCCCTGGCTTGTCCATTGTGCTCACTGAGGACAGTAGGGATCCCTCCTGGGAATACTTGCTGTGGCCAGTGGCAGCTGCTCAGGGAAGCAGCAGGCAAGAAAATGAATCATAACTGCATTTCCTCCAAATTTCTGGGCACAGGCCTCCTTTGCTCTAAGAAAGTTCCCTGTTTTAAAGGATCTCATCAAATAGAGGACGTTTCAACAAGATCCTAACAAAATCAGGACAAACAGTCTGTGCATTTCTGCATCTCTCAGAGGAAGGCGCTGTATTTTTTAGGTCATGATCCTTGGAACATTACAGCACGCCATCCCCAAGCATCTGAATGCTTTGAACTGAGCCAAAAGAACCCCAGAGCTAAGACCAAGAGGAATGCCACAAAGCAGCATCCATTTTAAGCTAATGCTTTACTTCTAGTCCTAGAGGCCACAGACAAAAAAAAAAATTGTAGACAATCTCTTCCCTAAATAAAAGCACACTGTGCATTCCCCTCTTTGCCTCCCCAAAAGGAAAGCTTTAGTACAGTGCTCGGTGTATAAGTGAGCATTTCTTCACAGTACAGGGCAGAAATAATGACTCTGCCTGTTGCTCACTTTTGCATACAAGCAGATTAGTGACTCACTGCAGACAGCTGACTTCTGCGTGGTGGGATGTTTTGGCACATATGCCATTGGAAAGAAGGGGAAAAAAAAAGGAAACAGTCACAGCTCCAGTAAATGTCGGAGCAGGCCATCTGCACAGATTCAATATAGCTGTATTCTTCAGCCATTTTGTGACATTATTATTGTGTATGCATATTCCCAGTTCAAAACACTTGATGTGGATTTTGTCAAAGCTTTATGGCTTGTTCAGTCCTACTCCCATTGAAGAAGTGGGAGCAGAATTTAGACAACTTGCAAACTGTGGGGAAAAAAATGCCTCTCCTTTAAGAAAAGGTTCAAATTTTTATTCATACATGTGTATCTGAAACAGCTTTCGTGTTACAGGGTTCTTCAGGTGTTTTTATATGAAAGAACTGGCTGAAGTGTGGACTGGACATGACAAGCACAACAGAAGTAGTCGGTGGGCACTGCCCTACTGATTTTCCACTTAGGAGCAGGAAAACATCCTGACAAACCTGGCTGTGTGGTTAGGTAGCATTATCAAGCCTGTTGTAGGCATAGGCTAATGACATTTGACAGAAAATCAATCCAGCACCATTTACTCCAAAAGAAAACTTATTAAAGCATACAGTTACATTTGGGGTGGGGCGCAGAGGAACACCCCAAACCCAACAAACAAAAACATTTCTCCATTTTTATTCACCTAACATCCTGGGGAAGGTTTAGTGGGCAACACTCCAACATATTTTCTAAATTTTAAATGTTTAGTAGACACTGATCTGTAGACTTCAAAAATCAAGTAGTTATCTGTGCTGAGTGAGAATGCGTGGATAGTTTAGGATCCTGCACATGCTCATTCAAAGAAAGCAGGGCATCATTTCAAAGAGTATTTACCTAAACCTATCCCTTCTGATTTTTATCTTTTATTTGGAAACACCCAGAGGCCCCAAACACTTGTAGACACTATTTGTGCTGGACACCTCTTCTAATTACCTGACAGAGACACACCCAAGGAAAAGCCACACAGCAGAAACAACTCCACACAACACAGTAATGCAGAGCAGGGCAAAGTCAAGGTCTCCCACATCCCAACACAGTCACACACATAAGACTATGTTGATATTGTCCCTTCACGGTTCACGCTCATCATGTTGTGATGCCAGGATGATTTTTTGCCTTTTTATATACCCCTTTTATATACCCCTTTATATAGCTTTTATATATATCCTTAGTGCCTTTAGCCCACATACTTGCAACTCCCTAAGTCTGGCACCCCGTGTCCCGTTAAGCCAGGAGACCAAACATCCTGGAAGCCGCGTCTGAGGGACAGAAAGCCCCAGACACCAAGGTCCTCTCTAGAACACATCCTGTAAACTAAGATAGGCCCATCCAGGGGGAAGATTCCTCAGAATGGGGGATTCATTCAGGTCTCTCACTGGGGAATCTTTGATAGATATGTTAATTTACAAGGCCTGTAAGTTGTATACACGATCTATCGGGGGGTGCACATTCCAGTGGGAGCATCCGGGGGTGTGCATTCCGGGTGCACTTCGCACACTCCACTCAGATGGTGTGGTGCACCAAGGATCCTAAATCAATACCAAGGTAAAAACCCCTTTTCCCTTCAACTGTGTCTGCCTCTCAATTTCAAGACCAGGAAAAGGCAACAGTTGCATAAAAGTAAGATGCTACTTTTGTTTAATTCTGAAGGTGTAAAAAAACAGTACAATTCAAAAAACCCAGAACCATTCCAAACCAAGCTCTATTATTTTGCATGACATGCCAGTTTAATTTCCTGCAATACTTGCAGTAGCCTAGCACACAGACCTGCTTGTGCTACGCTTTTGGAGGCCAGGGTTCTCTAGGAATCTTTATACTCACCACACTTCACAAGCCAACAGCAGGATGAGGCTCAGTAGCCTGTCAGTGCATCACAAATTAAACTGAGGATTCAGCTTAATAAATGTTTGGCTCAGCTGGAACAAAGTTTACTAAGCTAGTAAGCTTGCTTGTGTGCACTTCAGGTCAAATCATTTCAAATCCACAACTCACATCCTAATTTTACACATCCTAAGAAAATAAAACACATTTAAAATTGACCTACTGCCATGAAATATTTACTTTTTAGCAATCTTTCTTTTCCAGAAGAAAAACGGTTTGTTGGAAAGTTTTTCAAGTACCTCTTGAGAGCTGACTGAACCTTGCTCTTCAGGGAGTTGGAATGACTGACACAAGCTGTCAGCTTGCCCAGCTGAAGCATGTGAATTCAACATCAGCTGGAATTAGGAGCAGGTATCACTAGCTGTGTCTGGCTTTAGTTTGGGGCTGTGGTTAGATGTTCACTACAGAGAGAGCAGTGTTACTATCAGATATTCCTGCCCTGGGGCTGCTTGTTGCAACCCCACAGCTCAGTTGGTGGAAAAGTTCATGTGACTGTTTACCATCTGCTCAGTGCAAAGTCAGCTGGCTTAATTTAAAGAGCCCTTATTGTCAGCCAGAGGCAAATGCTCCATGACTGTCTCCACAGGGCTGTGCCAAAACTACTCATATCAGGCTTGTAACCTGCCTGCAGTTATGTTTTTGACCTTCCCTTGAGACAAGGCCAAATATATTCCAAATCTCTTTAAGCGATGCTAACAAAGATAAAAATTAAACTCTCCTGTATGAGCCCACCCAAAAGCAGAATGCAGTTCTGGGCTACCTGGCCTGAGGCAGAATTCTAGCCCACCGTTCCCAAACAACACAGGGCCTGCAGAACTTTTAAACATACACACACATGAACGGGTAAATACTGTAGCAAGAAACCCAATGAGCTGCTACTACAACTTCAATTGCTGGATCAGTGTAGTTGAGGAGATTTTCTTCCCAACAGATGTTGCTTAATTAACCAGTGTGTTATCATACTGTAAAGCAATTCATTCATGCTCATTTAAGAAGGTCTGTCAAATACATACCATAAACCAAAATTAAAGGCAGCTGAAGTCAAAACTAGCTTGGTATTAGCACAAGTCTAATTTTGCAAAGTGGCTGTTCCACATCTAATTACAAAAATCAATACCAAAATTGGCATGCACTAGAAAAGAACAGCTGCTCAATCCTGCACACTGTAATGTGATTATTTGTGAAGCATTCAAAAGGCATAGATCTAATCCAGGGTCACCTGGCTAAAACAGCCGTATTAGATCTTAAAACCTGTCAGTCAGTGGAACTACCACTGTGGCAGAAAAGGAAACCAACTTCGCATTGCAAACTGTGCCCGATGAGGGTCCTTTTCAGCATCCTTTTGTCTTGTGGAATTACTGGTACATCATTCCTTCATTTTGTGACGCTTCCACACTGTAACGTATGCATCACTATTTCTGCCACGGTATGAAAGTAGTTTTACCCTACCACACTGTCACTTCTCTACCACCTCTGTGTCACAAGCTGTCTGTATAAAGAAATAGCCAAGTGTGTCATGAGTTTCTCCCTCCGTGAGCCTCAGCAATGGAGCTGGGTATGAAATTGGTTTTCATGTCCTCTAAATTTTTTTTACCACGTCAGGACATTTTTGCTCAAAACTTATAACAGAGTTATCATCTTGACAGAAGAGAAATTCCAAATGTTTCATTCAGATATCTCTAGTATCTTATGTTTTAATTTACAGACCCTAAAACTACAGTGAAATGAGAACTGGCATAAAACTAAGCTTAGAAAAATGTCAAAATGTAACCTTTGATCATCTGCCCTTTTTTCCCCATTTTCTCCTGGGAAAACTTGTCAAATTCACTTACCTCACAAATATTCCTGTTTTTGAAAAACTTTCTTGCTACAGAAATACATTTTGTGTACAAACTCTACCCAGTTCTACTTATCATTAGAATCAGGAATCAAGAGTACAGCCTGAAAACTAATCCAGGTGAGAACCAACTAACTTCAGTGCTACAAAATTGCTCCTTTGACTTCAGACTTTTCACAGGTAACAGTAAAGTAAGGATGTATAAATTCCCGAGCTTGTCACAGCACTGCTGTTGTTTAAGAACGTACTGCACTTGGCAATTTACCTTTGTTGGATTTTGGTAGTTCACATGAGCCGCTTCCAACCTTTCGCTTTTTCCTCGAAACAGCTGAATTTTTCCTGTCAAAGGTAATAGGACTGTATTGAGGGAGGCTGTTGAATTTCTTTGCAAATTCTTCTTCCAATTTTGCTAAGCTAAATGGGAAACAAAACCATTCAAATTAAATGTAACTCTTTCTGGAGAAAAAAATATATTGTTTAAGAGTATGCGTGCATATATGCACACCCTTCTACACAGAGAGAGGGGAAAAAAAAAGATAAGTGCACACACTGTAAACACCAAACCAGCATATATTAATCCAGCTTAGGAATGAGAATGTATTTCTGCTTCTGCATTTGTAACAGTACAAATTGATTACCTTAGTAGCATATGTTAAAATTAGAAAAAAAAAATCAATGTCATACTGGTGACATTTAGCTCTGTTTGCTGCACAGATTCATAAAAGAGATTTGTCTGTTCTGTGGGGGGAATGAACAAAGACAGTAAAACCAATAAATAAACCAATAAAATAACTTCCCATAAAAGTTCTTACACCAGAATGAAAACAGCATTTCAAACCAGAAGAAGAATGTCAAACTAATCAATCTTCTGTGGCTATTCTGAAACATGAAGCTTTGGGGTGGAAATTAGTTTTGTATTTGTTCTGGGTGATTAGATTTTCTCCCCTCATATTTTATTTGCTGTGAGATGAAAAATGCAACTAGCTTATGCTTTCATGAAACCCAACACGCCTCATACTTCAGCCCAACCTAACGACTGTCAGCAGATTAACTACAACTCAAGAAATCCACAGACAAGGTATGATTGTTCCAAATAGCCAGAAAAAAACAAAGCACTCCAAGAGGATGGCACAGCATTTCTGGCTGTAATGCCCACACTGGCTTGCATAAGCACTCTGTTCCTGCAAATTTCTGCAGCCAGGCAGGAGCACAAGCAGGAATTGCGTTTTAGTAAAAGGCAGTGAACACGGTTAGACAGGTTATAAATAGCACTGTCAATGATGGGGGAACAATGACGTTTTCTACTTGTTTTTAACTCTACTTGCTATGAAAAACCTCAACTTGACAGAAGCTGGCATGACTGCTGGAAGGATGGCCCTTATACACGTGGAAGTATCACAAGGAACATGGTACTTCTCTCTGCTTTCTGAAGCAGCACTTCAAACAAATTGCATTCTGAAAGCTTTGGTACACAGAATGATACCTCATTTTATCTCTGTAATTATTACTTCCCTCAGTAAGCAATCCTCCATCCTAAAACACAGCCCTGGCTCTTTGCGGACCAGGTGCATGGTGGGGTTCGTTTGTTTGTGTACACACATGTTTTATTTTGGTGTTAAATCACAAAGGTATCTGACATCAGTAGTGCTTGGTACTGCTACCTTTATTATCTCTTCCGCACGGATGTTCCCTGACAACCACAAACCCATCCAGTTTTCTGCTCTGACAGCTGTCATGCAATGCCATCCTCTGACTCAGCTCCTCTCCCGCTGCCTGTTCCCACCTGCCTCATCTCCTGCCCCGAGGGCATGTGAGGGGCTGCAGCTCTAATTGGGAAGGCCCCACCTCGTTTGACAGTAGACGAGCTGCCATCCTGCCTAGTAATTTATAACTTGTGTGACGTGCAGGCACTGGGGAGTGCTGCTATCTCTGTGTCAGAGATTAATTATTTAAAAAAATAAAAATCATCCACACTGTCATGGATTTTCAGAGCCTCTCAGAAGCCTGGTTAGACACGCGTAGCTGAGCTTGAGGAGTTCATGCTGCACAGCCTAGTCCTGCCAGGAGACACATGCAGGTAGAGTCCTGCTTGGCAAAGGAGTTGGCTGTACATGAGGAAAGCACATCTGACCTGGACCATCAGGGAAATGCGGGCAGCTACTGATGGGAAAGGTAAGGGGACACAAGGAAAACGACATAATTCTGAAGCGGTGAGGGCCCTTTCACCAACATACATACAAAATGAGGCTGAAATGTGGTGCTGAACAGAGCAGAGGGAGTTAAGCAGAGCAGGTAGAGGTAAAACCAGCTCTTCAAGTAGCCAGAAGATGAGGAAATGCAATGAACGGGGATGCTGGATACCTTCTCCAGCACTTGGGCTTCACAAATTCTTAATTCTGCCTTTACAGAGTTCACTAAATAATATCCATTAATGATGCAACTGAATAAAGATGAGAGACTGGAAAATATGTATTTCCTCATCCAGCCAGCAAATAAGGGTAGAACAGTGTTGAATGAATGATTTAGACAACTTTCCTAGCTACTTTGAATAAATAATTTACAACTACTTTTTTTTTTTATGCTGCAAGATGTGATCGGTTTTCCCACCATTGTGTGTGAAAAGTTTTAGTCTTCAAATTTAAACTTAAAAACATTTCCGAAATTTATACAAAGCTCTAAAAATGCAAAGCATTCCATTTTTTCTTGACTAATTTTTCTTGACTATTCCAATAAGCAAGACTTGGGGATTCCCATTGATTTAATATCTCTGCTGAAAGTGAGCTGCAACTAGATGTCACATAGACTAGGTTATAAAAAGGGCTACTGCAAACCTGCAAAACCAAACATATTATAATTTTAAGCATGAAATATGGAAAAACTCTCCCTTTTAAATTCATTTTCCAATCTGCAAGAATTTGCAAGTATGAATGGCTACCCAGATTTAACTACTGCGCTTGCAGCTAAATAAATCTGTAATACTCTGACAAAAATCATTACTTGTATACTAGAAAAGTAATTCTGTGCAGGCTTGCTAAATTTCAATGCATCTATACTCATTAATTGTTTTTAAGATATATTTCATTTCTTCATGGTAGGCATGAACAGTTTAAATATCTTTTCTCTACAATGGAAAAATGACATATTTATCATAGTTATTTGCCATTATATGAATATTGTTTACTATTCCTCTGTAAGCAATCTCTCCAAGTGGGCAAAGAGATCTACTCTTTCTAATCTAATTTGGTTTATGATGACTGAACACCTACACAGAACTTTAAATAGTGCTTGCAAAGTACTCTGAAAATGTAAGTAACCCTCTTCATCACTTTCTGAGCAGGTAAATACTGCGTGGTTTGTTTAGAATTGAGTAAATAACATCATTCAAATTCATTTACAGTGCTGTAAACCAGGAAAGATCTCAAAGGAATTATTCTGCTATATAAAAGACAGGTATTTAGAGCATGACTCAGTCCAAGAGGTTTTTAATTTTAGGAATTGTGATTATTTGGGTGGTAGATACAGTTCACTTAGCTGCAGTGAGGAGGACTCACTCTTAAATTACTAGGCTGACCTAACTAAAACATCAAACAGCGTTAAGCCACAACTTACCCAAAAACAAACTCTTCCTTTGGCTTAGTCTTTTTCAGTTTTTTGTTCCCACTTGTCCCACTTGGGGAAAAGGCCCAGATTTCTTCATTCCAGCATCCTTCATGATCTGAGGAGTTGCCTTTTCCTGAGCTTCTTTTTCCTGTGATGAAGGCAGAAAATTGTTTCTCATCTTTAGAAAAATGTCCCAAAACAAAGTAGACTCAGAAGAAATTTGTGTACCCAGTCAGTACTGCAACCTGCAACTTAGGAAGCCTGACCTTCTTGAAGGCAGTTAAAAAACATTTTTCATTTTAAACTGGGCAATGATGATACTGACAACTATTCTGCATCCCCTGTCGGGTCTTCTCCCGGACTACCTCGAAAGTCAGGATCTCTTCAGGTATAAAGAAGGAGAAAGAAATGAAGACGTATACAGTAATAAGCTTCCCTAGATTACAAACATCTTTTTTCTTTTCTGACTGTTCTAATTACACATATAAATCTACCAGTTGGAAAAATACATTTCCAGACATCTCACTGAAAGCTTCCAGAAATTATCTCAAATTTGTCCTTCCACAAGATAAAGGGTTCTCACTTACCGCCTACAGCAAAACTAACAACCAAAGCAAAACCAGAGCACATTTGCTTCTTGCAGGATTGAGAACTATGCTCGCAACCACAAGAGGTGTTTATATAGAAACAAGGTAATTGTTTGGGTTACATACATCACAAGTCCTGCACACATCTATCAGCAGGCTGACATATTAAACAACAAAGCCTTCAGTCAAGAAGTTAAAACTCAGATCGTGAAAGACGCATATAGAGCAGTTAAGAGCTTGTGAGGTAAACTGGAACACAGGTTGCAAGACTTCAAAAAACCTGCCCTGGAACACGGAGTCCAGCCACTCCACCTGTCCCTAGCGTCTTGGGTGGCCAGACACAACATTCCCATCGCACACTGCTCAAACTCCAGCTTAAACATGGATTTTTGCTTTTCCTCCCACTCCAGGCAGGCTTTTGCAGTTCATGCTGTAAACAAAACACTCAAAGCCACCCACCTCTGTCCACGTTAGCACGCAGAGATGTGAGCATGCCCTCTGACACCAGAGTTTTATAAAGAGCACCTTTGCAAGATCTCTCCGATTTCCTGGAGCCACAGGTTTCTATCTTTTTTACACAGTCACTGTCCTCAGTTTTGACCTGTTCTGGTAAGCTTTGGGGTACCACCTCCTCTGTTGGGGTCAGTGGCTCCACTTTAATGTTATCAGAAGCCTCACATGGAACTTCCTTGCTGGCCCCAATACTAAGGAAATCGGGAGGCTTTGATTCTTTGGTGGTCTCCATCGGTTTCTCCTTTGATGTTTTCTTCTCTTTCGATTTCACTTTTTTCTTTGGTGATTTTGTATCCAACACGCTTCCCTTCACATTTGAGACAGGGCGGTTTTTTTTGCGGGGAGTGTCCGCGAGTCTCTCAGCACCCCAGTCCCCCTTGGCCACGGCTTCAATTGTGTACATTACACTTTCAATGTCCGACTCGGAGGACTGCCTCTTTTTACAAGATTTCTTGGGGGTGGATTTTTCATTTGTGTGCCGGTCCAACTTATTTTTTTTCTTTTTCTTCTTTATCTTTTCTGGCTTTAGCCCAAGGATAGTCACGTCACCCATGAAAAGCTCTGGAGAACGGCACACGTGATCCTTTGTGTTATCCTTTCTCTCAAAAGGACTGTTTTCCATTGCGAGACTAGTAAAATCTCTGCATTTTGCAGTTTCTGATTCCTCAGCTTTTGTTTTCATCTCTATCTCTGATTGTTCTACTTTTCCTTTACTGGAGTCTTTTACTGCCGTCTTCTCCAGTTCTACTTCCATGTCCTCTGAAACTTCCCCTCCCTCATCTTCCAGTGCTTCCACTTTTGTTTTCCCAGGTTCTTTCACTTTTACTCCTTCTGAAGCAAGGCACATCTAAAATAAGTTTAAAAAACAGTCCCATGAAACAAACATCAGCTGCTAACAATACTTACTTATACTAACAGGAGCATTAAACGGGGAATCAATCTCTCTGGCATTTTAGTTTAGGAAAGAAAACTGTGCTACAGGACAGTAATGAAAAACGGGCTGAAGCCCTGCAATGGGATGAGGGCTAAGTGCTGGAATAATGCTGGTGGGTTCTATTCCTCTAATAGAAAAAGACTCCAACTGATCTCAGCGGTGTTTCCTTTAAGTGTCTTTATATCATCTGGAAACCCACTGCTAGACAGATTTTCAGAATACCCTAAATGCAACAGAACAGAGTTATCTCTGACTATTGCCACAGACGTGCTACTTGAAATCTCACATCCATTCCCCCTTCAAATTTCTAATGTCCCTAATACAATTCCTTTCTCCATTTTCCAAATGGCCTTGAAGGAGGGAGGGAAAAAACGTTTACTGAATCTCACTAACTGAGATTATTTTCTTTTACTTGAATGTAAGAAACAATTTGGAAGGTAGTACAAAAACCTTCCAAATCTTTCTCCTCATGTCACAGACTTATTTTGCAAAGAACTGCAAAGCTGCAGTGGTTGCCATGGTTATCTCCTCCTGGAGATAACACTAATGGAAACCAAAATCCTTATACTATCTGAGGAACGTCGATATTCAAAAAAAGAAGGTCGAAAGGTCCGAAGGTCCTCAAACTGCCATGTTCCTGCAGCACTGACTTGGGAGAGTCTCTGTTTTGGATCACCTGTAAGCTATGCTGACACCTCTACAGAAGGTAGTCCTTCACGGCACCAACCAGCTGCCCTTGGCAAGACACGCTTTGTTCTTACTGTCCCCTCTCAAAGCCCCCGAGCTCAATTCCCAGTGCTGTTTTGTTTTTAGAACAAATGTCAACCAGTCACCTGGAGCAAAAACAGATGGAAGAGGCTTGCTTTGAACCAGACATCAGAAGGTTCCCGCAGCTCAGCCCACAGGCCATGTGGTCAGTATGGATGTACCTCCCTCAGACCACTGGGTTCTCTTTAGGTCCATTTTAGATTTCTCAAACTGGCAAGGTTTTTTTTTTCCTTGCAAACTAAAAAAAGTCTCTCATACCCATTTATGTAAGAGCATAACACCAATGATTAGAATGTTTTTGTAGCAGGTGTCCAAAATTCTTGCTGCATAGGGTAGAAGCTACTGATCTGGTTCAAGACAAGCTGGACTGAGCGCTGTACAGCACCAGAGTTTGGGTGAGACACAGTATCTATCAGGAAGCAGGTTAGACGAGGCAAAGGAGAACTGCACAACTATGCTGACATGGGGTCTTGGTACAAAGGTTCTTCTGTGACTTTTTTACTACACTGCAACGTTAAGCACAGCCTGTGATTTTCGAAAGCTAAAGACCAGTCTTTAAAATGGAGCTCAATGGACTAGTATTTTGTCAATTCAACATACGTCCCTCTAGCCAATGGATTATTTTTTTCCTTTTATATGCTTCTTCTCCAGTAGCCAGTAGAACAGAGCTATAGATGTGCCTACAAAAAAAGTGACTTCTATCTTGGGAGCACTAAATAAACTTGTAATTAAACAATCTTTGAGATTGGGAAAGCTTAAAAAAAAAGGGTTTAGAAACAAAATAAATGCAAAATTTCAGCAAAATGCCATTGGTTTTAACAGGTCCCAGAAGGAAGATCTGCTGAGAGTATCACAGTAGAATGTCTACAGAAGTTACTGACCTGTTAATAGCTCCTGACCATTAACATGAATTTGTAATGGCAGTGCCCGAATTCGAGTAAGACAGTAATCCAGTCCTTTCTCTCAACTATGTGTGTGCCCCTCAGCCAAACCCTGAAACCTCAAAGCCTAAACCAAGAAACTGAATCAAGTTCAATTGCAAAGTCCCTTTGCCACCAGGAACTGGTGGTACTTCTGAGCTGCACCAGACACTTAGAAACCTCTAAGATGATGGCTGGTCTGGGGAAATCTTGACTTGTGGCACCTGAGCCATGATAACTGATGGTTCTGCAAGCAGTGGTGTAATTATAACTGTAGCTCTGCTCTGCCTTTCAGACTTTGGCAATCAACAGCATTAACTCCTCCTCCCCACTGCACCTGGAGCAATTAGTCACCAGTGTTTTCGTATTACCTCTGCCAGCTGAAATAACGCTGATGTTCCACACTGTTTCGTTAAATCAGAAGGCCCTGAACGGGATGTACTTGAAGAAATCTATGAAGAGAAAAACCAACATAAATAAAGCATTCTTTTATCAGTACCAATTCTTTTATGTTTATGATACAGCTTCTGAATGGATTGTTTCCCGCCCTTCCCAAAATTCATTCATAAGATTATATACTGAAAAAGAAGTACAGACCTGTGCATGCTGGTATAAATAGAAGTCCGCTCCAACACTACTCTGGTGGATAACACCACTGTACACTAAAAGATACTTGCAGATTTGGGGTTTTTCTTGTCAGGACTCCCTTTGAAGAGCAGGATGAACTGAGGCACATGCTCTCTCACACAGGAACAGACTCCAGCAGCTAAGCGACAATCTACACCAGCATGCAACCCAGCTGGTGGTGTTTTTGAAGGCTTAGTAGGACATTGGATTACAAAATTTAATTATTTCATTTAATTATCATAGGTTAAGGAGGCTGTTCCTTTCAGGCTATGGCATTGCCTGTTGGTGTCCTGTAGGACTCATATAAAACAGATGCTATGAACCCAAAGTTAAGTAGGAGCCCTCAAGTCTTTGGTAATCTTTAGTACTCCTCAGAGTAAAAGGAGGCTGTCATGCAAGCAGGTAGCTGATTATCCTCCATAATCTTTTTCCTGTATCAGGCCATGATCCTCTTCAGTACTTTAGAGTGTTTTGTATCAGTTTTGAGCAAGGTGCAAAAAAATGCACCTTGCATTTTTTCTAAACAAATTTCAAGTATCAGGATTGGCCACTAGAATGAAGAAAAAGTTCTGTTTTTAAGGACATATCCCATCATCTCTGACCAGGCTTGTGGGTTTCTTATACCTCCTTCTTTAGTCTGCATAAGAAAGTCATGTTATAAGGGACTGGGGAACTAAGTAAAGTATTTACACCCTTTTGGCTCTCCCTATCCCCACAAACTCAGTTTTCATTGTTCTCAAGCAACACGGGCCTACAAAGTTGACCACAGAATTTGGCGTATCACTGCCATAAAGGAAATAAACAAAAACCAGCACTGTCTCTACATCTCCTGGAAGGTGCAGCTCTTCACAGCATCTCCCAAGCTCTGACCATTAGAGCTCAAGGCTCCACATGCTGCTCACAGCCGAGTGCTGTTAGTGCTGTGAAGTGGCCTCCTCGCCTTGGTGAGGTGATGCTGCACCCCTGCACTGCCTCCCTTCACTCTCATGCCTCCGCACCAAAGGCTAAAGACAGAGCAAGAGACTCAGCAGAGCTGAGCAGCAACAGCCTCCCAGGCCTCAGAATGCAGAGTGGCTGCTCCAACCATTCACAGAAAATTAGAAATCCTCAGAATTTTTAGAAAATAATTTAACCCCCTTCTGCATTTTATTTTAATCACCATCTGTGAAATACTGTGAAATATCAAAAAGGAAGGGATAGGGAAGGGGGGGGGAGGGAAAGAAGATAAAATTGGTTAATCCACATAGCAAAGAGATGAAGGAGGAGCAGACCAGTGTGGTATGATGAGGAAGACAGGCTCCCATGCACCAGACGCTTGCCAGGCCAGCAGCATGGAAACAGTAGTCCAGTCCCCTCCAGTGGACAGCATCTGCAGTTTGGAGTTACAGCAGCACAGCACAGCTGTCTGCCAAATCCACTTGCAAACCTAAGACACCCTCGAGGTGATTACGAACATGGTTTATTTGGGATGCTCCAAACCAGGTCCTGAACTGCCATCTGGAAACTTAAGCTGAATCTCTCGCATATCATTTATCTAACCACAATCCAAAATTTTAGTTCTCCAAAACCGGGGAAAAAAAGAAGAAAAAAAATCAATAGCACTGATGTCCTACAAGAGCAAGACATGGAGGATGTGCTCAGCACATCTGCTGTGTCTTTTCCCTGTTTGAATCAGAGCCTTTAACGTCCATTTTGTGCATTAAATTAGGCTTGCAAGAATCCATCTGAGCAGTCACCGAGAGATTGCAGAAACCTGTCCAACATACAACGTCATGCTGCCAGACTTAGCTTCACTTTTTCTGCCACCTGCAGTACAAACTGTGCACTCCTGTGGACAAGCATCTGTCCTTCCACTAAATTAAGGCTTCACAAGCTTCACAGTCACATCACAACTTCTAATGCTGGTTTCTAAAACTCAGGCTGCACTCGGCAACAGCCTTACTCCAGAACAGCACTACTCAGCCTGCTGCTGTACTGCTAGAGGCCACGTTAACAACTTCTGGTGTCCCTGAATAAACACTACCAACCCTTCTGCTGTCCCAGAGCTGCAAGAGCCAAATACCCTTATGGATCACTGACCACGGTTAGGTGTAATCACCCTTGCACAGGCACTGCTGGCAATAGAGCACAGAGCCACCAACTCTACTACTGCCAGGGACCGCCTGTACATTAAGGCAGATTTTCTTCCACTCATAAAAGTTCCTATAAAGCCACAGTCTTGCAAGACTGTCCATAGAACAAGACATGAGATGCTTTCATTTCAATGCTTCCAATCTCTGCCTTTTTCCTGAGAGGGACTGACCTCACCGGCAAGAATATAGAGATGGCTGCAAATAGATAGCATCCAGAGAACCATTTTCCTTACTGAAATAGGATGTGAATTTGAAACAAAAATCGAAAACACCACAACAAAAACCAAGCAAAAAACCTGTAGAAGTAATGTGCTAGCACAGTCCCTTATTTATTTGGAATACAGCATGTATCTTCATCTTTCAATCACCACAAAGAATAGTATTTGCATATCAAACCTCAAAGATTTTTGAGTGAATCATCCATATCAAAGAGGAGACCTCTACAAGGTTAAATTTAAAACTCACAGAGAATTTCTAAGACTTGGGGGAAACCTGACCCAGCATCCTTGATTACAGCTGACAGCTGCCAATTTCAGAATTTAATATACTGCATCAACTTCCAACTCTTCATACAGATTCCTGATGACCTCAAAGTCTACTTTTCTTTTCCTATTCTCAGTCCCTGATTAAGCAATGCTCCTTCCAATCATTATAACGGAAGTTTTATTTTTTTAATCCTGGTGTCCAGCTCCTCATTAAAAAGAATACTGTTATCTCCTGTCTTTGCTGTTGTCCTGAGCAGTGCTTTTGTTATAGTTATAAAGCTAATTTTCCTTAAAAGAAATGTAAATTTCCGTGCCTCCTCTAAGAAAATATGAACATTCATAAGTGTTTAAAAGACTAGGTCCCTGGGACCATAGCCACTGCCTGCTTCTCTTGATATTACATTATTTACTAATCTGTATTTCTGGAAATACCAAATTTGATACTAGAGCAAACCTTAAACAATTCATACTTTTTTTTGTGGAAAAGTTATACACATCTTCCCCTTGTGACACTACTGAGCATAACTTTACCTCTGCCAACTGGAAGAGTGCCGACTTCCCACAGTGCTTTACTGGCTCGGGACTTGGCAACTGGGAAGTATTTGATGAGATCTAGGTTACAAATGAACAGAGGAGAAAATATTTCAGTGGCACGCAGGAAAGACAGAAAGGAAGGGAGAAAAAGAAAGGAACATAAGGGATTAGTTAAATCAGTTACTTTTAGTTCTTTCTGGCAAAAGGCCCTACTTCAGATAGGCAACCCCACCCAAGAAACACTTAACAGATATGCAGAAAACAGGAGAATACAAGCAAATACAGCATCCCTTCCTTGAATGATGCTTATGGATACCCTATGTTTGTACTGTCCACAGCTAATATTCCATCATGCTGTGTGTTTTATATCTGTTTTATACGACCAAGTGAACAAATCATACCTGTTGCTTAAAAAGATGCACTATTAGTTGTTAAGGTTAAATAAAATTCTTCCAGAAAGCCTGGGCAATATTTCCTATTAATTAGATATAGAAGAGGACCATCTGTCTTCACAGGCAGTTCTTGTTTCACTTTCTTTAGTTATAAAAAAGGAAGTAAGACCCATGTCTGGAGATCAAATCTAGCCTTCCAAAGAGCTGTTGGTGTGCCAGCACCTGTGATGAGTAAATAACTACCATTACCACTTTAGGGAATTGCTTTTACAGCCAAATTTTTCCAGACCTGCTTTCCAGTGCAGCATCATGAATTCAGAAATACAAGGATTATTATTTCTGGTATGTGACCTTTTTTTGGCATGGCATTACATGGTAGTATTTGACCTGGAAGCCTTGAAAAGCCTTGGGACAATATCACCAGTGTTTCTGTGGTATCTCCCTCACCACAAAAATCACACTAAGGACCATGACTGGGCAGGCAGCGACAGGACAAGGGCAATGGTTTTAAGCTGAAAGAGGGCAGGTTCTGGCAGATGTTAAGAAAAACTCTTAACTCAAAGGGTGGCGCTGGAACAGGTGGCCCACAGATGCCCCAACCCTGGAAGTGTTCAGGGCCAGGCTGGATGGGGCTTTGAGAAACCTCGTCGAGTGGAAGGCGTCCCTGCCCATGGCAGGGGGGTTGGAATGAGATGAGCTTTAAGATCCCTTCCAAGTCAAACCATTCTATGGTTCTATGATGTTTCAGATGCAAAAATTATCACGTTTGCCCTTCCCCTTGTATTTAATGCTTTCTTTTGAACTAGGTTATTTGAAGAATTTACCTTTCAATTACCTGTCAAAGAATTTATTACACTCCCCACCACATCCCCCTCCACCAAAATCCAGGACATCCATTTGACTTAAAGCTATTTAAAATACTCAAATGTGCACTAATAATAATAATAATAATTTTTTAATATGAAACTAAAATATTTCAACATCCTAGTTTTGCTTTGAGACAGTTCAGTGAACCTGCTCAGGACCCCACCTGACTAAGTGATCTTGTATGCTGCACTTTGCAGGAAGCTGGTCTTAACTTTTTAATCTTTCTATCACAACAAATGCTCATCTCAACGATTTTTTTTCAGCACATGATGAATGGCAGAAAAAGGAAAGAACAACACCCACACACACTGAATTATAACTTGAGAACATACAGGCCTATCTTGCCTCCTGAAGCACAAAGAGAGGAAAGAGTAAAGAAATTCTAACAAGACAATAGGTGTTCCTAATAGAATGTGAGATCTTTGTAGTACTAGTAAAAAGGGAGGAAGCTGACATTTCATATCAGAAAAAAAAAAATCTTTTATGAGTTAAGAAAACAAACAGCAAGCAACACAAGCATATAACTCATTCTGATGAAGTTACTGGCCAAACATCAGAAGGAAAAGAACCGCTGATCAATGAGCTCTCAGGGAGATTACAGATCCCATTCCCTGTCTTAAGAACATCTTTCAGCTTTAATTAGAATAATCAGAACCTCCAGTACTACAACCACAAACAGCCCCTTACTTATGTAGAGGTTTAACTGGAGGATCATTAGGATCAAGTTACTATCTTTTATTACAATACAGATGGGATATTAGCTGCTGTATTACATTTCAGTTCGCAAAAGAAGCACGGTACTACTTTTTCATCTTCCCAGAACAGGCATTTCATTTCAACACAAACATTTAATAATTCCAGTATATGGGAAAACAGCAAATACATTTGTCTTTACCTGGGAAGACTACAGCTTTACATATGGAAAGCTGGAAGAGAAAACACTCACTAGTTCTTACACTCCCAATTTCAAGGCATTTTGACCAAAAGTTTTGGATTGAAACTTCCTGTTCTGCACAGAAATAAAGAGAGAGCAAACCTTCTCAGAGTGAGCATGTGAGAATGCAGCAGGGACAAAAACATCCTCAGGCAAGCTTTTCTTCTTAGATGATAGTAACATGCTGGACTAACAAAAAAAGTTCCCCCTTGTTGCCTGCTGCATGTGACTGTTTTGGAGGGTTTTGTTAATTAAATCACCAAGAGGAAAAATTTAGAAAAGCTGCTGAAAGCAAAGACTTTGGTGGTTTTGGATTCGTTTTATTTTTAAGATGGTTGAACTAGCAATTCTTTTGCTTCCATACCCCAGAAGCCTTTTCTTTAATAATGAATAAGAGTTTAGGTAAGTAAATCCAAGAGGCACTCTTCTTTCCTCTCAAGGAAGCAGTCACCACCATCTGTTCACGTTTGCCAAACACACATGCGGTAAGACCAAGAGAGCAAGGGGTCCCATCTGCTCTGCTTCCCTCTCGTGACAAGGAAGGGGACAGCGACCAGCCCCTGTGAGCAGACAGCCTGCAAACAGCCACTGCCCTAAGGAACACGGCCCACTGCTCAGAAATCACAGCCTACAAGAATGCCTCTCCATAAAGGTTCAAATGAGAAAGACAAAAGTAGGGCCAAGTACTTGCAAGGTCAGAGCAGCCAAAAGCGTAACTTGACAACAGTCCAAACTTCACAAAGCTCTTATGAGGATGTCACATCATCTTTGAAGACCTCCAAGGCACTTGCCCGCGCACCCACGGGACCAAACAAGGTCTTGCTCCCAGGATTTTCATCATCTGTTGTGGCAAGTCACTGGGCAGGCCTCATTAGCCATATCCTGAACAGCTTTAATTGACAACTACAGCGCTTGGGATAGACAACCAGATGAAAGACTAACTGAGGCTGTAATGACAAAAAGAATCCCATGCTACTCTAGACATAACGAGCTGTTTCTGAGTGACAGGGCACTTGTACTCCTGGGGTAAAGGTGTCTGTTTTAAATGACAAACCTACTCAATGGGATCCCTGTCTTCACAAAGAGGCACTCTTACTCACCCTGCTGCAAAGGCGGTGGAGAGAAAGGCAACATATGAGGAACACCCAGCCAGAACCAAAACTGAGCTGGGATGGCTGCCAGAAGTCTCCAGGCACATCAGACCAGAGCACACTTCACATTTCTTCACAGGTCTACTTGGCTACTGGTAAAATAACTACTTTCTCTCCCTCTCTTTTTTCTTTTGTAGCACTGTACATTGCTGACAGCAGCCCACTGCAAATTGCTTGCCATAATTTAGCTCTCTAAATGCAGTAACGTGTTCATATAGACAGGACGCAGTAAGAAGTGGCACAGTAAGGAATAGGACTTTTGCCAAATTTGACAAAGACAGCCTGTGCAAATGAAAGCCCTTATAGCTGAAAGAGCACAAGCAGCTTTAATAGCAGGGGAGAGAGCTTAAAGAGGTTCTGTAACGTGCTCAATACTTTCCCCCGGAACAACCTAAATTAAATCATCAGGCTGCAAGCTTAGAAAAATGCCATTTCTCTACTGCTATAGATAAAAAATGATGTTCATCACTGTCATTAGGTTTCACAGGAAGAGTAACCATGGCCAACAAGGTGGGGTTCTTTAATTTTGGGTTTTCTTTCCCTCTTTTCCAGATTTCTGTCTCCTATTTCCAGCCACAGAACAAAACCAAGCCCTCCAGACTGCACACGCATTAAAGTATTTTTACAGGAAAAAGATATTAACCCTGACTCTAAAACTGTCCCCAGCAAATCCTAATTAACTTTCTGAGCACCTCTTCTGCCTAACATTTGATGATTCATATGTGCACTCCTATGTGCCAAACGAGCTCACTCAGCATAATGGAATGCAACTCAATGCACTGTCACATCCGTATGACAATTTTCAGGTTTGTAATTTTGTTTTGTTCAAGTAGGAGAGGAAATGATTTTAGGTCCTGTGAAATTCCGAGAGTATGGCTAAACTGGGTTTTATGTGACAATTTAAGAATGTTGTACTAAATGCAATACGTACTCTGTTCAACTCTACAGCTATCCAGAATGACTGAGATTTTTGAAACTAAGTTAGCAGATTCACTTGCAGTATTACTCCAGTATTTTGCTATAAAATTAACCAGAACAAGTTTGTATTATTTTAACTTGGTTTAAAAGTCTGGCTTCAGCACATAGTTTTATCCTGCTCAATTTTACTAATTTTCTCAAAAGAATTTTGCAAATTAACTTCTAACTTTCAAAAACGTGGTACATATAAAAACACCTTCATGATGAGCGATATTAACTCTACTGTATCTTTTACAGAGGTGTTTGTAGTCAGGTATTTTCCGGAACCTGTATCAGTAAATTGATTTTTCTTCCTTGGCCCTCCGAAGAAAAACACCAAGGCCCATTCTAGCCAAACTAAAACCACACAGTAGACAATTAGCTCAACATTTCACAGAACAAAGTGTGTGGTACGAAGCCAAACCTCTGTAAACACACAGAATAACAAACAGGGTGTCTTTTAATCGCATTATGCTTCTCTGCAATAGCACCAGCTCCAATCCCAGCCTTTTCAGACACACACAAAATGCACCTGTGGCATAACTGATTCTGCAAGCAGTACCAGACTCCCCCAAATGGGCAAGAAGGGTATATGTGTGGAAAGTCAATTCACAGAGGCACATTCAACACATGGGAGAAGAAATTCTTAAAAGCAGCATTTAATGAAATCCAAATCTTCAATATGTGGACAAAGGCAGATAGGTTACATACTTATGGGCAATTGATAGGTTTGATAAGTCACCACCTAATGATGCTGTTAAATATCCTTGTAGCTGTTGTGATAAGCTTCCTGTGACCTGCAAGGATTCTTCAAACGATTCCTGCCCCCCTAGGGCAGTCACCACTCTGCACTGCTGCAGCCTCTCCCACAGGCAGTGCACAGTCATTTCAGAATATCTTTTAATTGTTGTTTTCCTAGAGGTAAATTAAAAGGCCATTTGGATAATAAGTCTGCAGTGATCCTCTGGGTATGGAAGGCTAGGTAATGTTCACAAGCCCAGTATCTCACATATGCTACAGCTGGTAGAACTGGCCAACATCTCATCCAATCACTGGTTGTTCACCCCATGGTTTTCCTAACACAATGTTGTCACGAAGATATACATCTCCTGATGGGAATTCCTGATAAGACAGGGTGCTTAGCCATTCAGGGACAACTCTTACCGTTCCTTGCTTCCTCCCATCCTCCCCCACCACATTCAGCCATTATACCTCAGCAAACTGAAACAATGCAGACTCCTCCGTTTGTTTTACTGCCCCCAGGACTCCAGGCTGTGATGTGTTCGAAGAGATCTGTCAGGAAAACAATTATGCTTGTATTACCTAACTCTTCAGTTTCAGTATCACACTTCAACATGCTAAATTTATAATCTGTCATAAACAGACTCCTGGTACCCCGGAGTATGCAAACGAGTCCCAACACACCCTTAGAATAAACAGCATCTGCTTTCCAGCAAGCACATAAACAGGTGATCTGTGAAATGGTAATCCTGAATTATTTTTCACAAAGAAAATGTTTCCTAGGATCAACAAAACAGGCTTTTTCTGAATGGCTTTTATTTGCCTGCTGATATGTCAAAGAAGGGTTAGCAACAAATACTTAACACTGTATTGTATTTCACAGTTCAGTGGAAGACCTGAGACTGCAGAATGGTGGTGATGATAGAGCACAAATTGCTACTTAGCACAGAAGGCAAGTGTGGACAGGAACACAATGTGTGCAGGCATTCTGAGATACCAGATCTATCCCAGACAGCATTTCATACTGTTTAACTTGTTTCAATTAGTTTTGTTGCAAATGACACCTCTGATTAATGTTAAACTTCCCTCCAAGTACCAATTATTTTGCCACTGACACACATACCTACCACGCACTGGGGTTAGGTGCACCCTCACTACAGGCTGTTTAACATCCTTGAAAAATAAGACTAGCTCATTTGCATTTCTAATTACTGATCATCAGAAAGCTACTTCTAAACCACTGTTTTAGCAGTGCAGGTGAGCTTGTTTCCTGGCACCCATTGAAATTTTTCTTCAGTGGGTAAGGACAAGCCAGAGGTCAGAAACCCTTAGCGAGGGCATGTCTGGCAGCACACAATTCCTGCCTACTACCACATCGGGCTGGCACTTCCCTCCTTCAGCACTGTAAAATGAACTGAAACAATTAGGTGAGCTGGTATTTGTCTTGCTCTTTAAAAGATTCAGCAGTGAAATTCAAGAAACAGACCATTACCAGGAGGAACTATACAATATAAGACATTGCTCTAAAGACAGTATAAGCACACAGAAGCACCTCAGAAATACGGGAAGATGGATGTTGAATCATTACTACAGAAGTGTCATAAGTGATACTGGAATTAGCCAATTCTGAGAAGCCTCTAAGTACTGCTTTTCATTGCTGGCACACCAGGCATTTCCTCTTCCTAACAAGAAAAGCCAGCAGGCTGTTTTAGAGCCTAATTACAGGTTATCTACTTCACTCTGGCCATTATCTTTAATCAGAAATAAAGGATCAGTGATCCAATTTATTTCTAATACATTTGAAGGACTCGGATCTTAAGTTGGAACTCAAGGGCTTGTGCACTGATGTTAAAACAAACCAACTGAAAAAAAGGTCCCATTTTCTGTGTGCTAGGATTGCAGTGCATCTGCTGCAGAAGAGATCATGTTTTAGGGAGGAATATGAAGGTGCACAAGGCAACGGGTATTAAAGACACACAAGTCAGATTCACAGCTGGTGAATACAGGTAATAAAAAGCCCCTACTATGACAAAATTTCTTTCCACATACACTTATTTAAAAACTACCCAGTGTCCCTGTAAAATCAATGTCTACACAACTAAGTATTTCTGTGTCATTTATTGTGACTATTTCAAAAGTTGGAGCAATACCAACAAACAAGTGATGCTTGCAGAGGGCCAGAGTTCCTTGCAATCTCATTTTTGTCATTTTATAACAATGCAACCCATTAAGACTCGGATGAAACCAGATACTTCGAAGAAAAAGAACAACAACACACACACACCACAGTTGCACTTCTAGCAATAAGTGGAATATGATGAGAAAAATATTGTACATTGCAAAGTTAAAGCACGGTTGCATAGAGCTGTTTGGTGGTTTTAGAAGAAAATTTTGGAAATTTAAGAACTACAATTGTTTTTGATGGAGACGATGACTAAAGCAGCCACAAAAGATTAGAAATATAATGTAACATCCAAATACACATTAAAACCTTGGTTAATAAGGCTCTAGTTTAAAACGAAGTGCAGGAACAACATATCTCCAAATTACAGCTTAAACCACAGCTCCATTATTGCACTTGGGTTTCCACCATGGTCCTAAACACACTCTCCTGCACTTCAAGTCTGACCAACCTGATAAATGATTCAACAGCATAAACCCAAAAATGAGGGAAGGAATAAAAGTATCAATTTTAGTTAAAGACATTTGATTTTTCTTTCAGCTGGACATCAGATGCTTCTTAAAAGGAAACACTTGGAAAGAAAACTTTTTTTAAAGAAGCTCACCTCTGCGAATTGAAACAATGATGACTTCTGACAGGCTTCTGTAGAATTAGTTGCATCAGACTGGCAAGTACTGGAGGAAACCTGAAACAAGGAGTGTGCAGAGTAAGACCTCAAAGGTGCTTCTCTCAAGCTAAAAACAACAGTGAGCAAAACAAACCATTTAAGAGAAGAAGGACAAGTTAATATTTCACAGTCCTGGAAAAAATTAAATCATATTTCATTTATAGATGAAAAAGTAGTTTAGCACCCATTTTAATGCATTTGAAAACTGTCTTAAAAGAGAGGCCACAAAAATACCAGGTTTTTTTTTTTTCTCCTTTTATAATTCTGAACTTGACAGAATAGTTTTATGCAACAGAATACTCAAGGGATTATACTGGACTACGCACATAACTATCTGGTATTGGTGATGCTATCAACACTGCTGTATCTGTATTTTGTGCTATCATTCTGAGTAAGATTACTTAGAAGGTTAAAAGAAGTTTTGAAGACACGGTTGCTGACAGGAATACTTACTAGAAAAATAATCTTCAATCATAATAGCATGAAAATAAGTAGATAAGGACAGCACAAGCCTAAAATTTCTCAAATCATGTACCTAAACATACATTTTAGGGGTGCTTTTGAGAAGCAGTGCAAGAAAGTCATTATACCTGAAAACAAAATACCAAGAAGTGACTGTTCAAAACCAAAAGCCTTATTTGAATTAACACAGATCTTAGCCATGGTATTCTTATTAGCTAGAAATGTGCTAATCAAGCATTATTTTGTAAAGGAATTCTATCAAATATGATACATTCATTAAGTGTCACATTTGAGTGTAAAAGATTTACATGTGTAACTCCTAGGAGACTGAGGTACTGTTAGTATAAAATAAGGCATGTAACATAGCTAGTAAGAAACAGAAAAAAAGGAAGGAGGCTTTGTAAGATTTTAGAAAAAGTAACCGGATGGAAATTTTTTCCCTAACAACTTTCTTCCCCTTGAAATTTCAGTTTATTTAAAAGATTAAAAAAAAAAGAAGTGGGCCTTTTTCTTATCCATTACCTAAACAAGTATATCAACAGCTTTTATTGGTGAAAAGACACCTGAGATTCAGCTATGGACTGCACCTGTTGTTAGTAAGCACAAAGCCCCAAAACACACGCAGGCCTACAGCACGTGCAGCTCGCCCTGCTGCTCCTGCTGCTGTTTGCCTGAGATCCTGAAGCACTGCAATAGCAACAGCAGCATTTGGTTTCAGGAATCTGCTACCCATGCTCCCCTGGAAACACTAAATCCAAGCGTAGCAACCCACAGGCCAAGGGGAAATATGGCAACATGACAATTTGCTTACATATACAAACAAACCTGTTTCTTCCCTGCCATAAAACCCAGCAGCAACAGTGACTCCTGTGATCCGTATTTCCTCTGTATTTATTAAACATTGAGCAGGATGTTTTATCAGTGTACTATGGGAGTACAACAACCCAAAGGGCCCCAAAGAATGTATTTTTAATGTCTATCTTTTGCCTTTTCGGTAGGTTGTGCTACTGTTTTCACTGATGTAATGTTTATTACTGACTTTTATCATGTTTCTGTACAATCCGTTTAAGATGTCTGTGCCTCAGCAGTACAGTCTGGACTGCACCAGGAAAGCATCCTGCTGCTGTTCAGTGACCCATCTCTGAAGGTCTGAGACTCTGCAGAGGTGTAGAACATGTAAGGTTGCTGCTTGCATGTCTGAGCACTCATTTGGTTATTTTAGGCCACTGCACTGGTGGGATTCTTAAAGAAATAACCAAATTTTGGACTTGGGTTCCCATCGAACTTAAGTTTTCTGCAGTTCAACCATCTGCCTTATACAGCTTAGTTTGCAGTGTCTATTGAAGAAGTTTGTAAGTGGAGCGTTTCCAATGCAGCACAGAAAAGGGCACTACTTTGCTCAGAGGAGCCACGTGGAAGCTCCCTGCCCCCAAATCAGGGCCGTGCATACCTGAACTCTGCCCACCTGCCAGAACGGGACCGCGGCTTCCCAGCTCCCTTGCCTATCTAGGGGCACATCCACACGGTTGTGCCAACACAAGCCCGAGCTGGCACGGCACAAAGCAGCTCTGAGCTCAGAGCCATTGAGCCATGGACCCCTGGAGCACCGTGCTGGAGTGGCAGTGCCCTTCCAAGAGGGGCTATCCCGGCTCAGCCCCCACAACACAAGTGATGTCAGACACTCAGGATGAGCCTTCTCGCTGCCTCGGAGGCCATGTCCTGGGGGCTGGGCACAGCTTGTACACCCGGTGGTACAAGAACCACTTGCTGCGGGAGCTGTGAAGCCCAGTTTTCTACAGTTTTGTGTGCAGAGGACAGATTGCTGGTGCTCAGTAACTCAGTGGAGATTTTGTGGTTAGAACCACTATGCTTTTCCTATCAATTCCTGCTACTCTTTAAAAAGTTAATGCTGTTGCCTTTACTTGACAGAGCACTAATTTGAGCTTGTTTCTTCTACTCTGCTGCTCCCCAAACATTCTTGACCTGTGGGAAACTTATTATCTCCAGGACTTCTAACCTTTGCCAAGTTGAACCTGATCAAAGCATTAAAATAATTACCAGGGGGAACAGATGCACAGACAGTGCCATTTTATATGTCTCATTTCCTGCTCTAATAAAATGTCCTCAACATCTCATTTCTCCTTCTCTTCCCCCCTCCCAGTCTTCCCTCAAGCTGCACTGAGAGATTTTTCACTTCCGATTCACACTTTGCACAGACCCCGCATCACATGCAAGATAACCTTTTGTTCTCAAAAAGAAGGAAACCACGAGTATAATACCTCTGTGGCCTTCCTTTCCCTGCAGGGTACCACAACCTGCTCTAAAACGATCACACCGAGCAAGGGTGGAGCGAAACCCCGGGGACAGCCTCACTCGGGCCGGTGCGAGGCGTCAGCGCCGCCAGACAGGCAGGCTGTGGGTGACGCTACGGATTCCGGGATGTCTGGGCAGTAACCTACAGAGAGCCCACTAGGTGCTGCTGTAAGGCAAGGAAAGGGCCTGACGGACAGTGAGCGAGCTCGGGGAAGTGCAGGCAGGCAAACGGGCAAGCAAGGAGCGCCGCTCACCCAGCTTCAGCCCTGCTGCCAGCAACCTACCTGTGGCAAGGACCGGGCTTGGCCTGGCCACAACCACAGCAGCTGGAGCAGACCCGCCCGGCATCTCTGCTCGGGTGTTCAGTGAAATACGCTCACACACCACTGTCTCGTGTAACTGATGACAGCACCCAAAATGCAGGGCGAAACTCACTGCATAAACAAGTCCTTTGTCGACTACCTGTAAGGTCTGTAGCTTCTCCTGCCTATCTGCTTAGTAACTCCAGCTGCTGCCTAGGAATCGGTCACCTCCCGACACTGAATTCTGTCATCAGAAAAGAAACTCTCCAGTCTGTTGCAAAAATTTGCAAAAATAGAAACACACTGGCAATATACAGAGATGGCAACTGACGCCTCAAAACAATTTTGTAAATATCACTGTTGTGCCTCTTCCCCTCCTCCTGCTGGCAGGTCACTTGGCTACCTGACATGTGGGCTTCTGACAACTCGAAGATTAAACACCTCACTTGAGAAACCCCTATCCATTCCTTTAGCATACACTTGGCACAACATCAGCAGGTGTTGACTATGTTTCATTGGGATTAACAGATCTCTAAGTACAATGGCCTTCATCCTCTCTCAAGTGCTGAGCAAAACTGTGCCAGTGCTGCCCCCCCCTTCATTAACAACTTTAAGATTTTAAGACTGTGTAAGACCTATGCTTACAAGGCCACCCAAGCCTGCACAATCACACACAGGCACAGCAGTCAGTCTGCATGCTGACAGGTAATCCTGTGTCTGGCAGACCCCCAGTGTAAGAACCACATATGTGCACATGTATTTTAAGTGTATACACACACTTTAATGATGATGCAGACTATGTGACATAATTTACAGCATTCTTAAAAAAAAAAGACACTGTGTCTGTCCTTTTTTTTTAAATAGAAATGCCAAGGCTTCAGATGTACAACCTGTATTTATAAACTTACATGCATATAAAAACAATACATACATTCTCCATAATAAAGCAACTTCTGAACCTCTTCGCTAACCATACCTCAGCAGTCACCTTAGTACACCGTAATTCTCTCCCATGTGGATACCAACTCTAACGCAGCACAATTGACTCCTCTCCACTGAAGAGGAAAAGCAGCTTCCTACCTCTACAATGAATTCTCAAGCTGCTTTCTGAGCCTGTCATACAACCTCCTAGCATGTTCTGCTAACCTCCCAGATGTTGGTTTAAGTGTGAGACCCTAAGCATGGACATCCAACCATAGATTCTCCTAAAAAGCATGCAAAGATGACCATCTTACATCTCCTGTGCCTGAGGGTGGGAAGACAGAAGAGCTGTCCAGTTATTCAATTTGAAACAGGTTTAGGATCATTACTGCATTTGGGAAACACATGCCTAAGAAATATTTGCTCTGTATCTATTCACCACTGAAACATAAGAAAATAAAGAAAAAATGGAAGACACACTAGGGGTGCCACACAAAAGAAAGTGGACACCTGGACACACAGCTGGAGACTTAACTCCTGCTAACATGCAATGAGGACGACTGAACTTTGCTCATTTGGGTCCCTTTAAGAATACCAATCACCCCGATGGATCTGGAGGAGGTATTTTACAGAGGGGACCCTCAAAAATAATCAGAGATGTGCAGTTTCCTGGGAAAGTGCTCTGTCCTTTAATCACTTGTCACATAGGGTAGGACAATTAAAATATGGTAACTCACTAGTAAGTATGGGCTAAGTTATGGCCCATCATGATTCTAACAACAGCCAAAAAATCCCCCAACTAGTTTTGTCTGGGCTATATTTATGACAATTATTTTTCTCTACATTTTTGGGGAAAGCAGATTACACAGCTTGCTTCTTTGATGTGGAGGGCCAGGTTTCAAAAGAAGACTACAGGCCCAGAAGAGTAGAGTGTAGTTTATACATAAAGTGAATATTTCATCACAAGTCATATTGCACACTTCTATCAGAAAAAATGGGGTTTATGTAGGGATAGGGACATGGGAAGCATATCTTTTGCTCAAAATAAGAAAGTTCTGATTCAAAGAACTTTCATGTACTAAAACAATGACACAACATGCTTTTTGATGTGACTCTAAATCTACATATAGATTTCATTCCTACAGTGCCATCTGAAATCAGACTACTTGAGGCACTTGTAAAATCAAGACACCTCAGCTCTCAAGGTCATAGCAAAGACCTTTTTTAAAGAAATGCAGTATCAGTGACTACAATATACCTTCCCTCACATTTAAATGTAACAGCATAGTAAAAGCAGCTTCTATACTCCAAGATGAGAGATTAAAAGTTTGAGAAGTATAGGACAGTAAAATTTTAGCAAAAAATAATGTATTTCTTTTCACTTCTCTGTCCACTTTGCACAAGTGTTTCTTGTTTTCATGCTGCAGCACAAAAGGCCAGTACCCACATAGCACAAAAACTTCCATGGCTAAAACTGGTGTGCAAAGCATTGAGCAGTCGTGGCAGTACAGGAGCAATACATCTCAAATGCACTACACCTATAGATTAAGTTCATTATTGCTTTTCCTCCCAATAACAACAACAAAAGAGAGCTCTTCCCTAGAGCTAGAGACTTATGGCAGTGACTACTTGTTATACCTAACAAAGAAGCCACCTTTTGAACAATTTTCAAAGTTTGCCTAAAACCAGATTATATTAATAATCAATCTAAAGAAAGACCAGAGATCTCTGCACTACTGGAGATATGCATAAACACTTACTAGACTCCTTTGTAAAAATGTAAAACACGTTTGTGATGGCAACTGAACTACAAACTTCTTTTTAGACATAAGGGTTTAGTGAATAGGAATAGGCTGCAATGCTTCAATTACCTGTTAGCACTTGCACGGTTTCAGAATGCATGTACAGTGATGCTGACTTCATAGGAAATTATTTATTTATCTGTTAGTGCCACGGCCACAGTTATGTGAGGCATTGCGCAAGCACATAAAATCCCTGCCCAAAAAAGCTTGTAAACCGCCTGTTTGTTAACACAGTCACTGTATTTCAACCCTTTTACCTCTGACAATGTCTCTTCATGGGGCAGGGTTGACTGGTGTGATCAAATATCAGCAGAGTTAATACTGAACTGTGCCCAACCTCTACATTCACAGTTGGGATACAAGACTCACACCTCATTCCCAGCTGAGGTTACCTGAGAGGTGTCCTAACTTTCCTTCCTCACTGGTCAAATATTGCTCTTACAAGCCTTTTAAACTGACAGCTCGTGTTAAGGGAGAGGAGAGAGTTCCTTACCTCTTGTGCAGTAAGTGCATGTTCCCCTGCTAGAAGCAGCATACTCAGGCCTCCCATTTGTGTAGGATCTGTTAAAAGAGTAAAACCAAGTCTTAAGTTGATTCATTGGCTTGTTTAAAAAACCTACCACTTGCACCACTAAAGCCTCAGAAGACTACTTGTCACAGACACTCTCAGCAAGCTGCCATAAAAGGCAGTTCAAGAGAATCACAAATAACCATTTCTGTACCCTCTGGGAAGGCTTTCAAAGCTGTTTGAAGGATTTAATTGGATTTGTGTGCTTAACACCCCATTGCATGGATTTACAATTTTACTGCCAAAGGTTTTATGTACTACAGAGATGAATATCTTTAAAACAGCAACTGTAATGATCTCATACATAAATACACACAAAGATGCTCTAATAATGCACAGGTTTATAAGTCGGTGGATGCTCCTACCAAGGGAGTGGGTTCTTCCTTGGCGACTGAACAAATAAAAGGATGGAACAAAACAACACGATCAAGCTCTGAAGCAAAATTTCTATTTTCATTTGTCTTTAATTTAGAGCTGTATTTAGTGGTGAAAAGTGCCAGCCTGACAGCTCTGAAGCATGAAGCCAGAACAGCACAAGCACTGGCCAGGCAAGCTGCCTGCCTACTTGCTGCCCTGCCAATACAATATATAATTGAGGAATGTAAAATTGAGATATAAATGTCCTTTCTCCAAGTATTTGATACTGACAGCTTTTCCCCTCCGGCCTTTCTGCACCTCAGGAGCTCAGAAAACGACCAGAAGTGAAAGCAATAAACTCTGACACTGCATTACTCATGGAGTAGCTTTTCCACTCAGAACAGTGGTTGCTCTTCATCACTATGAAGACTAATTGTCTGATTTTGGGGGAATGCCTTGGAAGCAATGCAGGTGCCTGATTTAGCAGTGTCCTGTAGAGAGAAGGAGGCAGACAGTGGCCAAATGTCTCATACAACAGCCACAATGTGAGCGGAATTTTTTCATCTTTTCAGCTCACATGGGCCAAACCTGTACCTGTAAACCTCCAAACAGTTTAGTGCTACAGATGACCACGGTCCAATTCATGGGAATACTCATGGATGCTGTTTAATGCAATACCACAGATGCTGCCCAAAGTTTTCCTGCACACAGCATCTCTCACTGACGTTCACAAGGTAAGTTTTTTCAATAGTCTTTTAGAAGGGCGTTACATAGAAGCAGAGGAAAACAATGTAAATAAACCAGGCTCATTCACTACCTCATGGATAGAACAGTGGCTTATTATAAAATAGCATTAAACAGGCATCCTAAATAGCACCTAGCTTCAAACCCAGTATCCAACTGGAATTAACTTTTTCCTTCACTATAATAAATACATAGAAGGCATGTGGGGGGCTTGGTCTTGGTTTTTTTTTTTTTTTGTTGTTTGCTTGGGGGTTTTTTTAAGAAGTTTGTCTTTTTAAATAAAAAAGGAAAAAAAAAAATCACACTTCTATGAAGAGACAAGGCACTACCAAAAGTGTAGGATCTAGTAACAAGAAGAGACACAGAAAATGTGAAGGGCCAGTAAGTATCTAAGCACAATTCATAAATGAAGTGATCCTGTCAGCAGCAGCACTTTCTGCCATTCAAGTAGTTGATCAGAAACCATTCAGTCCTTCAAACCCAGAGGACATCAGAGCAATTAGGAAGTGAAAAGTGAACATGTATCTTGAAAGATAATGCCTGAGCAAGCAGTTAATTTGGAGGAAGGAAAGACTGGAAGAGATCTCCAGGCCCACCATAAACCTACTGAGCCACATATTAAACAGTAAGGCCTTGGCTGGTTGCTTTCTACTTTCTTTACTCCCTTTGGAAGGTGTTTGCAGGATCCAAATCTTCTATGCATTAAGGGTTTTTTCCAGTTTTTAGCAAAAATATACTCCAGGCCAGGTAGTATATGTTTTTTCTGGTACTCACATCTTTACGATTAGTAACGGTTTCCCTAAATGGTATCTCCCTTTTCAGCATTTAAGGACTTGTCCTACTCTTCTTCAACTTGTTTTCCTGGTCTAAACAAATCAAGATCTCCCAATGTCATCAAGCATATCCATCTGCCTCATTCCAGCAATTCCTAAAGCTCTCCTCTGCAGTTATCCCAGGTGGAGTTCATCTCTCTTGTATATGGATGACCAGCAGGACAACCACATCGGATGAGGGGGTTCCTGCAAACACTTTGCCTGACCAAGTGCAGTATAGCACTTTCTTATGCCCACATCACACTGATGACTCCCAGCTGCTCTTTTGTACTTTATTTTAGTTACCTGTTGGTTCTTTTCCCTCCTCCCCAGTTTTGGCCATCTCAAGAACACCCAGTTTATGACTGTAAAATTCTTGCCCCTTTTCTAAATATCTTCTTGGTAGTTTTGGCTTTCTGCCTTTCAATTAAGTAGTTTATCATAAGGGGACAAGGACAGAAGTGTGGTTTAGTGTTTTTCTCCCCAAGTAAGCAAATACTTAAACTGTTTATTTAAATATAAAAATTAAGAGGAAGGAAAAAATGACAGACAAATGGAAAATAAAAGTTTAATGTGATGCTTAAAACAACTTGAACACTTATGCTGCAGCTGTAGCAGAGGGTTGGTGTTTAGATGTCTGCTCATGATAAAAACAAAACTCCTTCCATTAAGGTTTCCAATTACAAAATAACTTCACCTAAGGGAAGACAAAATGTACATATGCAAACACCACCATATGCTTGTAGTGCCTTCTCAGCACAATAATGTTTCTCTTCTGGCACTAGGAGCTTGCTGGTATGAAGAAGAATTTTAAGGGGTATTTTACAGAATTTATTCTTAAATCAACAGTACTGGGAAAATAGCACACACATTTGACTTGCAGAATGGGAGGCGATTCGTGACTTTCTCAACAGCTTTTAATATTGATGAAACTTAAAACCATCTCTCTGTTTGGGAATGACATACTTTGTTAGTACTGGGCTGGTTACAGACTCAGCAGGCTGGCTTGTTCATCATCACCATTTCTCAGTCAGAGGAAACACTAAGCAGGAAGAAGGCCGGCAGGAACCAGCTTCAACTAACTTTTACCTGGGTGCATATTTAAGCTTCTTCCTGAAAAAAAACCCCTGCGTTTCTATAGGAATACAGCCTACTCTATAAGTGTCTTTCTTCCTGCCTTTGCCTCACTAAAAAGCATTTTGGTATGGATGGTTTTCTTCTGAAGCAAAAATATGCAAGTACTGGGAATCTCACACGTTTGTATGGCAAAGCTGTTGCAAACAGCATTTGTCTTTGCCCTACACCCTACACAGGTGAGCCATGTGATGAGAAAAACATGCTCAATTACAGCTTCTAGGCTGGATGATCAAGGACCTCACTAGTGGGTCTGCAGGTCAGAAGCCCAGTGCTGGTGCCACACCTCAGCTTCTTGACATAATGGTAGGTCAGCATGAGAGACTTAAATGGGGGATGGTTATTCTTGTACAGCCAAAAAATAAAGGATAGAAACAGCCTGTGTGGGACTTAGAAAAACAAAGTAAGATCTTACTCTCTACATATCAGATTTTCCAAAATAAAATGTAATATACAAAAAGCAATCAAGACATGATTAGCAACAACCAACAAATAAAACAGATTTCCTGGTGTGATTCTGGACTCATATAAATCCTGTCCTGAGGAAGTTACCTGCCTTCAAGATAAAAGAGGAATTTCAAAGGTGGAAGTGTTTTTGAGGTGGTTCAGCTACATTTCAGTTCATCAGCTAGTATACAGCCTGGATTTTAAAGAGATTGTACTGGGTAGAAGAGTGAGAGTTGAATTGAACTATCATGTGAAGTCAAGCAGAGAGGAGCACAATAAACATTATTTAGCACAAACTGGTATGTAGTTGACAAAGCAGTAATCCATTTGGCATGGCACACTTGTCATGCATGATGTAGATGCTGCTAACATCTCTGTCAGAAGCTGTCACCATTTTATGAGCTATTCTTATACCCAAGATATTGCCAGCCTCCACTGGCATGAGGACTGGAGCAAGATCCTTATGAATTACTACGCTCATTGACTCAGCCTGCAGAAAAAACCCCTAAAAACTATCACAGGTAGCACAAAAGGACCTTCTTCACAAATGAAAGGCTCTATAGATAAAACAATGGGTTAGTTTCTAATTAATTTCTCTGTCCCCTACTCTGACAGGTGTTGATTCAAGACCTCTGTACTCCAAAACTCAACATTAGGATGGCCCAGCAGGAGCACTGGGGGTGGGATGAGAAGGAGATTATGGCTTGTTACTTGTTCTTTGTGTTAAGTCAACAAATATTCAAGGAGCATAGAAATGACTCCTCTAAAAGCAAAAGGCAGAATGGTCTGAAGGGGCTTGTGATCTTTGGAACTGGTCTCCCATATACCGGAACTATGCAGCATGAAAAACTTTTATTTTGATCACATTTCACAGTTCCTTAAGAGCGAGAAGGACTTTCATTACAGGAATTTTCATACCACTGTACTAAGGTATACATGCCTCTTCATCCCTTTTCATCCTTTTACACTTGTTCCATAAAACCATTTTCTACTCTCCAGCTCATAATCTCTCTAAGAAGAAAAGTCCTATCTGCTACACACCTGTCATAAACCAGGTAGGATATGACAAAGCTTCTAATTTTATAAATACTGATGCATCTGAAACTTTAAACAAGAAAAAAAAAAAGAAAGAAAAAAAAAGAGAAAAAGAAATGGCAGGGAAAATTTTTTTTTTCTACCTTGATTGTTAGGTTCCTAAGCTGCCAGTATTTAACATTATTGTCCCTGTACTTCAAGGTCATGACTAGAACAGTTCTGCTATTTATGGATATCAGTGAGAGATTATCTGCTTTTCACCAGTTCAGGCACTCCACCTACACTTCTTCACATATTTCTTTTTTTTTTTTAGAAGTTTAGAATTCTCTTCTCCAAGATATAATGGGCAAAAGAGCACATTTAAGTGCAATTAAATTCTGCTTCCCTTGATTTAAATACAAAAAAGTTAACCTCACTGGTACATTAATCTACAAGAATATTAACATATCCAAATTCAGAGACACCCATAAATTATTTTTGCAAACAGTAAATTACTAAACAGAGTACAGCTTTCTATGACAGAGAAACAGAATGCACACAATCAGCACTTTCCTTTTTGACCAGAGAATGACAGTCTCTAACAGCAGATAAGCTGGAATCAAAAAGTAAATCAAATCTGGGCCCTACATGGGGTATGAGTTAGGATGCCTCATATCTGGATTTGACTGTTGAAAATAAATCATGCACTATGGAAAATTTTAGAAAGTTGTTTCACAGAGGTTTAACCACAGTTTTGGCACCTGGGACACTACAGTACCATGTGCAGTAAAGAAAACTGGTATCCCAGTTCAATTTCAATACCATACCCCAAGACAAAATGAGGATGCTACAGCTGAGTAACATGGATGGAAATCTCACCTGCCATCCCAAAGTTAAGCTGTGGCATTTCTTCACTTTTGGTTACTTTCCTTGGGCTCGGTAAGTCTTTTGCAGAGTCTGATGCAATGGCCCATAGCTTTTTCCTGTTTGTAACACTGGATGTCTGGGTTTTCACAGGTTTGTTGGTTGTAGGGCACCACTTGTACCCTGGGTTTGCTTTCATAAATGCATCCTTGTACTAGAAAAGAAAACAAAAATTATCATTCATGACATTTTACTCTACACAGGGCAACAGAGCACACTGCAGGTAAGAGGATTTAATACAGTAACTAATCCTTAAATATCTTGATTTTTTAACAGTTTAATCACATGCTCAGAGTCCAACCACCAACACAGTTTGCTAAGAAGAAATATTAAGATAAGTAGAGTTGTATCTAAAAAAGTGGGTTTTCTCTTTCCTCTCCTGAGGGTCTATTACCCAGAGCAGGCTGAAGTTCTGATCCTGCAAACTGCTCCCCAGTGCTTGTATGCTCACAATCTGAGAAACAGATACTTGAATTCTTTTGCAGGTTTACTTTCTAGTTTGAATTAAATAAAAACACTCATTTAACAATAAATGCAGCACGATGCCTTACCTTGCACTCATTCTTCTCTAACAGTTCTGTATTTTAGAATATTTGAGTATATGCTTTCCCAAACCAGGCACCGAAAACAAATCACTACCAGTACAATGTCATATTCAGTATCTTGTGGTACACCATCCCAGTGCTGCTTCCAAAACGTACCATGCTGTATGGCTGCATAAAACAAACTGCGACCATTTAAAACATTCTCTGGCCTTGAGCACCCAGCACACATCTCGGTTGTTTGCGATGTTCTTGGTATGAGGCAGCAAAACAAAGGAAGCCAATCTACACATGGGGGGTGGGGGAAAGGGTCTGGATCCCTCAGTTTGGAGGGTGGGGGAAAGGACCAGGATCTATTTTATTCACAAAACAAAACACCGACGTTTTCCAAGAATCTTACTGCCCACATTAAACCAAGATTTTTGAACGTTAACAGTAACAGAAAGACCGTGTTTCAGTATTTTACATGTGTTGCTATGCAAGGTTGAGAACTGGCAAATCAGAGGAACATGCCACACATTCCAGCTGCAGATGTTTGCCTAACAACTGATAGGGTGTACAGCACTTGCTGCTGTGGGAGCCTACCCAGCAAGTACCAGCGCTCACCGCAGGGAGAAGGAACCCAACACCCCTTTACGACTGGGTAGCTCTCAATGGCAGCAAACAACCAGAAGAGCGGCTTTGTGCTTGGAAGTACATGGCAGGGCAGATGCAGGAAGTTTGTTCTGTGATTACACGTTCCCACCCACAGAGCTGTCATCAGTCCCAGCCATGGCACACAGAAACACCTATGTTTCATGCACATGCATTGCACAGAAACACAGAGAGGAAAAAAAAAATCCCCTGGGCATCAAATACAGGAACAGCACTGAAAGCCTCGTCCTCTGCCAGAGCCACTACAGTGTTTTCCCAGCTCAACAAACAGCCTGCCTTGTGGCAGGGTCACCGTCGCACGTACATTGCTTTCTTTCATTTCCATCTTCCCCTTTGAGCTGGCACTTGCTACCTCCAGACCGTAGCACAGATAAAAACGTTTCGGTTTACAAGAAACACAGCACTGCGTGAACCCTGCTGTGTGAAGTCCTGTATTTATAGAAATGGCTATAAATAATAAAAATCTGCAGGGATCGCTGACCCACATACACGCTGTATTTTCTGAATAGGGTGTATGTATTAAATCTGCAAAGTAAGGACTGCGACACCGCTCACCTCACTCCTTTTCCCTTTCCCCTCAGTTTGCTTTGGGAGCTCACAAAAATAGCCTGGTGGAGGGAAGGGATAGGAAGGGGAGGGTAAGGGAAGAGGAGGAAAGGAAATACACGACGAAGCAGCTTTGCCTTCCATTGTTAAAGCCACAGCCCACTCACAAATCATGTTTCCAGCCTGCAGAGTGAAAAGCACAGAGTCGCTAGCAATGAGCTACATAAGCGCTTCGTATCAGCAATGTTGCTTTGAGTAATTGAATTATTCTATTGAGTAATTTGACAAGCCGACAGGCTGCCCATCAAATGAGAACTAGAACGCATGCCATTTGTGAGATGAGGCTGCAATAAGCTTTTAATCAGTTTTCAACAAGAGCAATTCAAGTGAGCTGGTGTATTAATGTCTTTTTTTTCTCTGCAAAGCCAAGAAGTGAATATTAACTGCAGTTTCTGAAGGGAAGGGAGCAAACTGAGGGAGGACAACTCATGGGAACTGTTCGGTTTCAACACGTTAAGATAAAGGAAAAGAAAATTTAAAAAGTTAAACAATGGCCAAGAAGTACTGTTTATAAATGCACACAGGGGCCTGATCCAAATCTCGAAAAGCCTTTCATTATTGATTTTTGTGACTACTAGACCAAGGCCTAAAACAAACAGATTTTGCTTACCAGGTCATGAGAAGATAACTTAAATGAGCTACACAGTAACAAGAAAAGGTCAAAGACAATAGTGGCGTTTACTGTTTTCCTCCCTTCGACCAACTGTGCAATAAAGCAACTTAACACAGCTGGTCTAAGCAGATGTCTAAAATTGATTTAAAAAACCCCAAAACACATGCAAACCAAACCAACCAAAGAAAACCACAAAAAGCCCAACCCAAACATAAGTACCTAACCTGGAATGCAAAGACACCACCTTGCTTTCCACAACAAATGGCAGGGACTGCCCAGCAGGGTCATGTCCCGAAGTTCCAGGCAAGAAATAGAACAAGATGTGTTTGTGGGATTGGTCTGATGCCTTATATCTGTTTTGTGAAAGCCCGGAGAATGTTGTGTTATGCAGCGGGACCAGTGCCACTTCAGAACTGAGGTTAAAACTCCCCGAGTTGCTTTCATCACCAAATAAAAAAAGATTTGCTTTCTCTAGTTGTGGTAGGAACAGGAGCTCACAAGTGAATTCCAGCTACACCTCAGGCTAGCTGTTAGCACATGCTTAACTTTAAATGTATGCTATTAAATGTCACATGAATCTCAGAGATCAAACATTAAAACCAAATTCCCTAGAAAATACAACACTCCATTTTTCACTCCTGGAGGATGCAGGGTTCGCATTACACACATTACAGCCCATACATCAGCCAGTGGACTAGCCAAACTCCAGCCGGCAAGCTGGGACATTTGTCCCCTCCTACCCTGAGGCAGCTGCCAAAGCAGTGGCACCACAAGGCCAGCAAGCTCCCAGTCTGGCTGACTGGCCCTGAGACACCACTGGCCGAGGACCAGCAGGGAGAAGTGTGCAGCTCAGCCACCGAATGGCAGCAGAACCACACAGTCAGTGAGGCTGGAAAAGACCTCTGAGATCACTGAGTCCAACCTATGGACCAACACACCTTGCCAACTACACCATGGCACTCAGTGCCATGTCCAGCCTTTCCTTAAACACCTCCAGGGATGGTGATTCCACCACCTCAAGGGGCAGTCCACTCCAATGTCTAATCACATTTATCAGGCTGCTCCCCACACGAAACAGTCCTGACTGCCTGGATCTTGCTGATGCAAAGATGTATTTAAAAATGAAGTGTCTTTTAGCAAGGGAATAGGACTTGAACAATAACAATCTCACCAGATACTTTCTAAAGCAGCTGAACACTCCCAGTAAATCCTGTAAGAGTTAACAAAAAAACACTACACTTATTACTGAAGTAAATAAAAATGCTCGTGCATATTTATGAGTGGCCAGATTAATTTCCCTCAGTGAAGAAAAACATTAAAAAGTACAGCAACACTTCTGGTTCCTTTTTGAGTATTTATCAGCTACAGGGCTTATATCCTAGGCAGTGAAACTTCCAAATTTAAGCTGATCTAGGAAGTCTGCAGCATAGAAATAGAAAGCCTACTCATAAAGGTAACACCAGCAAAAGCAGACATCACGCTCTGCAGGTGCAGCACCAGGTCTCCAGGGCAGTTGTTGCTACAAGAGACTATAAACCACAAGACCGAAAAGAGAGGGAGTGTGGGGCCAGTTTTTCCAGATAATTAAGGCACCTCAAGGTGCAGACAGGTACATAATGGGATTTTCCAAAGTGCCTGAATGAACTAGAGACCTGATGAGCCTCTCATTGGGAGTCAGGGACAGATGTCCAGTCTACTAGGGAACTTCTCATAATTCTAGCTGGCAAAAAGTTTGGGCATCTCACTATCTTCCAAAACGCTAGATGCATACAGCTAGACATATGTAAATAAATATACAAGTGCACTGACTTGCATGCTGCTGAGATAATATCACTGCTAGTAGTAAGCAGGTAAGAAACTGAAAGCTTCTTGCATGGCACATGATCTAACCCAAATGATTTTGGAAGCTACAGCAGTGAGTAGTAAAAACACATTCTAAAGACTGTAGAAGAACAGAGACTGTAGCCACTGCAGGAGGGACCACTTCTGTAAGGCCCACCTGTATCTCTGAAACAGTGATCTGGATGCCCAGGGTATACAAGACACATTGCTGGGATAGCAGATATGATAGAGGGTCCTCTGGGAGATGTGTTTCCTGCCAGGACAGTGGCTAGAGGCTGTGCAGTGAAGTATGAAATCAAAGGACACTGAAAAGTTACATTTAAGTAACAGAAGATTACTCACTGCATCTTAAACCTCAGTGAGCTTATAGAGGTACTCAAACAGAAGATCATTGGTACCACGGTATTTTTATCTTCCAAAGGCATTCACCTTCTTGATTTTCAAATAAATTCTCTTTAGGGAAAAGAGAAATACCAACAAGTGGTTCTCACCAGTTGACATTAACCTCTTTTTGACAGTCTCAGCAGCAAGCCTACCCAGAGTGAACCTGTGCAACCTGCTCTGGGTGAACCTGCTTGAGCAGTGGGTTGGATTAGATGATCTCCCCAGAGGCCCCTTCCAACCCCAACCATTCTGTGGTTCTGTGAAATGCAAGTGTTACAATAAAACGACCAATCCACACACACACAGAGAATAGGCTTGTTGGTGAAGAAGGCCCAAATATATTCAATAGCATATTATAGCTGTTAATTATTGCTGTAACATACGCTGTTTAAAGAATAAAAATTATACGCTATCTCTCTTCTACACATTCTTAGAACTACTTATAATGATGTAAACTACTTAGATTTATTGTTCTGCTTTGACGTTGAATATGCAATTTGTTCTTCATGCCAAAAAAAAAATCACTACAGGAACAATGATTTCTATAACAATATGATTAATAGTTTCAGATCTGTCACTTCATACAGAAGTTCTGCAATTATTTTCCTTCTTAATGAACAAGTTTCCTTCAGCAAGACAAAAGGCTAAGAAAAACAGTCACATTGGGTTTGTTTCTTCCAAAAATTATTTCTTTGTTCTCATCTTTCCTTTCTCTGCATCTGTACTGAATCTTCTAATTGCCCTTTCCCCACACGTTCAGAGAAATATCACTAATTCGTAAGCGGGAATGCAGAACGAAACTGGAATGGTTGGACAAAGCTGAGACTCAAATGTTTGAATACCGTGCCACAGATGAGGAACTACAGAGGTACTACAGACCCTGCTTCAAAAAGGACCTGCCATGCTAAACACTTTGTTTATCCTGTGGGCCTTTCCATGCTCACACGATCTACTGAAGAGACAGACCTTAGATCGTGTAATGGCAGCAGACACCTTCAGGTCGCAGGGCAGGCATGGATAATAGTTTTCCCAATTGTTTCGCAGCTATCTGCACTTCCCACAGTGTGTTAGCATACTCAACAAAAGAGATGGTTTTCCTTCTCACCGGCGTTCCATTATTTTTATTAAGATCGAATTCAAAGGTTACCCACAACCTGTATCATATAGGTAATCACAGGGATCTGATTTGGGGTCATGTTATCAGCCTAAGTAATTGGCTGTGTCTTTCTCACTCTACTATCAATAACCACGGACTTCTTGGCAATAGCTTATCAAGAAAGCTATTTCTTAAAAAGGCTCATTTCAATTTTAAGTTGACATAAAGATACTTTGTGAAATACAGGGATAAATCTCCTTTCCTTGCTCCCGGTTAACAGACTGTGATTAAGCACTGCTCTCTGATCTGGTATCGGGCTCACCAAATCTTGCTGTATCAGAAACTGGTTAATGGGGAATGTACTTCAACAAACACTAGTAATTTTTTAATTCTTTAGCATCGAAGATAAAAAGCGACTACATTTCTTGACTGTGCCTTTGGTTTAGTCCACCTGTATTACAGTAGCTGGCATCACTGGTATGGAATGCACAGCTAAGTATCACTAGTCAGCTGACACTGAACTGAATGTTATTGTTTACAATGGCCACTATCCTTATCCTAATGCTTGTACTGCAGAAACTATCAGATGATACAATCACGAAGTGCATATATTTATAGCAATGACTGCTGGAGCCAGGTTAGTTTGTGTAGACAGACCAATTGCTTTTCATTCTGGTCCAAAGGATCAAGTGAATTAAAGCGAGAACAGCAGCTGCTCTGGGCACCATAATCCCACTGGTGAAGCTGAGGAACGGAGGGGAGAGAAAGATCCCACAGAAAACATTTAATACACAGAGAAAAAGAAGACAAATATGTAATGAGCTCCCTTTACATCCACCATTCAGAGAGAACATACCTCCTTGGCCATGTCAGTGTATTTCTGTTTTTCTTTTGGATCTAGAACAGACCACCAATCTGCCAAGATCTTGGTTGCGCCACGATTATCGAGGCGAGGGTGTTCTTTCCGCACAAGAGAGCGGTGGCGTTTGCAGAACAAGAGAAATGCATTCATTGGTCGGCGAGCTCGTTGCTCTGAGGACTCGTCATCTTCAGTCTCATCAGCATCCTGCTCTAAACCATCAGGGCCAAGGAGCGGCACCTGGCAGAACCGAAAGGGAAGGGGTGTAAGCTCAGTTATCTGCATTTCGCACCAAGACTGAGACCATGTGCGCTGCGTGGGAGTGAGGGAGAGGCACATGGATGCACACGGCTGTCTCCAAAGGCCATCTGCTCCATCCAGACAGTGCAGAGTTCTACATCAAACCTCCTCACCTGACAGTCCAAGGTTCATTCACACTCGCTGCAAGACTTAACACCAACTTCCAAGTGGAACAATTTCTAAGCTGAGGACCATTCTCTAGGAACAGTCCTAAAGGGGCTGCAGGGAGGAGATCCTTCCTACCCCCTTCTGACAACCTAGAAATCACCTTAGTGGGATAAGGCAAGCAGAGCTACCTTGGACCTTGATGATTCGTGTTTGCAACTACAAAGCACACAAGGAGGAACAGGTAACAAGAATAGTTTGTTAGTTTGTCAGTTGTTTCCCCACCTCCTGCTGGTCACTGCTCAGCCTGTCAGCAGTGCAGCCAACACACAGCTGCCCAGCAGAGGCAGAGAGCAAATCTCAACAGAATACACTGCAAAATGTGCTCTCTCCACTTACAGGCCAGTGTATCATTCCTACAAGGGACGAGCCACAGAACTTATTGCATTAGACAGAAAACCACCTCCTACCGAACTGCGACGCTCCTATTTTATACCACGCTGTGAAAGGACCTGTAAGGTCAACAGAAAGCACCGTCAGAGAATCAGGCTGTTCCTTATCCTTGTCAAGGTCAGCCTCTCTTATCAGTGTGTGGCTCAAGGCAGTCTCCTCAGCACTGACCTCTCCATTCCAGCCTTAGGAGGGCACCAAGGAGATACAGATATGAATGCTATCCACATGATGGACTCACCACATCTGCATAAACAATTCCCATTTCTTGTTACAGAGAATGAGTCTAACTGTAAAAGTGTGAGGGGCCACATGGCAAGGTCCTCATGAAAAAAGGGTAAGGTCAGAGGCACTGAACAATACCAAAATACCAAGTGTCAAACCAGAGACAGATTACTTCAGCTGTGCACTCAGTACTCTGGAGGATAACTTGAATTTCACATGCAAAGATAGTAAAAATTGTTGACAGCTTTTTCCCTCTTAATCTTTGTAATTTTTTAATCTTTAGAAAAGAAGAATGAAAAATTTTAGTCTGGTATGCTCTTCAGAGCCACTAGAAGCAGATACCAAGCATGAGCCAACCTCATGTCTAAAATAAACAATTAAAAAAAAAGCACATCAAAAACCCACCTTGAGCAATCAAGATTAGGATGTGCAACACATTATTAAAACAAAGTAGATAAAACTATCGCAGTCTAAAAAATTTGTCCACTAATTTAAAGGAATGATTGACAATTCACTTTCTTGTGTCACTACCTGTCTTCACAGCCTTACGGGCACCGCGTCACTTTTTATTGGCTTTGTTTCTTCAAAAAAGAGAACAAGACAACACAAAATAAAAAACACAGCTAGGGAGAATCCGATCCACCATTAACCATCTATGGTCAAAGCATCCAATTAAATCTACCTTATCAATATCTTCCTCTTCTTCTTCCTCTTCTTCCTCTTCAGAGAAGTCAAGGAGTTTCTTGGCAAGCAGGGGATGCCACTGAAGACACTTCCTTTTTGGTCGCTTCCCAGTTCCTTCACCTTCTGTTGAGTGATCCTTATTCCTACTACTGCCTTTCATTACTGTGACCTGTCATGCAAAAATATTGATAAATTCACAACAAACCCTTAGGCATAAATGACCATCAAACCAGTGACAAATACATGAGGAACTAATGCAAGACTCTGAGAAGTTTCTGGCAAGGTATTAGGTAGAGATTTATTTCAATTATCAACATAAGCATGGATGTACTTTATGCAATCTTAACACTTCCAGGTAACTAGAAGTAACTAGCAATACACAATTTAAGAGCATGAAGTAAGGATGCCAGCTAGTCCAGCTCTTGAATGTGCTCCTGTCTGAAGGATGGCAGAGAAGCCCTTCATTAGCCAAGTAAGTGAGAGACTCCACAGCTCTCCCACACCTATATCCACTGCAGCTTCTCATATTTTGCCACTGCAAACGTCATTGTCAGGATATCCCTCTTTCTTGCAGCGGAACGTATCGCCAGCCACTCGTGTGTTGTATGCACCAATGTTGATACAGAGCCCTGTGATACCATGAGCTAGGATTTGTCCAGTGCCATTAAAAGGTGCAATACAAAAATCTGAGACCCTAAGAGAAGTGAAGTTTAATACACAAATTTGAAGTAAACAACCAGAGGTAGTTATGCTGACATTTCCAAAGTACTGCACAGGAAACAAAAACCATGTGCTGAGCCAAGTGCATGCAGAAGACAAATCACATTTACTTGTGTGTGTGTCCGTATCCGAAAAACACCTCAGAAGTATCTCTTAGTAAAAAACATGCTTAACACATCCCAAGTATTTAAGGGTTGACTTAAGAGATGTGCTACTCAACTAAGGGACAAATAAATATATAAATAAATAAAACCAGCACATCACATCCAAATACTGAAGCGAACAGCAAGCAAGTGCTGCTGGCACAGAGTCTGGTCCCTTGTAGCCTTCTGTTAGTATTGTGTAATATCAGTGGCAATCCTGACAGGAGCATGGCTACCTTTCCAGGAAAACAACACAAACGTCAAAACAAACAGAACGTGAAGAGTGGTTAGCCAGCTACACCTTCATAAAGCAAATAAATTTGATGAAGTCTCACAGGGGTTTCTCACCAGCACGGTAGAGCAGCTGTACTAAGCCCTAGTCCCACAGGCAAAGCCAGAAGAAGCTGTGTTGCTGACTCTCAGGGAAAGGGCATGGAAAGAGTCAAACCCTGTAACTGCAAGGCCACAGTGCATTTTAGGATGCTGCTTTCTGTAAGATGCCTGGTACAACGTTAATGTTTCAGCCTACAGTGCCAGAAGAGGAAGTTGCCACACTTGCACTTAGACCAGCTGTATGAGCCATTGTGCCACCTCTGGGGCAAATGCCCCACAAGAACCATCTCACACAGCCTGCACAGCTCCAGCCACACTCCTACATTTAGTGAGCACTAATTCTGGTTTTGGATGATGTCTTCCAGGTGTTTCTTGTTGGTTAATTCACTGGCATTTTGGCAATGTGCCCTTGTTAGCACCAGAAACATGCATAAGCAGCTGCTTCCCCTGCAGACTCCCAACAGTGCAGAAAGCTGAAGGACTTTCAGACACTGCCTGCTGGAGGAACAACTGAAGCCTGAAGGAAGGAGGTTCAGAAATTTTAACCTACATTTTAAAATGGCATTTTCTGGGATGTATGTGGAAGTTTGTTAGCTCCTCCCCACTTGTCAGCAGCACCTGCCCCCCTACTAATTAACAAAGCCCTGTAACTTTGCAGTAACTTTGTCCCATTACATACTTTGCTATCCACATAATGCCACTTCTACCTGGAAGACATTTAAAGTTCAATTTTGTATCACCCACTCTTGTTTATTTTCTGTAACCAACTCCTGTAGGTTACAGGGAGTTTTATGCAGCACGTAACCATGCACAATTTCACTTAAATCTTCGTCCGTGACTTCCAAAGCAGATCCAAACAGACAAACCACTTTGGCTTAAAAAAAACATTAAAGTGTGGAAAATTAAGCCTCAATCCAGTATCACAAAATGTATGTTTGAAATTGTTTTTATCCCACTGTGACCTCTGCCATTTACCACACTGCACTGTGCTCTCCATCTGTCTCTCTTCCTAAAGTGCTGAACCACCATTTGCTTTTGTTTGGGGTATTTTCAGACACAAATCAACAAAGCTGAGTTAATGTTCAAGCAGGAACTTCAGCTCCCGTGGGTAGCAGAGATTCGTTCAGAGATTGCTAAGTGATACAGATCTGCCTATTACTGTAGTCAATAAAGCATGTGGCCTATTTCTGAGCAGGATAAATATACTACAAGTACAATGGGGAGAGCTACTCCAGCCCTTACCGCTCACTTGTGTACATGAGCTAATCATGTGGCTTCTGTCTGCAATCAGTCCTAAGTATGATGAGTACTACTAGTAGCCTTCTACCTTGTTAGTGTGAAACTAAATTAATGTTTGAGAAGTGCTCCATGATCCTCCTTTACACAGCTCAGCTGAAGTCTCTATTTCAACAACAGCACTGCCTTTAGCTGGCACTTCTCTGCCTGCTGCTCTTAAAAGGATGAGCAAGGGCAGACTTCGCAGGACTTAGGTGATCCCACACTGTATTTTCCATGTGTTCCCCATCACCCCTGAGACCCTGCCTATGCTCTGTGCTGCGTTTGGCAAGGCAACACAGAGCCAGGCACCAGTCACCCGGCAAATCCCAAAGGGGCTCTCAGCACCTTACACCTCTTCACCACAGCTGAGCTCACAAATAATTTTAGTTTTCCATGCATGAAGGCTAGGTATTAAACATTCACTTACCACTAAAATAAGTTAATCAAAGCTCATCACACATTAGTGCTAAAATAAAAAATGTTTGCTCAGCTTCAGGAATTCAAGGGTTTATTAGGTTGTTTTTTTACATTGTGAACCATTTTACGACACAGAGTAAGTCAGATCCTGGCTGTCATACAAGCACCATTTACTACAGAAAAACACAAAGTCATTCTTTGCTTCTGCTTCAAAGTGAATCTCCGCAATGGTCAACAACAAAAACCCTCCTGATTTTGACCCCGCTGATGGAAGGACTGAGGCCACAGACAGACTTCAAACTTTATATGTTTACAGCATGGGCTGGAAGTCCCTCACTTCTACGTATGTCAAGCTATATACTCTATCCTCTGTGTCTGCTCTTCTTTCCTATAAAACTGGGGGTCATTCATAACATGAACACATAAAATTATTTCCTTCCCCTTAAGGGTGGGTCACATTCTATTTTTAAACACTTTCGTGTTTCCAAATTCTTTTCCCCTATTTTTACTTATTCAGGTCCCCATACATTTTGACCTACATTTCAGAGAGTTTTTTTTGTGTGCATTTTTTGCTGATGCCCCTTCTCAGTCAAATATAGGATTGGCATAATGAAAAATGTTCTAAGTCTCTATTATATCACATGGGACTTTTCCTCTTAAAAATGGATGCCAACATAGTCTGGTAAACTTGTTTTCCTCTGGATTGCTTCATCTTCTATTTTACTACCTCTCCACTTTATGGGCATTTGTGTCATAATTGTTGATATATTCACATACTCATATAAATATGAGAGAAACCCATAAAAAAATCCAGGCAAATGTAAACTACAGCTAACACGGACATTTCCCTTACTTCTGGCAAAATGTAGCAGAATGCATGTATGATTATGATTAAACAACTGCGAAAGTTTTACTGGCATTATTTACTTCTTGAATGGCAAAACATCAATGGAATCCAGTTACCTGACTCTTAAGATTCTATTTATTTATCTGGTTTTTTTTCCCCCCTTGACACATCGTCAATAGCACGTTAGCTGCTTGTTTTACATGAGAGACTGGAAGCTGGCAGACAGAAGCAAGCAAAAATACCAGCTGCTTCTCTCACTTTCAGGGATCCCCAAGCACTGGCAAGCATCCCTAGCAGCATGCTTTTAAAGAAAGGGCTGGACTTGGACCCTACAAGAACCGAAGCAGACATTTAAGCTTGACAACTGAGAAGTTCCATAGAAAGTCACAGAACAAGTCATGGGCAATCTTTGAGAGATTTGGGCTTAAAAGCAGAAAAGATACTCAACGCCTGAAGTGCAAAGTTTGCAATAACTGGAATTTGTGAAACATATCACAAAAAAAAAAAAGGTAATTTCTTCTACAGATATCAGTAAAAATATCACGTATCTTTTAAGGCAGATGTAATGGCTTTTAGAAATTCGCAAGAGTAAAAATCATTAAAACCAGGCAACAAGATTTTACGAGTTACTTCTCAGCTTAAGGATGACAAAAATGAAGTGACAGTCACTAGGGAGAAAGTAGTAATATTTCAACAAGACGACACAAAGGTATGGACAGCTTTGCTTAAAATAAGCCACATATGCTTTATAACATCACTAGAGGATACCTGTCAAGGCTGACATTCATGATCCATTGACAGCAAGATACCTCCAGGGTGACATTCTACACCTATTTTTAGTGCATACTGAGATCAAACATTACAGAAATATTACATCAGTACAAAAAATTTAAGAATTTTCTTTTGTGTGTGTGTGCGTGTGTTTGTGTGTGCTGGCTGTCCTTCTGGTCCTAGAAACATTAATCTAAGAATCACAGTCTTCTTGGATGTCTTATAAATATGTATAGTTAATAGAGCTTCATAGAAAAAAAAAAGATTCCTTAAGAGGTGGATGGTGGAGGGAAAGCAGGAGAGAAGACATAGTTTAGCTTTTTACTGCCTGTGTTTCTATTTCAATTACATAACTGTTTACAAGTCTTCGTTTTTTAAGAGTTCATTAACAACAAGCATTTGATTACCCTTGGTAATGTTAACTTTTGTTTTTCCTCCTATCTTCTTCCTCTGTTATTTATAAAACTTTATATACACAGGTGACCAACTTCAGCAGTCCTAATTTTGGGACTATCTCATCCCAGTGTTGATCTGTCACTGAGAATGCTGCTTGTGCTAAATAAGCTACACTCAATAAACTACATCCCCAAACACCAGAATCCTTATAAAGGTCTTCAAAAGCAGCCAAGTGCTCTAAGGCACATGTTGCAATACAGGTGAGAAAGAAATGCAAGACCTGCAAAAGCAGAACCCCACAGACGTGGACTGTGACTACGGTTTAGTCCCCGTTGGAAGATTCTCCATGGAACAACATCCGAGCTTCAGCAACTCCCATTTCCATGAGGACAGTGGAAATAAATTTCTGATTTCCTGTTACCTTAAAAAAAACTCCACATTTCCTGGAGCTCAGCTGGGCCCTTGGTTGACTCAATGAAGATTACTGGCACAAAGGAGCAAAGGCAGAGTTTCAAGTGGATTTTCCACACTTTCTGCTCTGTTTTACACTACCTAAGTTCTCTACTACATGATAAAAACAAATGCTAATGAGAAAAGAGAGGACTGAACCATGACACTAATAGCTTGTTGTTTAGGGGACTACTAAGTCAGTGACCTGAGCTGCTTCAATAAAGAAGCAGGAGACTGGGAAATGAGTTCATGTTCTCAGCAGTCTAGTAGGCTGAAGAGGTATCTGAATTTTCAAATGAAAGCAAAAAGGAATTGCTGGCTGTAAAATACACCTACACAAATATAAAAAGTGTTTTTTTTTAAAAATAAGTTTCTTTTAGCTCTGGAATAACGGAACCAGAATATTTCTATAATGTATGACAAAAACTAGTTGGCACTAATTGCTGACCAGTCAGTGAATAAACTCTTTATTGCTTCACAGCAGAAAGCCATTAATGAGCTTTCTAATTTTCAGAGATGTGATGGTTTAATGGGGGACATGCTGAGACTCAATGGGGTCCTGTTTGCCAGCGGAGGTTTGGGAGAGACTGTCACCACACGAAACACTTAGCGACACAGCTACAAGTGTTAGTTAATTTTTAATGACACACTCTTCCATCTTCAGAAATGATTTTAAACTGTTCCTTATTCTCAAACTCAGATCTCAGTTGCTTGCTTTCTTTGTTCTCTAATACATAAAATTAAACCCCAAGATCACTGAAAAATGCCAAAAGCACTTTTTTTAAATTTTGGGGGGTTTTTTTAAGTATCCCTTTCATACTTACTGAAGAGGAAGAAAAGCAACATATAACACAAGTCAATAGAGTTTAAACTTCAACTCTGCTCTTTCTCTTTTCATTCAGACATGCAAAATAAGAAATATTTTCTTTGGCATTTTTTAATACAAAGAAATCAAGCAAGGTTTGTCTACTATGAAAAACACTTTATGTTGAACAATTGTGAAGTGGCTCGCTGGAGCAGATGAAGGGAAAGAACTGATGGAAGAGTTTGCCTTGCAGAAACAGGTCTGGGGCTGTAAATCACTAACATCTTTACTCAACCAGAAGCACATGAACAGGAGCCTGGAGTCACTTAGGAAAAAGCAGTTGTCTGAAGACTCAGGTCTTTACCAAAGACATTTACATTTTGTTGTCCTGAATTTAAGTTACAGTAGGACATTTGCTATTGCAGGACTTATTTCAGACTTCAGCAGCTGCACAGGCAGAAACACCAAAACCAGAAACCCAGTAAGATACAGGCTACAGCTACACTTACTTCACCAAGCAAGACTCCAGTGACACACTCTGCTAGCCACAATTTCTGGGTCATAAAATGCAGAAGACAAGCATGTGTTAGGGTTAGCTCCTGGCATCCAGAAAGGTGGATGTAACCACCCCACATGCCAAAAGATCACCAGCAGGTCTGCCTATAGCCCTGTGCATCTGCTGGAAAAATGCACCTGGATTATTAGCCTAGCAACTTCCTTCTCCTGGAGCTCCTGGAGAGCAGGCAAGGGGTTCTCTCGCTGCGTGCTCTGTGCAGTGCCACTCCCAAAGGAACTGCAAACTGGGGAGCAGGACAAGGCCTCCTGCTCTTGTAGGTGAGGTCACTCACCCAGGGGATGAACACACTGGGACACCTGCACTGCCAAACCTGGCTCTGCTCCTTGGTGAAGGAGATGTAACCCACAGAGCCTGGAAATCCTGGCATCCTTTTGCTCCAGAGCAGCATTTCTTTTTGTTTCTACATTTGCTGGCCCAACAGGAAAGAGCACCAAGAAACCTGAGAAGGTGAGCAAAATAAATGCCTGAAATTCAAAACACAGAGGCGGCAGAGCCCAACCTACTTTGCAATACTCCCTCCCACAGAGGGGAGATAATGACAACACCCGCTACAAAGCCCTCTACTGACACCAGAGTGAGTAATTTATCAACAGAGCACTTTTCCTCCAGGAACACAGAGTAGACTGTAAAATGCAACCACCTCTCAGACAGGAGACAAGTGCTTGTCTGCAGAGCATCACAGACCATAGCAACCGCACAATCCAAAAAGGCACTGACTTTCAGCAAGTTAGAACTTAGAGAGCACACCATGAAAAATTTGCTTTGTGTTCCTGTGTGAGCAGGACTACCTAAGCCGGCATGGGGAGCAGCTTTTCTCCTAAGACAGCTATCATTCCTGCATTTCTCATTATTTCAATGTTGCAAAATGAAGATCTTTGTGATTCGTCAACTGGATCACCAGGAGTTCTCTCTAGCTTTTGCAAGTCACTATAAATGCCTAATCTCAGCATAAAGAGCTTTTTAGAGCCAGTGAGCTCACAGGTAAGATGGCCACAGGAAATACTTAATGAATTTCAATGCATGCACATTCCCATCAGATCATTCTCAGGAGGGCATCTGCCGTTCAGCAACAGCTTCCTCAATGAAGGGCCTATCAGGTTAAGAAATCAAAGTCAAATTAGAATTTTATGCGAACAAGAAGGGTGGCCTGGAGTTCTGTTCACCGCCTTCAGAGGATGAGACCCTATGAATGAAAAAAAACGAAAAAGAAAAAAAGTCCACGTCCTTGACTTGCCACTCCCAAAACTCCGTTTTTATCTTTGATTAGCAGGCATACAAATTGCTGCAGGGTGCAGTCATGGCAGAAACACGGCCAAGTGCTTTTGTGCAGCGCAGAGCAGCACAAAGAGGAGACGTTCCTGCAGCAGACATCGCAGGGGGAGCACAGCTGAATGGCAAAATTGTTCAACTCTCCTTTTCACCTCTTGTTGATTGTGTCCCAGTGTCTTCTGCAAAACCAGGACAGTGCAGCTGTGTCCATCCCTACTGTAACCCATTCTAAGGTTTACCATGTGCATAACGGAGCTTCCATAATAAAATTCACTCATAATTACCACCAGTGTCAGGGGAGCCATATACAGCTGTACGAGCAAATGAAAGAATTACTCCCTTAATACATATTTAATAGGCCATAAAATATCCCTGCACAACCCAATATTATACTTTGTCTACTTCTGCTCTCTTCAATTCAAGTGCAATAGGCTAAGGCAGCTGTCTAAACATTCCCTTGAACAGCTACTACCCACCAGTCCTATGGAAGAAGAATCAGATTAATGGCTACAGAAAGTATTTACTCAGCTTCGTGCATCTTCTGTATAAAGCCCATAAATCATGGTAATGTAACTCTTATGCATCTCAGAAACAACAATAAAGAGGCTGCACAAGAATTTCAAATAAAAGGCGCTCGTGCCATGTTCACTACCAGAAATACCACAAGACTGACTTGATAATAAATTCCTAGCTACTAAAATATTTTCTTCAGAATCAAATTGTCACAATCACCTTCCATCCTCTCCCCCTACCAGGAGGGGCAGCTGTGTAAAGCCAGAAATGAAAAGTGAACCCTTGTGAGTCCGTTCCCTGTATGAACCCCTCCCTACCAACCTCTGAGTTAATTTCCAAGCTATTGACCATATTAAAGCAGCAACACTTAGCCAAAATACACTGTATCGTAAATTAGACATAACCCGAGAAGGTAAACAGAATGCCCAGGCAGAGCAGAATTTTGCTAAAACAAATGGCTATAAATCTCTTCTCCCAAACAACAAGAGGAAATGGCCTCAGGTTTAGACTGGATATAAGGAAAAACTTCCTGAAAGTTGTTGTCAAGCAACACCAAAAGGGTTGTCAAGCATTGGAACAGGCTGCTCAGGGATCTGGTTGAGTCACCATCCCCGGAGGTCTTTTAAAAGACATGTAGATGTGGCACTTAGGGACATGGCTTAGTGGAGGACTTCAGTGATCTTCGAGGTTTTTTCCAACCTACACAATTCTATGATTCCGTAAAAAATAAGTGGAAACCAAACTAATTTATCAGTTATATTTGTATTTATCATCTTGCTAAAGGCAGCATTTTAAGACTCAGGAATGAGCTTTTAATTCAGACTAGATTCCTTAGTGCAGTGGTTTAGTTTAATCACAGAAAGAGATACAGCTAAAGGAACTTTAATTCAGGTTTTGGAAGCATCATTGTCATTCAGAGCTATGCAGATCCACATAAAAACCGTTTGGGTCTGTGAGCATTTGTAATGATTTTGAAAGCAGATGTACTCTCTTAATACACAATTTTCAAGTGCCATCTAGTGGTTATTTTCTTTTTTTATTTCAATTTGGAATTTAAAAATAAACTTTCCCTTTTCTTATCTTTAATTTTTTTTAGAAGTTTGTTATTTCTATCACTTCCTGTTATTTTATTATGTGACTCTTGACCGTGTAATGGCAAGTAGATGCTTGAATTAAGCCTAAGTTTGAGCATTCTGATGAACTGAATTTGGGCCAGAAAACAGCTGATTTCAAAACTAAGGAATTGAAAGAAAAAGGGGAAAAAAACCCCAACCCTATCCATCTTATCCATGGGAACAAGGCACAAATGTCAGTTCACTATATAGAGCTTTTTCAGTACAACTTAATGACTTCTTATCATGAGAAAATTCTGACTTGTTAGAAGTCTGTAAATAACTAGGGTGTCAACTAAATGCACAAGAAAATCCTGGAGAAAAAAGCATGTTCTACGCATTCCTCACACTGGATAAAGCCAAAAATCCACAGTGCCATATCGAAAGGTTTCTGTTGCACACTCGACCCAACCTGTGATATTACACAGGCTCAAAACTTAAACACTCAGCTAAGTTTGGCCACTTAAAATATTAGCCTCATAATGGGAACAATTACTTCATGTCTTCTGTGTCCCATTTCAAACATTCTCTTATTCTCCAAGTGTAAGGAATTAGGCCCACCAGGCATCCCAAAAAATGGCTAAATGTGCACATGCAGTAGTGTGCCCAAGATGGCATCAAACCTGCAGTGCATCCCATGCAGACAACCACGCAGAGCATATCAAATCCTGAATTTAATATGTATGAAAAGACATGTATGTGCTTCCATTCCACCTGGAAATCTATGGAAGACTCTGTCAGGTAGCCAACCAATCAAGGAAAATATCTGGGCTTCTTCACAATGAACTTCTGAGATCCTAAAAGTAAGATGGTTCCATTTCTGTGCCTTCACAGAGCTACAGTAACATACAAATAATCTTGTGCCCATTTATGCCTATAGAAAAAGTATTAGAGTCTAAGACAGAGCCCAAGTTAAAAATGCACCCTTACCAAACATCATCTTTGTTATTATTCTACTGAAAGACTTGTTGGCTGTGGCAGAAACAAACTCTCTGGGGAAAAAAAAAAAAAAAAAGGCGCTTAGATCTTATTCATTCTGTCTTGAATTGAAAGCATTTTAATAAAAGGTGGGAACATTGCTATCTTCCTAACTTTTGCAGTTTGAAAAGAGTGTAACGGAGATGAAAAATCTTAGACAAAAGGTCAGAAACAAATTCATGGTCAAACTAGGAAGAGAGCTTTTAACTCCGATCCCAGCCCCTGCTCCCTTCTGCCATCTCTCCCTTCCAGAAAATGAAGAAACTGAAAAGAAAACTTTCGCATTCAGCAATCTTTTTGTGTGCTTGTTCCATGGGTAATCAGAGAGACATTGCACATGCCCAGCGAGGCACACTTTAGATGCAGCTCCAGGCGGGTGTCCCCGGAGCCGCGCAGCTCGGAGGATGCAGTGGGAGAGACAGGCGGCCCCTGGCAGGGCCACGCTGCTGCCCTGGCACCCCACAGCCCCTGCTCAGCCCTCGGGGAGCGGCACAGCCTCGCCGAGCCAGCGGCATCACCCCAGCACAGCACTGGCAGCAAGGAGCTCGCTGGGCAACCCCAACGCTCCAATGGACAGCCCTGGGAGCACCTCCCTGGAGACCTGAGCCCTGTCTCCCACTCCTAATGCACACAAGCCCTCACACACACCCCTGAGCCTGCCTGATCTGGGGCGTATCCGACATCCTCAGTGTAATAATCCACCTAGGGGTCCTGGAAAACTTACAGGATGGTGCAGCTACCTCTGGGCAATTGGATAAAAAGCAATGCAAAGATCTAGAGCTGCAGGAAATCACAAAGCTGTCCCTGAATACAAGAACAGGGCACACATACACAATGCCTGAAAGAGTAGAAAAAAATTACATAACACACAGATAAAAGAAAAGGAATAAACAATGTTACTTAAAAAGCCCTCAGAAGGTAAAATGCTATCTTATTCCATGTATAACCTCAATAAGGCAGCCTCAGCTATTAAGCACATTAAACTCCCCTTTAAACACCTATCAAAATAATCAAAATAATTTAAAGTTTCATAGTTCCATTATCCCATTGCCTAAATTGTTGTACTCAGCTATTCAGTTAATCCATTAAAAAGGCGCGGAAATTTTGGCCTACGCTGCTTCAAGTTCTTTCTAGGAAAAGAGCATTTTGTGTAATCCCTCAGGTGTGTCCTCTCTAAGAGCCCATGCATTAAAATGATCTGAGCCAAGTTAGCAAAGCAGCTCCCCAAGGATGCCACACAACACCAGGCCCAAGTGTACTGCTCTTTTTGCAGGTGAAATGCAAGCTAAAATTCTGCATGCAGATTTAAAGGACTTCACTTGATGCAAAAGGTCTAAAGATCAAACCCACAGAGCTTCCAAAATTAAAACCCAGTAATTTTACTTTCATACCACAATTTAAAAATTGCTTTAATTGAGAGCTACATATACACCAGTATGAGCTAGAAAGCCCTGTATAATGGCAAACAGTGTGTAAGTGTGTAACTGAGCAGGCCCATATTTCATAGACAGCAATTCACTGTAGCATTATCCCACATTCTCCTGAAGCTCCGTGGATGCTGAGTAGGAATGATTTCAAATACCTGAAGGAAAACAAGCTACCAAGAAAATGCGTTCTTTGCCAAGGAGGTAGCGTGATGCTGTAAGACATTTCAGAGTTTTTCCCTAACAATCTCCCTCTCAAATAAGCTTTGAACTAAACCATCAAAAGTAAGCAGCGCTGTAGACAATGCTCCCATTCTCAAGCCATATGCATGCTCATATGCAAAAATGCATCACCACCTCGAGTTCTGCTGAACATAACAGTCTCTTTTAAGGAGAAAGAGACTTGGCTTATTTTTAATTCATAGAAAGACAATCACTGGATTCAGCAATGTCCACTTCAAAAGATCTGAAGCTAGAAATGTGACATGAGCTGCATGTGAAAGGTTTAGGAAAAAAACCACTTTTGCATTGTTTCTCTTAAAATGTCATAATATAGTTACTAATTTTCATGCACTAACAAACCATTATTTCAAGAAAAGGGCAATATTAAATAAATAAATTCAGCAGCTGGGGGGGTCTCTAGCCCTGCTCAAGGCAGACCTAGCTGCAAAGCTGAACCACGCTGCTCAGGGGCCCACCCAGGGACTGAGAATCCACCACCTCTTTCACCACTCTCACAATGGAGGATATTTTTCCTTATGCTCAACCCAAATTTCCCCACCTGCAACTTCTGACAATGACCTACCTCATGCCCGTCCTGTCGCTATGCATGTCTAGAAGGAGTCTAGGTCCCTCTTCTTCGTAATTATCCTACAGATAGTTGGAGTCACCTGGAGCACCCCCCTCAGCATCCTCAGGTGAAACACAACGAGCTCTCACATCCTTTCCTGGTATATCACGTGCTCTGACCCAACCACCCCAGTGGTCCTTGACTGTGCTCCCTACAGTCCCTCTGTACGGCTATTCAGTCTCAGAAGCTCAGAGCAGGAAAACCCTTCTTTCAACCTGCTGTCTCCACTCTTGCTCACACAGCCCAGCCTACAGTTTGCTTTTGTGGCTACAAGGCCTCGCTGCTGAATTCTAGTCAGTTTAGTGCCCATTAGGATCACCAGCTCTTCTCTGCAAAGTTGTTTTCTGCCTTTCTTTTTGTTAAACTCCTTGGGTTTCTGCTAGCCCGCTCCAGTTTTCTCAAGTTCCTCTGAACGGCAGCTCCTGTAATCCACTACTTCCACCGATTCGGTGTCACCTTTGATTTGCTGAGGGCGCATTCCAACCCGTCATTTGTCTCACCAATGAAAATATTAAACACTGGCACCACTATCGGCCCCCAAGGAATACCGCCAATAACTCTCTGCCAGTTCAGTGCTGGCTCAGCCAATTTTTCACACACTGCAGCCTATCCAACAATCCATCCAGTGGGAATTCAGTTTGGCTCCAGGGATGCTAACGGAAGTGTCAAAAAACTCGGTACCATCCAAGTAAACAAGGTCCTCTGCTCTCCCTTTGCCAATAGCTTTTTCTCTCCATCGCTCTTCACACTCAGGAACAATTTGCCTTTGGTAAGTTCACGTTTGGCTGTTCTCTGTCCCCTTCTTGTTCTTCGTGTGCCTAGAAATGACTTCCAGGAGGACCAGTGCTGCAGTCCTCTCAGTGACCAAGCTGAGGTCAGTCAGCTGCTCTTTCCCAGATGTTTTTTAGTGCCGTAGAGCACAATTAAACACCTTGGGGGCTGATTTCTTCTGTCTGCATGATCCACGAGAATGATGACCCTGTTTCATTTGACCTGTGGTAACCTGAGATTACAACCATGTTACCTGTTTGCCAGCAATTCCAAATGCAGAAGAGCTGGAAATACTGGTATCTGAACAAGCAGCACAGCTGGTTTGCCTCAACCCTTCCTGTTTCTTTCAGGAAGCTACCCAATACTACAAACTGAAGTTTGCAAACACCTCTGCCCCACTTAAAAAAAAATAAAAGAAATCCATGAAATCTAAACATGGCAAAGTATTTTAATTGTGTTTGAAAATGTGAGCCCAATTTAGTCCAAGCTTTCCTTTACATTCTGATTTTTTAAAAAGCTTGTTTTTCAGCAAGGGGAAGAACAAGAAGTTACTGTGATTCTGAGGCAAGCTCTAAAAAAACCCCAGCAAGCAAGAGAGCAAGAGGAAGCAAGTGAGCTTCCTCATCAAATCATGTGTGGCACCTAACGAACTAAATCGAAAATCCAGATGTTTGCCATCCTGGGAGGTCTGCAGTGGACAAGTTATTCACAAATCTGTTGTTCTAGGCTCAAGGGTCTAAACACAAACAAATCTTCCCTGAAAGCCTAGGTCCCTGACAAGCTGGTAAGCAACTGGACACACAACCTCACATAACTTGCTCACAAAAACTTACCAGAAAACAGTGAAGATTCCAAAGGACATCGAAAATCTTGGACAGGACTTTCCAATCTAATTTTTAAAATCACTTGCTCTGTTTGTGACAGCTTGCAGTTTGGGAGAAAACCGGTGGAAGGCCTTTGCAATACTCTACAATTGCTATAGGATGCATTAATTTGGCTGCAATCTCTGGGGCGCACGGGTCTTTCACAAGCCTTAAATGGCGACACAAAGAATCTCATTGCGAGAGACTCGTCAGCCCACTCAAGAATCAAACACTTGAAAACATCTGTGACAGTTCCTTCTATGAGTAAACCAGGTTTGCACTGAAACCTCTGCAGGAAGCGGGAAAAGATTTTTCTTTTCTTTTTAAAGAGATTTTAACTGGAGGGGCACTTTGGAACACAAAAAGCTCTCAAACATGGCTGTGGATCCTTGCTTATTAAATGCTGGGCCCTTAATGAAGCCCTCTCAGAATGGGTGGATTTCATGCGTATGTGAACGCGAACACATACCCATCGTTAAGCAGCAACTCAGGAACACTGAGTGGTCCTTTGTCCTTATCTTCTGATGCCCATTCAGAGTGCAGTGCTACTCACAATGCTGGACCCTCTTTGTCATTTAATAAACAAATTTTAAAAAAAACCAACAAACTCCATTAATAAAAAGCTTTTAAAAGATGAGCCAACAAATTACAACTCATTTAGGCTCTCATCACTCTCAAAAAAATTATCTCCATGTGTATCCAACATATTCAAAAGACTGGGGAAACAGACAGGTTTCTCCTGAATACTCTGGGTATCAATGATGGCAAGCTTCTGTAGGCAAACAAATACTTGCTATGCAGTTTACTATTCCTTGTGCCCCTACCACCTATGGCCATTACCTATAACCCAAGTTCCTCTGCTGATGCAAACTGCTATGCTGTGGTAAAAGAAAGAAGCAAACTTAACTGTGGATGTACCACGTTATTTGATCAACCCTACCTTCTCCCTATCCCTATATGACCTCAGAAGAGAGACTCTTTTAGTTCAGTGGACTCTAAGGATCTATTTTTCCATGATCAATATTAACACTGTCCTGAATTCTTGCTGCTTGGGATGTTCAAGAAGTTACAAGTTACACCGCAGACAGCTTAAAAATTTCCTCCAGATCGGAAATTTTTTCCTCTGGAACATGCAAAGTGGAAGGTGAACTCACATGCCTGTGCTTCAACATCTTTTCTGTTTTCATTGCATCAGATTAAATGACTCAGCCCAGTCCATGACTAAAACTGGCTTTGTGAAAACTGGCTCTTGGTAACTCTTTCTGATGTTGGCATTAAATACCTCAGTTTGCTTTATATCACAGTTAAATTATGACAAGTCAAACATTTGGCTAAACCTTAGGAAGCGCAAATGAGTTCTCATCATTGTAAACATTCTCAGTACAAGGGCAAAGTCAGCTCACAGGAAAAAGTACACCACTTCCACAGTCAATTATCTTTAATTCACACTTCCAGTGCACAGGCCTATCCCTGCAGAAGAAATCCAGAGACCTAAGACAGCACAGGCAGATTCCCAAACTGTAAAGGCAAAGTATTCAATATAAAACATTTACACACTGAATATTTTCTTGAAAAGAAGGATGCCTCAGGACCACCCATGGCAGCAAGACCAACTTCCAGTACAGCACAACCAGCCAGAAGGCTGATTTAAGGAAAAAATGAAAAAGAAAAAAAAAGAACTGTAGGAAAACATTTGACGTAGGCATTCCTAAGAAACACTGAGGTCTGGAAAGAGAGTGCTAACACATAAAACACAGGTTCCCTCTGCTGCCAAGTCCCATGGTCTGTGATTCAGCTCTTTGACTGCATTATGCATATGAAAAGTGTGGAAAACATCTGCCTTTTAATTTGGGGTTTTGTTGTTATTAGCTATTCTTTTTTAATAATGCCTTGTACACCTCAAAAATAGGGAGTAAAACTGTAAAGTGGAAGAGCTGCAGCCAAAAACAGTGTTGCCACAAGTAGAAAATATAGGCCTGTACTGTTTCATTAGATCTCCTTTTGGCAAGATTTTCTGGAGAACCACCAAGAAAGTACCAGAGGCCCATAAAAACTGAAAGGAGAAGTTCCCTTAGTAAAATGGATTATTTAAACTTTGGGTTCTCATTTTGTTTATATTATCACCTATTTAAAATTCACATTTCTTAACCAACAGTCAAAGAAGAAGTGGCTTCATGAAAAAAACTCCCAACAGTGTGGCTCCAGCTGGGCGGTGAAAACTGCTCCTGTAGTTCTCCAGCAGAGAAAAACCAAAACAATAAACCTCCAGCCAACATAAAAAGCCACTTCACAAGTAAGCCACACCTCAAACAAGATTGGATAGTTAAGATTACAGGTAGACTTTATGGGTTTTATCTTCCTATCTTTATAACCACAGAGAAACAAAAATGGAAATATTGTTTTTCTCAGTTCCTTTGATCACTACTGGGAATCTTTGCTGATTGTTTAACACATGTAGAATTGAGTACTTGTGAATGCCTCCACACTTATAATGAGTTTTACAAACTGTATTATTATGCTTATGTAGATATTCCTAGATGGAAATACAGATACAGGTTTAGACAAGATATATCTACATCTAACTGTGTATACACGTCAGGTCGTAAACTCAAGATTTTACACCCAGCTGCTCTGCTCCAGGAGAAGTGGCAGCTGTGCCCGCAGACAAGTCAAAATATAGTTTACTGAAATGAAACTATCAATACAAAACTATTCATGTAAAGAGAATAATTGCCGATGAAATCCCTTCCTCTACATTTAAGGAATGAATCTCTTTGAGTCGAGGAGTATTTTCCATTTTCTTCTGTTGAGTGGCACAGCAATGTCATTGAGGTTTATCTTTTTAATAACGATTTGCTGCACAGTCAGTTTTCAATTAAGGAATTGATCGTGTCCAAGTAATTGTAAATGATACAATGAAGTCACAGATCACAGGATACTTCCTATTTTCTGTAATTTTGGTTTACTCAAACGTGGCAAATCTGCTTTTAGTTTTTCTTGAAAGCTGATCGGACTCCCTTTTCTGTTTGCATTAGGAATCAAAGCAGATTTAAACTACAGAGCAGAACAGTAACAGCCACCTTCCACCTTTTCACTTTCCTGCAGTGAACTCGCTTGTTGCAGAAGGAGAACTATTTGCCCATCAACCCTCCCTCAAAGTTTGCCTTGCCCAGAACATTCACCCATCACCTGCAACAGAGAGGGGAGCAGAAGCCAGGAACACACAGCACTGACCAACCAGTGATGATGAATAAAGAATAATGAACACCCCACAATGCACCCAAACAATAACTGCCAAGTCTCCTTACTCCTGCTGTGTCTTTACAAACATAAATTTTCTTTGGAAACACCCCGGTCAATGCAGTAGCTGCCACGGCAGCATTCCTTCAATCCCACTACCTCATGGCAGGTGAGTGGCTTTGTCTCCCACATCCCTGCCTGCAGCTACCACTGGGCAAAACACACAGTTAGAGACACCAGGAGAGAGAAACGGCATCTTGGGCCCTTCCCTTCCCTGCACGAGGGACTGCAGGAAGGCAAGTGTGGGCGAAGCTCCGATGTCCAAGAGCGACATCTGTGCAGCAGGGCTGACAAGTGCTCCCAGCTACAGCATCAACCTCGAGGCACTGGGAGTTTTTATGCTGCAGATTCCTTTCCTCACCACATAACTCAGTGCTCTTCCTACGTCACCAAAGTCAGCAGAGATTTCACTTGAAACAGCCTCAGCTGCCCCCAGAGCAATGCCAAGCTTGGGGCCGTACACGGCCTCGTTTGCTTCACAAAGCCCACTCGCAGCGCACTGCCAGCCTTCTCTCCAAGGGCTTCAAGCTAGGGCTTCTGCACACCTGCCCACCTGCAAGACTCACACCTACAGCAGGGGTGAACTGACTCCAAGGCAGCCTAAAATCATCAGGAGAGAAGGAGCTGCATAGTGAACAAGCAAAAAACCCCCCAAAAACCCCAAAACAAAAAAAGGCCCTAAAGACTAACTCCTTCCAGTTATTATTTAGATGTTTGCTCTGAGATTGATAAAAGAGTGTCTGTGGAGAGAGGGGGATGTGAGAGCAGATATATCGGACAGCACACCTTGGAGATCACCTTTTTTGTAATAAAAGCTGCCATCAGTTATTGCTATGCAAGTAACAGCACACCAAGTATACTCATATCTGCAAGTACGCGGGACGACTCCAGGCATAACTCCAGAGGACGTCTCCTGAAGTCCCAAGATCTTGTTAGGTCTTTGTGTTGCAGAGCACTGTAGACTTGAATTTATTGTGTTCAACTTCAGAGATATCTTTAGAAAGCAGTGTGATGCATGGGAAAACATCTCCTTATTGAAAGGGCTGTGCTTTTAAGTAATTAGGTTTTTTTCCTAGACATTCATTAAAAGACAACAATATCCTCACAGACAAGATCATAAACAAGCTGAGTGCGGTAACCATCACATACAAAAACCCAGCCTCACAAAGCCATCTCTCTGGAGAGGAGAAGGAATCAAACCAAACAAAAATTCCAGGTTACTTTTTTTCCCCCTCCCTGCCTTGTTTTGCTAAGGAAGCCCTCAAGTCTCTATTATGATACCAGAGAAACCACATACAAATATATAAGGTTTCACCAAGCTTCGACTCAAAGCTAATTTAAATGAGCGTGCATGAGAGGTAGGGAATACAGACCTTTACTGAACTACTGACACCATTGTATTCAAAGGGTTTTCTTATTCAACCTTGGACAATTTGATATTGTGCCTTCCCTGCTTCATGGAAAAGCACCCGTCACAATGCAGATAATGACCTACAATACCTATACCAGCTTCTGGAAATGAAATCTTAATGAAGAAGAAAGATCCAGAAAGAGCGAACACAAACTGACAGCTTATATAATGCTTGAACACCTCTACTGAACCACTCTCTATGACTTTATTCTGGAGCAGCTCTTCACCACAAAAAGTCCCCAGCAAAGTCAAAGATAAATACAATATATAAGTTAGGATAAATAAAATAAATACGTTCAGGTTTGTAATTTCATATTCTGTAGACTCTAAAATATAATTGAGCATCCTGTATGCCTTGTTATCACTTTGAATGGGTGTTTAGTGAAAAAAAACTGACTTTGCTGGTTTTTTAACTCCTATCTGAAGAAGTTCTAATGCAGTTCTTATTGCTTTGCACAGTAAAAGCAGACTGAAATGCGAAGTGTTTTAAAATGGTCTCACTGGAGAAAGTAGAAAATAAGTAATTTGCCAGAAATCATAGTTTTTACTCTGTTGTATTATACATACAGTGAAATTACTAAATTGAAACAATTGGGATAGAGTTTAACATGTACAACTTTTGCATTTTGTACCCTTATCAAACTTGTTTATTTTACTGTATACACATATTTACAAGAACCAGGAAAGAGGAGTTTTACCCTTGGAGAGAGAGACTCTTCTGAGTTATGAATTGTTTTATGACATTAAATCCTAACAAGATGTATCTCAGAAGACCATTTATGCTGCAGTCTGCAAGAGCTCAGTGTTAAGATGCACTATATGCAAGCTCTAGATCAGATTAGAAAGCAGTTACATCACTCAGTGGGCGTTTGGTATTTGACATTTTGCTCTCTCCAGATTACCTGTGTCACATAACTTTTCACAGGCCGTTACAGAAATTCACATCAGCAAACAAAATTTTTTAGGCTATGGAAGTTACCTTACATATGCAACGACAAGCACTTATTTACACAGGAACTCACAAAAGTAAATTAAAATGAACTCAGATGCTTTCAGTTCTTATTTCAGGCGGACTTGTTTACTCTCAGATAGCTCAGGCTTGTTCCTCGACACCACAAAGCTCAGAGGATGCCAGGGGAATAAAGCTGTACCAAATGTTGGAATTTACATCCATGACATGTGACTGTCAGTGTGTCACAAAAACCAGGCTGATTTCTGATGAAAGAAGCCACAAAGCTGAAGCCTCATAAGACAAATCATTTAGAGAGTTCACTACTTTGATTTAGGTTAAACGGATTTATGAGCTTAGAAACAGGACTAAGTTACTGTAATTTGAGCAGCTGAGCTGTGTAGCTGACTATACATGCGCACTTTGGCCTACAGCAAAAGCCAGGTCAAGCACATTTTTTGCCTTATGGAAGTCAAATGATAGGAGAGTTGAATGGAGAAAATTCAAAGAAAGGGGATTTATGGAGTCTACTCCCTTTACCTCACCACTGGGACAAGAGTACTCCCAGCAGAAGCTGCAGATACCCAATCAACAAAACATCCTTATCCACTGGTCTGCTGCAAGGTCCATCCCATGGGAGCACCAGACTGGCGTTCGCACCACAACACCCACCAGGTGTCCACATTCCGGAGAGCAGTGACCATAAAGAATTCTCCACGTGTGAAAACTCTGCACGGTGTGTCCCACCACATGTCTGGCCACATACCTTACACAACAGCCAGCCCTTGATGCATCTCTCATGATGACACAAAGGGGGACACAGCAGCACCTGCTAAGTGACTGCAGAAGGCTGCCCACTGCCATAGAAACAGAAAGCTCTCCTACTACAGCTGAAGTCCCAGATACAGGGCTGCAGATCAGCGACACATTACACAACCCATTCGTTCATGACTGAACACACTGTTAAAAGGCTTAGACACATCATCAGATGGTGGCCAGATACTGGTGATCCAATTCATCCAAACTCAACAAAGTTGTTGCCCAGAGTCAAAAGCAAACAAGGATTATCTGGAGTTCTGTGTGTGCCCCGCACACCTAAATTTATGTTTAGAGGAGAATGGCACAATACTGGATTGGCCGAGGCTTACCTTAAAACACTATTAATATATAAGTTACAAGCTTGAGTTGGAGGAAAATGGGGAAGCTGGCATCTTCCTGAACAGAGAGACAGTATTAGATGCCATAACGAACCACCACACTCTTGAATCTTGTTACCTATCTTAAGTCACAGCTCACAACCCCAGCAAGGCCACTTTCTCCAGCTGACTACACTGATTCACCACAGCTAGAGGATCTGACCCAAGTTATCGATGAACTCCTTGTACCCCCTGAGCTCTAAAACCATTACCTCTGGCTTGACAGGAATAAAATTTACCCACCTTCTTTCCCCCATCAGGAATCTTGGATGAATGGCAACAGCTGCTAAACCCAATGAAAATTAGAGAGAACAAATATTTCAAGATTTTGAGGTATTCATCCATCTCTAGCAAAGAGATTATTCTTGGTGAAGACACTACAGTCTGCAAATGCTGCAAGCCAGAGGTGCCTGCTCAAGGCTGGAGACAAGGGCTCAGGAGCCACCCAGGACTCAAGGAGACACTCCCTCCATGGGGAACAGAAGCACCACAGAGACACAAGTCACTGTGAACTGAATGGCCACTCCCAAGGCTCAGCAGGATGCTCCTCACCTGTTTGCTTAGCATGGAAGCAGCAACCAAGCCTGCTAATGCTTCGAAGTAGATCAAGTTTGAGAAGTGCCATCAAGCACGTGGGAACTGCAAGCGGACCTGCAGGTGTATCCCTACAGCTCACAACAGCCAGAGTCACAGCAGAGGCTCCAGGTTCATTTCCTGGCTCACTAAGAGCCACTGGTGCATCAAGCATAATCCCCCAGAAAAAAGCTTTTTCGGGAGAGAGTTGTACAATGCCAAAACTTTCTACATTTCACATATGGTCTTCTCCAAATACTCAAGCAACAAAATCCTTCACCTAAGCATCTCACAGCTTAAAAAGAGTATCTGACACAGAAACCAACCTCCAATTGGAAAAGGTTCTCAAATAAGCCAGAGATCTGGGAACTATCCCGGCTCAGCACAGTATATTTTACAATACTGGGTATAGCTCAGAATTACACAAAGCAGAAAATGCAGTTTCCACCAAACTCTTAGGGGCTTATCCATACAGACTGTCTGAAAATCAAAAAGAGAGTATACAAGTGTGGAAAGTGAAATGCTCTTCACCATCACCCTCCTCTGCCCCAGTGGATCCCAAGTCTTGCCTGCTAACTCCTAAGATACTTTAAATCTAAGAAGATAAGGGAAAAAAAAAAAAAAAAGGAAAGTAACAAAAGCATAGCAACACATCTGAACATCCATGGATCTACCAGAATTAGGACAGGTTGCTTCTACCTGCTTTACACTACATCAAGACAGAGAGGGAGAAAGGACTGAGAAGAAAGTGGGTTTATCCTGAGTTTCAAAAGAAATTTTCCTCCTTTTTTCTCCGCAGCTTTTCCCTTTGGGGAGAACACAACCAGTAGTAAAAATGCTGCTCAGATACCTAACTGGTAACGAATTTCAAAAGGAAAAACATGGGTTTCATAGGCTAATTCTCTCATGCAACAGAATTCCTCTTTAAGACAAAGCTTGTCAGAAGGCATAGTAATTCCTAATATTATCCATATAAGCAGAAGTTACTTTCACTTGAAGGTTGATATAGCTTGGACAAGTTTACAAACACAGCTGTGAAAAGGAAGTTGAAAAACCACTCATATTTCCCTATGTGTATTCCTGGGCTCTTTCACACTATTCTGAACTCCTGGGCCCAGCCTCTTTGCCCCGCCAAACTTCCCCAAGCCAGCACACGGAGCTGCTCCCAGAGATGCGGGGCTCTTGTGGTTGACACCGCCCAAGTCTGCCTGGACATTGGGCACAGCAGAGCCATGGAATCGAGCCATTCCCTCAGGTGTTGGACTTAATGATCCTTGTGGGTCCCTTCCAGCTCAGAACACTCTGATTCTGCAACTCCTATTCATACTGCTATTGCTGTGCAAGAAGGTCTGACAGAGAACAGCAAGAGCTCCCAGTTACCCACACAGAAACACATTAACTATAAAACCAGTGGCAAAGAAGTTACTGAGACCAGAAAGATGCCTGTGCACAGACACCTGTTGAATGGGAGGACAGGTCTTGAAGGTGGGTCAGTCTAATTCCAACATACCTAATATGTTCATTTTAGTGTCCTCCCCAGTCTTGGTACAGTACCTGGTATTTATTTAGTGCAACATATACAATATATTACTTCTGGATGACAAGCTTCTGGGAACTATAAATAAATATTTGTCAAGGAGAATAAGGCAAATTTTAATTCCCTTTTTATTCTCAAAGTGTTTCCAAAAAGGCATCCATTGGAAGCAGCTATAGATCATCAGCATAATCTGTGGTCCAACATCTTTGTAGATCGCTCTGTGGGGAAGGAGACTTTCATATCTCCAAATCATATTCTATGTTCCAGTCAGGTACACAGATACAGAAAGTTAGATGGTACCATTATTCCATTAGCATGTGGCAAATTCTCGAAATCCACTGGTTTCTGCTTTCGCTCACAGGAAAAGATGACAAAGTTCACAGCTGAGGAGGAATGTTTTAAAACTAAGTCTCATGCACGGAAATGAAACCAACAAAGTTAAAAAAACCACATCCTTGCCCACCTTTTTTAAAAAGAAAGACTCATCAGTAAGCAACACTGGATATCTGGTTTTTTGTGTTGGGCTGCTAGGTTTTTTTTCAAAAAGGTTGGAATTGACCCTGTGCTAGAATGAGGTTCAGCTGCCCGCTGTATCACTATGACATCCAGAGTTTAGGATGAAGCTGTTATACAGCTTACAAGTCATATACATTACTGCACCCAGACCCATTTGTAATAAGATTATCTAAGCAGCTGTAACTGCCTTCCCTGCCTGCTGAGGAAGGACCAGCACCTATCAAAGAACAACATGGAAACTCCTGGCCACCTGCTGTAGTGACGTGTTGGGCACGAGAAACTCATTCCGTGGCCAAAGTTTGATGGAACCATGAAGATACAAAGAGAAAAACACTGTAAAGAGCTCAGATTTTATACTTATAAGCTCAGCACCTGGAGGGGAAATTCTCAAGCCTCCTATTTAATATGCAAAATGGAAAATGTATATAGTAAATAACTTCATATATATGTTATCTTTTATAGATAGCAAGCTTTCTCTGAAATCTTTTATACTGCTACTTTATACTTCACAAGACACATTTTCTTGTTAAATTTTCCAGTCTTCTTATTCACAACAGCAACCTACACGTTATTTAAAAAAAAAATAAATAAAAAAAAAATCTATACACTGCTGTCTCAAATTCTGCCAACAGTAGTAATGAGAAGCATTTCAACTCCAGCACGGATGCACATATACCCTTTTATTATTCCGAACCGTTTCAAAATCTCACCTGGATTTATTTAACTACATACATTAAGTGGATTGTTCCAAATTAAAAATTCTGCGCTGCCCATCTGCTATTTACTACTGCAAAATGGAGAAGGTGCATGTACACAAAATTGCATTAGGAGTAAATATCCTTTCCCTCAACAGGCACTCCTAGAAGTCATGATGCAAACCTGACATTTCCTGACTCAGCAGACAGGCTCCCTGTCAGCGCTCTCTTTAAGGACAGAAAGAGCCCTACGAGTTCCCAGTCCCACTCCCGGGGCCGAGCCAGCAGAACAACAAGCGGATAAACAGATCGTAGCCTCAGCTCTGCGTCACCAAAGCTGCCCGCCAGGTTTTGTCTGCAAGACCAGTTTCTGTGCATGTGACCCATTTCCCTTTCTCCCACACTCAGCCCAACAGGATAGCAGAGCTGCCAGACAAGGCAGAATCAGGCCTAAAATTAACTTTATCAAGCACAGTAAAACGGTAGGAAGAACCCAATTAACTCTGCTCCCCCGAGCTGAATTGTGCAGGACAAACAATGCGCATTCCTATCATTCTTCGAGCTTTTGCGTTCAGCAGATTTGTCACAGAAACCCTGTAACCAGCCTGCAGCCAAACCTGTCTTGGTTTTTGTTGGTTTTTTTTAAAAACCTGATTTTTAGCAGGGATTCCTGAACATTCTCTTCCCCCTCTCACCAATGTGCTTCTGCAATTACTCCACACACCAGCCACCTTCGAGCCACATTTCTAGTTTTGCAGAAGCATTTTGGTGGAACGGACAGACAGCTGTCCAAAACCACTGCAGCACTCCTGTGTCTGGAACTACAACCACGGCATTTAATAGCCTAAAGTAACTGTGATTCCAGGTGGTTAGTGCTTGGGAGTACAATATATCTTTCGAGGTCTGCTATGTTCAGCTCAATGGGATCCTTATCTTGATCCGATTTTCTTTTAATGCCAAAAATAAATTGGAAATGAATACGCTCTCATAACAGAAAGAATAAAATGATAAAATCTTCTCCACTGCTTTGTTTTTAAATCATCTGACAGATTTTAGTATTAAAAAATTAAAGCTCTTTTACAAGGCACTGGAAAACAGTGAAGAGAAAAATGATGGCTATTAATTCTTCTTAATCCTACAGAACACTATTAAATACTGAATGATGATGCACGAGGGGAAGAAGGAAAGAAAACAAAAAAAAAAGCTAAAATCTCTCTCAATAAAATATTGAGGCAAAAAGCAAATAACATTCAAAACACCAAACCAGAAAACCTCTACCCCAAAAACCATAGTGCAGCAAAATACTCAACTCTAGAATAGTTTTTCCTAAATTGCACCTGTCAGTTTCTAAAATCAACTAGAGTGCCTACATCTATTTTCACACCTCGTGATTAACCAGATTATAAAAGGTAATCTAAATAATGGGCACCACATATCTATGTACACACACCTTCAATTTAGCATTAAGAAATTATTTTACCCCCAAATATGCTGCTCCAGTATCAGTCAACAGCTTTGCAGGCTCTCCTTTACTGGTGTACAAAAATAAATAAAATCTCAGAATTGTTTTTCTAACCGTTATCTTCAACTTTTATTGGACTGACTCCCAACAGAAGTCCTAAAGTAGAAAAAAAATTGTGAAAAACTTACACCCTAGGCAGTCTGAGAATCTGGGAAAGCACAGAAATATGTACAAGTAAATGGCAGAAAAAATATTTTTCTAGTTAGTGCAGACAAGACTTGTTTTTCAGAAGGCCTACCTTTACCCACACTGTTGTGTGCATTTTAGAAGACTCTATGCATACCCTCTACCAGGCTTTCCATTAAAGCTATCCACACTGAGAGCAGCGGGATTAACCCATATACAGAAAGGTTCCAATGAAGGTAAATAACAGGAAAACAATCCTTTTCCCAATATATCTGGTGCATTTGTATCCAGATACATTTTCAGTTTATCAGCTCTGACAGAGTCAATGTTCTTACTGAAAAACACCACCTAAGTGAGATTTCTCTTCCAAACTAATTGGAAGGAACGCAGGGACTCCCACAGTGGGGGCTGCCGTCTTCACAACCCCTTCTCCAGTCTGATTTTGTTTCAAAATGGGAGGCACTGTAGTTAAATTCAGGAAATTAAAAATATACTAGTTATGACTGCAAGTCCACAAAGATGTACTTAAAACCAGACTTAGAAGAATTTTAAAACAAATCTGAGGAGGGGCCAGGTTTAAGGTAAAAATAATCCTGTTGGTTTTGTTGTTTCATCTCAGGAATGCAACATTAAAACTATACTATGGCACCAAGTTTTACAAACGGATTACATAAACTTGCTGTAAACGTGTAGATTTGTGATACTTTGTGATCTTTGATAATTTTGATCAGAGTGTGCCTTCAGTACATTTTCATTCCTATCCTTCCTCTTCAGGTTCATGGAAATTATGCAGAAGAGGTAAAAGCTCAACTTTCAAGGCAGCCCTCACATAAATTTGGGTGCAATAACAAGGAAGTGTGCTGGGATGGGCGCATCATCTTACTGTGGATCGGGTAGCAGTTTGCTGGCAAGAAGACAGGTAGCCCATATACCTACGTAGGGCCTCGTGGCTTTCCCAAAAGCTTTTCCCATTTAGATTTATGAAAACAGATCTGTCTGGATGCTGGTTAGTGACAATGCCCACTTTTGCAAAGACAGCTGTATGAGGAAAATCTTCCTACACAGGAATCCTTAAGAAGCATGCCTATCAACAGGCACCATGTCACAGTCATTCCCAAATTCTGGATCTTAATTAGGGTAGTTTGTTATGTTTAGTGCTGCACGTCATATTGACTTTTCCTGTAAAAATGGAGAGGCCAATGCAAGACTGAACACAGCACTGGAGGTGTTGAAAGGGCTCTACTCCATTATCTATCTAGCTGGCAACCCAGGATATACATCCCATTCCAGCTTTCTGAAAAAACAGGGAACAACACCTATTAACTGCCCTGTGAAGAGTCATAGTAATGCAGTAATAAGGAGCATTAGGTGTCAGCCAGGGATTATTATTCCCCAGTGCCAAGTAATATATTTGTTTCTCCACTAAGCAGCAAAAACCAGCTTTAAATTCACTGCAGGAGTAGCTGTTTATGATGTAAAAAACTCATTGCTTAGGTACTCAAAATTAGTTTCACCGTGATAGCGAGTGGCCAGTTACAAACCACTTGAAAACAAATCAAACTTACAGAGGATGAAAAAAATCCACATTTCTTTTAGGAAGTGTTGATGTCTTAGGTGCCTATTTGCTTTGTACAATCCCTCAGAGGTACAAGTATTTATATTAATATGTGGTAAATGAAAGCATCTCTATAAGTACTTTCTCCCCGCCTCACAAAAGGCATTTACAGATACCACAGAGCTGTTTTTTAAACAATATTATTAACTGGAACACTGACAGAAAACCAAAGCCACCTGAAACGGCTGGAGCACAGCATTGTTTTGCCCTCCATCAATATCACACACAGACCAACTCAACCACTATCATCCATCAGCCCTGCACTTACTCCTCAGCATGAGTTCCAACACCGTGGGCATCCCCAGCGTATTAAAGAAAACAGGATAATCATGACTACACTGGGAAATTGATGCAGCAGCTGGTCATGACCCTGACAATGATTTCAGTAATTACTGCTGTTTTATTAACATCTTCAGAAAAGTTGCTTTTACTCTGAAATAGACTCGAGCTACTTGAGTATGGGATGCTGTTTCCTAAAACCTGTCCTTCAGTACCTGTGAGCATGTAAGAAGGACTGGAGTACCTGGGATGTCTTCAAGGGCTGGCAAACATGCCACTGGGGCCCCAGAAGATGCCCATCCTTCTGGAGCAGTACCTGGCCAGTAGGCAGACCACCGGGATGGGCAGCTGATAGCCTGGGAGAAGGGAAGTGAATGCCACCCTTCACAGCAGTACATTTACACCCTGCCTCCTCCCTTGGTTGTCACCAAGTCGCGAGCATTAATATTTGGGCTCCATTTCAAATACACAAGTCATCCCTGAGGTCAACGAAAGGAGCTTTGGTGGAGAAGTTATGCCTACACGTAAATATTCTCAAGATCAAGACTTAAGAGCTGTGGCCTTCGAGCTCCCACCTGCTGCAGCACTCCTGCAGACCTTGTGAAACTTTGGTGAGATGGGCTGCATACAGAAGTCCCTTGTCATACAAGCTTTTTTTTTTAGAATCTGACTTTCAGCAAAAGGTCCAAGCCAAAAAGAATAAGTATTAATAGTACGAGTAGCATAAAAAGGATAAAGACCATGGGATGAGGAACAGATTAATTTTGTCTTGAAAAAAAATAATCTGTAAAGGAAACATTTTTTTTTCTGTCACAGCCTCTGATTAAGGGCAGAAAGTATGGGAAAACTGGCTCTAAAAGTCCTGATTTCACAGAGGCTGCTCCAGAGGACCACAGCACGCTCTTAAATATCACACTTGGTGTGCAGCCAGAAGATATGCAGAAGCCAAAACATAGCATGCTAGGAGTTGCCTAAAGGCAACTCTAACAGGGACAAGTTTCAAAGTGGTTCCAAAAAATCCATCAGGAGAAACTACCTTTGCTCTATGGGACCAATCACAGGCAGCAAAGCACACAGCTGGGCAAGTTGTTATCACTGCAGTTCAAATAGAAATTGATTAATTTTTCTTTAGAGGTATGAAATGCTCGCTGAAGAACACGAGCCGGCACGTTAACACCAGGTAGGGCCATGAAGGCTCTTTGGTGATTTCTGCAGTGAAGAACGGTATTTCCGTCTTAAATGATGTGGCAATACTCAAATCCTTTTCCTAAAACACACTTTGAAGTTAGAGCGTGTTCTGAGCACTGCATGGCAACGTGCTTGTATCATCTCATAATTAACTGTAATTAATATACAATCACTGCCAGACTTAAATGCAGTTAACCATTAACCTGTATTTGTAGACTGTAGACTGTATTTGCTGAATATCACGATATTTTCCTTCACTCCCCAACGCTGTGTAATCATGGAGTTACAGACCTTATCAGAATGCTCAACTAAAACAGTTTTTGTGGGGGTGGGAAGAAAAGCCACAAACATCTTTTTATTATTTGAACTTTTTAAAATAATGACAATTTTTTATAAAGCTTTATCAGGAAATGAAGCAATTGAATGTGGGACTGCTCATTTACTCCAAACCCCAGTTTCAGTCCTTGTGCCTATACCAGCACAGGAAAAAGTGGCATCAAGACAACTCTTCAAGTTTCTGTCTGGATTTCCTTGTTACGCCTGATCTGTGTATGTACATGCCTGTTAGACAAAACAAGGGCATACTTTGAGTCTCCAACTTAGTACAAATGTAATTTAGTTGGTTCTTACACAATAACGAATGTATTGTTACCATATTTTTAAAGCATTTGCAGTCATATTCAGGTGTTGTGAAAAAATAGTAATACAACAACAACACAATATAAAGAACACTATTCAGTATTTTTTACCCATTCTAGCAGTACAGATAGTCAACAGCAGAACATCAAGGATGACTGGAAAACCACTGTATACACAAAATGATGCATATTCAATTGTTGGCTGTTTGGGGAGGGGTTGGTTTTGTGGTGCTACTTTTTTTTAGTTTTGCGTTAGGTTTTTTAAAAAATTTGTAATTAATAGCACCTAACAGGTTTGTACGATCACATCTATGGATTTTGCTCTGTAGTCTATCACAAACTGAGGTGCTACAGATCTCTACCAAATTAAGGCAAGTGCTTGATGCAGAAATATACCACAAGATAAACAGAGATAACCTGAAAATCACCTGGATGTAACGGCTATTATAAACAAATAAATACCTAGTGCCGTATTAGAAGTCTGGTTTGCTGCTTCTTTACAACTGAGAGGGAAAAACAGTAACAGTTCAGAAATCCAGAATAAGTTTCAGCTAGTCACCATCAGCACCCCACTTTCACACAGGATCTGCCCATCTCAGGCTGTAAAAGCTCTGCCACAGATAGTCCATCTCTTTGGAGACTTGATCTACAACTTTCAGCTGCTCTAGAAGGGCTTGGCCAGTGTGAGGTGTTACTCTTAGGTCTCTAGTACCACCTCACGTAGAGTTTCTTCAACAACTCAGTTAGGGAACCAAGTCTTACTAAATAAACAAAGATTCTTTATCCCCTCCTTAATTCACATGCAAAAAATGATGTGTTACCTTATCCAGGAGGACACATTGGCACAACCCATAAATAGATTGTTTAGTTACAAATTGCCTAGAAATACAATGATGGAAAGGAGACAGACTGAGATTATGACTGACTTCAGAAGATTCCTAATAAACCAGTGAAATTAGCACTGGTATCATCCTAAAATGAGGCATTAGTACTAACAACCGCATTTCAGCAGTCTTTTCCCATAGGTTTCCTGTTCTGAGAGGCAGGAAGGGTAAAGAAGATGGCAGGAGTTCGGTCACCACGGCTGGGGGGGACCCCTGTGCACGGTTGGGTGGCCCATGCAGTTGGTACACAATGCCCTGGAACAGGCTTTTACGCCAAATCCAATTCCCAGCAGTACAAAAAGCATTCTTCTCAAAGCAGCTTTGGGAGGATGAGGAAATCTAATCCTAGAGGGAACCCCGGTGCCCATGTACAATAGAAATCCCACCCACACCAAAACAATTTTCTGGATGCACATCAAAGAATATACCCTCTTCAGAGTGAACACTAAATACACCCGAATCACAACTGTGTCAATATTGGCACTAGGAAATGAAACCTGACTTCTAAAACTGACGCTGGGAAAGACTTCAGGTGACAGAAACTTCATGAGAGCACTAGTGCAGTGTTCCCTGTGCTTCAGATGACGGTAATACAGGTATAAACCTTTGCAAAATACAATGTTAGGGTATGAAAATATCCTGGGGTTTTGCAGGACAAATTAAAACAAGAACTCCTAAAACTTTTAAGACACATTCAGTCTACAGTTATGTAATTCAATGCATAAATGAAAAAGACAAACTTTCTGCAAACAGTCCTCAACAGGATTTCAAGTTTGCAATTAAATCTTGCTTCACAATCAAATGCTTGTAACTGAGGTGAAAACTGTTAGGAGTGGTTAAGAAATATCTGAAGCTTTCCTTCTTAATCCTAAATGCAGTAACTTGCTAAAGTAAAATTGCCACACAACCTCGTCTCAAACAAAATTCTCTTCATTCACAAGTTTCTCAGACTCTGAGAGAGTTTGAGTTTCAGTTTTCTTTTTTTTCCTTCCCTAAATAAACACCGTGCAATGCTCATTCTCTGCCTCTGCCTGACCATTCTCAGCACTCCCTTCCTGGGGTCCTTCTACAACAGACGCAACATTTTAAAGTGTACCTATTAACCATTCTGAACGCTGACTATGCTAAGGGCTGAGACAAAGAAATAGCAAAGGGACTGGCTATTCCATCACCAGATCACAGCCAGTGACCAGGGCAGGCAGGCAGGCGAGCACACCGAGCAGTCTGCAGGGACACAACGGTGCCCCGCTCAGCCTTTTCCCAGCCGCTTGACTCAGCTCAGCCACTTCAGAGAGGAAGGTGAACGTAAAATATGCCAGCATCCCTTGTGCTCCCAACTGCTGCGGCAGCCCAGCTAATTCCTGAAATGCCAGATGTGCTCGGAACTGATAACCTGTACGTCCCAGCCCGGGAGAACAAGAAGAGGGACGAGGCAGAGGCTGGGGGAGATAGGACCCGCACACATGCACACACATGAATGCCTCTCCCTTTACACAGCTCTAAATAAAATTAAGCCGCTCATGTCATTTCCATTGCCAGCTTAGCTCAAGCATGGTAAATTTCCAATTCAGCTCATTCACCTCACTTTGATCCATGCTACACATGCTGCCTTCTATTCATATCTACAACCATCACTGACAGCAGCAGAAAAAGCATAAATCCAACAATAAAACACTTTTCAGAGTGAGAGTCTAATGGGAACTACAGGATTAGGTATTTTTTTCTTTAATTTTTTCTTTACATTTTATTAGCCTGATATTAACATGGTGGAGCACAATTTTACTTCTCTTGCAGCACATAAGAGACCAATGCACTGAACACACCCAAACCAAGTAAGTTTAAATAGACGGCCATTAGCTTTGCTCCTGGCCTTGCCCCTGAAACTTCCTTCTTGACCTTTCAATTAAACCAAGCAAGGCATCTCCTTAGAACCACAGCTTTTAAGTAAACACATAAAAACATGGAAATCTCAGAAAGCAAGTCAAACAGAACACTTAGTGTAACAAAATAATGACACAGCAACAAGACAGATGGAAATGATTTAAGCAAATGCCAAAAACCAGTTTCTTTTTTTCAATATTTCTCCTCATCAATTCTGTCACAGTTTATTTACAAATGATTAGCCTAAATTACAGGTTCTGCAGTTTCCCTTTAGACCAGTACAAGATCGCTGTATCGTGGCTTTTAAACAATCTCACAAAGGGTCTTGGGGCAGAAAACAAGGTAGGGAGGAAGGGAAGGATGCCTGTGTATAAGTGTCAAGGTAAGCACATTTGGAATGCAAGAGACAAGGGATGTTCGCATATATCCATACAAAGAACTGTATTACACACGCATCCTACACGCATAAATAGAAAGTAACTGGAAATCTCATACAACAGCTGCTTTTATATCGTGTCTTTGTGACGCACTCAAAGAACTAAAACCCAACATGCCACTGAGTAAACATAACCCTCAAAAGAGATATAGTTTGGGTCAAGAAAATTCTAGTCCTGGTTCGCAAAGACTCAATCCAGAACTGCATTTTTGGAAGCTAATTCAGAAGAGGTTTTGGATTTACCAACAGGTCTTATGTATTCAAGAGAGAAAAGAGAAAACTTTAGCTGAAGCAAACTTCCAAACGTGACACTCTTATTGTGCATTAAGTTTAAAAACAAGACTACTACTGTGCTTACCACAAACACTGAAGCACTCAGACTTCACAGCTTTAAAGAAAAATAAAAAACCTTTACCGATCAAGCCATAGTTGAGGGCCAAGTCTCATTGCTATAGGATTCTTGGCTTACAAAAGCAATCTTGAATTTAAAAAAAAAAAAATCAGCCAAGGGCACTGTTGTTTTATCCAGCACATACTCTGCACCAGGAACTGGTCACATTTAATGGCAACTAATGATTCATTATTACATCTCAGAAATAAAAACGGATGTGAGGAAACACATGGAGCAACATCAAAACCACCTCATCACTTAATTACCTTGATAAAGGGACTACACACTAAGTATAGACATTGGCAGATACCTGTTTATGAAACTAAAGCATTGTTTGCACTCTCTAAATGACGGGAAGATTGTTTAATCCTGAGCATCATAAGGTGAGTGGACCCTCTCCATACACAATGAAATTTGTAGCGAGTTTGTGGGAATTCCATCTAGGCCTTAACTTCAGTAGAGTCTGTTCATATTTTTCCCAGCCTAACAGGATTTGTCTTGTCCATCTACAAGACGCAAAGAAGAGGCAAAGATAGCATTATGTTGCTGCTGGTTTGGGTGGAGTTTTCAGTGAGTTTTCTTTTCATGAAAGCTTGCAAAGTAACAGCCAGAGCCTCTCAAAACCCAGGTGTCACTTCCAGTCTAGCCAACAAGCAGTACAACTTGTAAAATTAGCTTCTTCACATGTTCAACTGCCTCAGTGAATCCAGCCTGACCTTACGGAGGTTAGGACCTTTGCTTCGAAAATGCAAACTTATCAAGAAACATCCCAAATTAGTGATCCATAGAGTTTTATTACCCTGAACTACTTAAAATCAAACTAAAAACCACGTTAACGCTCCCATCAGTTGGGAGATACATAACCCGTTTATTTAGGTGCACCTCTCTCAGAACGGACCCAGAACAGCCCCTCCTTCCTGCACCAGCTCTTCAGACTTTTTTCCAGCTCCGAGTTTATCCACCAGCAGGCTGAAGGAGTCATCTAGTGGCCACAAACAATTCCTGCAGTCTCACCAGCTTCTCTAGTCCAGCTGCCAGGGCAATACAAGGTTTTTTACCCCTTAAAGCACACTCAGCACTGACAAGAGTCCACTGCAAGTCCGGTATCTGAACCATGACCTGGTCCTTGCAACCTTGTTCATCATGTTCCCTGTTCATGTTCCTTAGCATGCCCTAGATGTTAGTTTCCCAACTTCCAGCCCACGTTAAGGCCTTAAACATGCTTGGGAATAGACNCGCCCTAGATGTTAATTTCCCACTTCCAGCCCACGTTAAGGCCAAGATCAAGTTCTCTCCTTAAACATGCTTGGGAATAGACATGGCTGTGCTGTTTCTAACCTTTATGCAGCTGCCTGTTCCTCTTCAGGGGTGGGCAAACCTTTTCAGAGTAATGTCACTACCCCTGGAAAGCACCAGCTCAAGTGACATGGATTAAACTGCTAAGCAGCAGCAGGGCAAGCCAAGGGATCTTCCTTGGCCCACACCCTTCCTCTACCACAAACCCGCTGTGCAGGCTTGGAGTACTTGGGTAAGGTCTCTCAGTCATGGAAGAACCATCTACCTAAGTAACATGCAAAAGAAAGAGCCATAATGTATTAAACAGCTATCTGAAGTATGAGTTAAATTAACACTTTGATAAACAGTATTAACATCTATAAAAATCTTACTAAGCTTCATAAATATTTGTAATGCGCTGTCAGTTCTCTGTACGATCCCTCCAGCCAGGTAAGCTCCAGAAATTTAAGCAATATAATTTTACATACATTACAAAATTTTTACATTACAAAATACAATTTTACATGAAAGCATCAAATATTCATTCTTCAAATGAATGGCCGTTTCAACTATGTAACAAAGTGAAAAATGGGTACTTATTTTTCATATCAACATCTTAGTTTCAAAACAAACTCAGATCCAGTTTTTTTACTCTGTATTAATTTGTGTTACCTGTTGAGTGACTGAACTGCACACACCTGAACACACCTTAGGCAAGACTGTCCAAAGCTTTTTTTTTGTTCCTGGAAATCCCTTTGCTGCCACACTAATGCCAGACTTTGGAAGAACATGTTGCTGTTCTTCCTTCCCAGAGTAGAAACTGCTACTTGCGTATTTTCTTTTTAAATGTTTGCACTGTTGATCAGAGGTGAATGTAATACAGTGAGTGTCAGGTGTTAATCCTCACACACACACAACTTCCACACCATTTTATAACACGCTCCCTTACACCCCGCCATGCAGTTTAACATCCTATAACTTAATCCCAGCAGCAGCAGCAGCTTCCCCTCCCCACCCCCAAAATAAGGAACTACAGGTTCTCCAGACCTTTCAAGGAAGCCAAAAGACTTCCTTAAATTCATATTTAACCTCCCTGTGATTCAGAGATTCTACCTGCCTCCATCACCTGTCACAAAGGTGTCACCTAGCTTTTTCCATCAATCCTATGTATCGTTTGGGCAAAGCAAGTGAAAAATGCTATAAAAGTGCAAGTTGCCATTCTGGTATGGAGCTCCAACCTATTTCAAGCTGCAGCTGAAGGTGGAAAACAGTGGTATCACAACTATACCAAGACGTGAAAGAAAGAAAAATGACCCTTGCAAGCCTTACTGTCAGAATTAAACAGAGGAGATTCCTTCAAAATGGTGAGGCACGAGCAGCAGCTCAGTGATGCTTAAAGCTGGTATTGAGCTCAGCCGCCCCCTGATCCCAGCAGACAACACCCCCACCTTGCTTCACATGTCTGACAAATTAAGTGTTGGGCAAATTCACCTTATGTGGAGGGACCTGCAGAAAGACTGACTCTAAATCACATTTATTTCTCCAAGATGGGGAACACCTTATCCTTTTAGGTCAGTAAATCACCAAGAGCTGTTTCTTGCTACTCACTGCTCAGGGGTCCAGTCACAGAGGTGCCTGGAAGTGAGAAAACAGTTCCGTAGCACTCAGAGGTTTGTACAGGCACTCCCCAGATCTATTTCTCCAGTTCTTAAATGGGCCTAATTTGTATTGTCAAATAATATTTTGCAGCCTTAATTGGCCAGAATCATATGAAAGATAAGGCCACTCTCAAAACTTTATTTAACACGGATTTTATTTAAATCCTTATTTAGACACAAATTTAACTCACTCTAATTTTATTTCTTTATTTTAAAAAAAAGATACTCTTTGGTAACAGCAATGAAAGAGTGGGTTCACTACTGGTCTAAAACAGCATGCCAAAAAATGTCACTGATGAAATGAGTAGCAGACAGTAGCAGAGGTCTGCTCACGTCTACTGTTTTAGGCCAAATTACACTGCCCTGTCTCACACGGTGTTTTCAGTTCACTGCAAGAGTGAATGGGGATCAGAATAGCCACCAAAGCTCATTTTGTCCTGTTCCTGCAGCAAAGATGCACACGGTTTTTCTATCCCATACATATTCATACATACACACACATATGTAGGTATGTATTCATACTTTTCTGCAGGTACGTGCTAGATAAAAGTGAACGCCCCATAGTAGGCCTGTTTTGCAAAGGAGTCGTGCAGCAAAAAAAAAATTAGTGGCAGACTTAAAAACACAAGAAATTACAAAATATCACACCCACTCTTTAAACACCTCCCTCTACACATTAAAATGGGAAGCTCCTTCTGAACCTTCTACTACTTCTTAATATGCAGATCAGCCAAAGCATGGTACTTTGTACACAGCATGTACTTTGTTAGTGCTGCAAAATACCTAGGTTGGCATACTTCCTTTTGGTAAATGGTTTATGATATTGACCAGGCTTCTATCACCCCAAAAGACAGCCATAATATGCCTTTTCTAGAGGTCTTACCACAGACTACTTGGGAACTTTGGTTAGCTGGGTAGCTGCCTGCCCTCGGAATCCCCACCAGGAAAAGGTGGAGACAAAGGGAGCATATTATGCTCCTTAACCATCTTCAAGAGATGGCACAATGTTCAAGAATTAATTATTTCTAGGTATAAATCAAGGAGGCTGACCATCTTAAAACAAACACATTACTGACTGAAGCCCAGGCATCTCCACAGCCTCTATTTGCACCTTAATTACTCAGCAGAAATGTGCTAAAGAGTTATCAGTCAACTGAAGATGCCTTTCTCTAAGGACCTGCAGGACAAGCTGAAACACCTCTTAGAACTGCCAAGAGCAAAGGATTTATCTGCTTTTATGTGCATTTGTCAACTGGTACCGCAGAAAATTTAGAACAGGCAACAGTGTAAATTGATGACAATATTTAGGATATATTCACTTCTTATGAAAGCTCACCTGGAAAGTACCTATCTTTCTTTTGCCTAACCACCACTTCAACACATCATTTTGGATCTCTTGTCTCCCTAGAGGTCCACCAGAAAGCAGATGTCAGTACGTGCAGCGAACATTTCCAGGTGCAGATTCAGAATTCACAGAGCAGGGACTCAATTCAGTGAAAGCCCAGCATCTAATTCAGAAAACCTCGACCAGAGTCTTATTCCTGTGATCATTTTGAATAAACCATGAGCACCGCTACAGATGGGAAGGCCTCAGTCGTGTTGTCAGAATATACCATAGGTTTTTTCAAATGGGGCCTGGCTAGCTGCATGCCTTTTGGAGCCTTGAAGGGAGAAGGAAATACCTGAAATCCAGTAACTCTTTACTGCTCCGGACTAGCAAGAACCTGCTTCTTGAGTCAGTTCCACCAAAATTCTGCTTACTGAGATTTTGTCAATGCACAATAGGCCCACGTGGAACTTGCCTGCCTCTTTACCCAAAAAACTTCCAGGTGTTTACACACCTGATTGCTACTTGAAGTTACTCCATACATTAACAAGCTTCCAGGGGCGGCATCAGGTACAAAAAGAAAGTAATTTAGTCGAGTATCGAACACTTACAGCTACATTACTATAATTTTAAATTTAAAAACAACCCCATACATTCTTGTAGCTAGCTGAGAACAGGAAAACTCAAATTATTTTAATTTCTGCAGACAGTTCAACTTTTTAATTAGTTTGGGAAAGAAGTATTTTGTTTGAACATCTGCATAAAGATATTCCTTTAATTTGAAAGTATTTTAAGCTCCTGAAAAAAGCACTTTACTGTACAGTAGTGAACTAACAGATAAAAAGGGAGGAATACATTTTGAGTAGCTTGCCCCTGCAGCAGATCCTGCTCATCTTCAGCTGAAATGCACAGGTTTTTCTGGCAGCACCTTCTGTGGCTGCTTTTGAAAAAAGAAGTACCCTGTAAAGTATTACAAAAGCCATGCCCTTCCATGCTCAAGTTTCACATCTGAAGAATCTCAGATGCTGCCACGGTTTCAGCTCAGGCTAGCTGGCCATCAGGGAAGACTGTCCCAAAGCAGCACATGACCCCGGCTCCTTGCAAAGTCCCTCCACTGCCGTGACCGTGCTTCCCAGCAAGGCTCTCCCAGCATCATCCCACACAGAAGCTCAAAGGGAATGGGTCCAAGCTGCTGCTCTTACACGTCCATGAGGAGGGTGGACACAGCACTGTCAGAAGGTGCTGCAGCAGGGGCAGCACCCCCTATGTCCTCACCAGCAGAAGCTGTGTACTTACAGAGCCAAGGTCATGGCCCAGCTGCATCAGTTCTCCAGGGATTATCAGGTCCCTTGTATTGCGCCGTAACTGGGCTACCAAAGAAAGCATTATTTTTGTGGTTTACTCTTAATAAGTACCTTCTCCATTTATAGCAAAAAGAGATAATCTTATTTTTCCCTCTGAAAGAAAGATACAATGAAACCCAGTTGCCAAATTTTATAATTTTTGTCGCGTTTGTGTTTCTAGGTAGTTTCAGTCCTTTTGGCTTTATAAAAGCTGTGCAAGCTTGACAGGGACATTCAAATAAGTTTTCTTTCTCATCCTGAAACTATCATTCCTCTTGTTACTCTCCCACAAATGTAATTTTTGTTTCGTATAAAGTTTTCATTAAACAGTATAATTTTGTAGCTTAAGGTACTCTAAAATATTACTCAAAAATCTGAAGAAGACTGAATATGCCACATTTTTCTATGGTTTTCGGTTTACTTTCACAGGGCAAGGGAAGGAGCAGAGATGACATTTTCAACTCTAAACTCTACCATCTGAGCAATTTCCAAGCAAAGTAATCATTGATCATTTTTATCCCTTGTCAAAATCCACTAGCATGGATTTCTGCACTGGCATGAAGTCTCACAGGAGGTAACAAGGCCCCAAACAAAATGCACAGGTCTACATTAGCAAATCTCAGAACAGAACTTTACCTCGGGATGTAACATTCGACTTCCCTATCCAAAACACAGCCCCAGTGAATGCATGCTGAACACCTCTTGTTGGCTTTGCCAGCACCTTACACGACAGAAGCTTGAAAACTGCTAACAAAAACTTCCTGAACTCCACAAATCATGCACAAGCAACTAAAATCACCCTGCTAGTTAAAAAACAAACAAAAAAATATTAGAATATTGGCCAGAGAAACGTACTCTTCTTACAGGCCACTGGAGGAGAAGCTATCTTCTCTTTCTCGGGTAGTCCACCAGTAGTGAAAATCTTAAGAGTAACAGATGGAATTAACACTTCACAGCACCAACTCCAGACTTAAAAATTGAACTGGCACCCTGAATCTGTAGTAAACTGGCATTCTGCACCTGGATAGAGCTACCTTGCTAAAATCACCTACCGACACACTCACTGAAAGCCCCATGCGACTTTTAAGAACAGCCTGCCATGTAGCATGTTGTGCTGTGGGTCCTGTGGAAGCAAGCTAAGCAAGGAAAGGGGATCTACTTCAGAAAGGATCACAGGAGAAAGATAAAAGCAGCACTGCAATTAAGACATTTTATCTTCAGCATCAGTAACTAACTGATGCTATCTACTCTGGAAACTGTCCAGACTGCAAAACCATGTTTAAAAGATACATATAAGTTCCTAGCAGAAGAAATAGACAGTAGTGCTCTATTTCTGGAGGTACATCCTCCTCCTCTTGCACTTTACTTAGCCTGCCCTTAAGGCTCTGGCTTGACAAGCAGTAAGCACAGGCCAGCTCTGAAACCAAAAGGAGTCGAGTCCCCTGTCCTGCTCCTACCATGCACTCCTGGACCCCTTTTTAGGGGCAACAGAGCTGTTCAGTTCTTAAGTCTGATTCACAACACATTAGATGATCTACCCAGTAGTGGTCAGTTCTATCTTTAGGCAGAAACAGTTAAGCTAATAAAAACCATTCATTTTAGCTATGATCATTCTTCCAGTCCAGTTCATTATACAACAAAAACACTAGTGTGGGCCCATAAGGTAAGATGCAAGTGTCTGAGGCTTGGACTGTTTCTTCCAGTAACAGTGCTGTCATTTAAATATGGTGATTCACTATTACTTCTGTCAAATAAGTCTTACTCCACTTCTTTGTCAGGGAGCTGTAATTCAAATAGTGTCTGTATCCTCTATCTGCCATGAAGATGGGGTCAACATTACACATGCTGAAGGTGAAAAAAAAAAATACTCTGGGAGCCATACCCTTCATTCTTCTCATCATGCCTACAAATACAGAGCACTTCGTAGTACCCTTGTGATCTCTCCAATGAGGAAGTAACCAGCTTTCAGACACAACTTCTCATCCCCCTTTGGTGGACTCCAAAATACACTAACAAATTTCTACAAGTTAAGAGAAAACTAGGTTGCCAAAATATGACAGGGAAGCAGCAAATGCTTTTGACTCTAGCTGTCAGTGAAGGAGGAAAACCAGTTATAAGAACCAAATGTAGAGCCACTGGTAGGAACCCTTTATTGATACAGGTTGGTTTTATTTCAGCAGCCTCCTATCAATTATAACTGAAATGCTGAAAATAGGCACAAACAGAATAAAACAGCACAGCAGTCCAGTAGCTGTTGGGCTTGATGCTTCACATTATGCCCAGGTACTCAGTGCTACAGAGTTTCTTTACTGGCAGAACGCAAGTGAAAAGGCAGTAACTTTGGCAAATAAGGGTTGATACTTGGGCCCACATAGGAAATACATTTGCATCTGCAGCATAAGCACACTTACCACACATTTCTTGTGAAGACATTAGCATGTAGAATTATCTTTAGATTCAACACACTGAAGCAAACGAGTTTGTGTTGTCTTTTTAACACACTGATAAAATGTGCACAACACATAAAATGTCTTTAGCTACTGTTTTGTCCCTCAGAGTAATGACATAACACAGGGTTAATTTCTTGAGCACAAGTCTATATCAAGAAGTAGATTCAGCAGCAATGAATTCAGAGACTGCATAGAGGCAAAACCATGCAGTGTACTACGAAAACAAATAAAAAAGATGCAAGGCCACACATGACTGGAAGTTTTACTATTACTTCCTCTACAATGCTCCTCCACCAATACTCAAGTGGAGGCCACAGACTGGGCTACAAAAGTGGTTTGTTGTTTTTATTTTGGCCTTACACCTTTATCTACAGAGCTGTTCAATGGCAAGCAGTAAGTGTGAGCCAATCATACAACAGCCTTATGACTTCTGCTTGCCCTGAAACTCAAAAGAATCACAGAAGTGTAAAATCACAGAACGGTTGGGGTTGGAAGGGACCTTGAAGATCATCTGGCTCCAGTCTCCCTGCCACGGGCAGGGACACCTTCAACCAGACCATGTCCCTCACAGCCCTATCCCACCTGCCCTTGAACACCTCCAGGGATGGGGGGGGGGGGGTCCAACACACTATA
>VZTA01016630.1:156086-175481 GCA_013398855.1 Mohoua ochrocephala
CTACAACATCTTAGAGCAACCTGTTCCAGTGCCTCACTACCCGCACAGTGAAGAATTTCTTCCTAACATCTAAACTAAACCTACCCTCCTTCACCTTAAGGCCATGCTCCCTTGCTCTATCACTACACGCCCTTGTGAAAAGTCCCTCTCCAGCCTTCTTGAAAGCCCCCTTAAAGTACAAGAAGGCTGCTGGAAAGAAGCAGAGCTAACTTCCACCAAGGAAAAATGGGATGTCAGTCATAACCAAAAATACTACCAGCAATCAACCCCCAATTTCTAATTTACTGTACCTCTCTCATTTTTCACCAAAATGCATCAAACTCTTAAAAAAGTGTTTCTCCAGAAATCCTTTCAGCAAGGCTACTGGAGAACTTCACTGTAAGAACTACTATATGTCTTTCATTTCATAGAACTATCAATAAATTAAACTTGTCAGCACAGAAAACAGCTACTCAAATCACGCACTCCTGTGTGGATCAAGAGCACAAGCAATTCTGGTTAGGCCTCAGATGATCCTGATCAAGATCTTTGATGTGTTACTACTGTCCCCTGTCGTGTGGAGAGCAGCTCAGACCTGCGGCAGTGCCCTGTAGCTGCAGTGGCAGCTTCCAACACCAGGCAAGCCCACCACAGCTGCGTGTTTGGGTGGCTTCTCGTGAAGAGTCCTCTGCAAAATCACTCAGGGCACCACGGGCAGAGCAAACAAAGCTGTCCCATTAATCTGACTGTTAACAGGCAGTAATAAAAAGACAGCAAAATCAGAATATGCCAACACAAAGTATCCGTGCAACCTACCACCAGTTACGGATTTGCAATTTCAGAACTCCATTAGAGAGAATACAGAGAATGGTGCTCATCTGTTTAAAAAGCTGAAAATTGATTGATGAACCTGTGATATTTACATTCTTCACTCCACAAAGAAAAATAATTAATAAAACCCAATGCAACAATGTAAGAAGACATCTTCCCATAGAAGTTGCCCGTTTGTTGCAACCAACCTGGCTTCCTTTCTGAGGGATGCTTGGCAACTGTGAAAAGAGTATTTTCTCCTTTTTCCTTTTTGTGTCTATAATTTTATTTCCATGTCATAACATCACGTCACTCCCTCAAATACATCACACTGCTCTAAATCCACAGTTATTACTAAACCACTGTAAAGTCTCTTCCCTTGCATTATTCAATCCATATAGAAGTTCTGAAACAACACAAGTGGATTTTTAAAGTTGTTTAGCGTAAACTTCGCCTTTAACATCTGTCCTTTATGGCTGTATTTGTGTCATATCTATTTATACTTTTCAATGAAAAAAACTCAGAAATTTACAAACTATAAACTTTCATTGACTACAGAGCTTTGCTACAGCAAAATACATCATTTCCTGAGTATACTCCATTACAGTATTAGTAAGAGCAAAACCATCTAATCAGAGATCATAACAACATAATTGCTCGTTTCTTGTTATTGAGCCTGGGCAGGTTGTGACTCTTGGTTCCTCTTTCCACAACTGCCTGGACCCACGCGAGGTGAAAGCGGCACTCACCTCCTCTGCCTTCCCGGTCACAGAGCTGGCACAGAAGTGTTTTCGGTGCAGCACTCTGCCATCCTGCCTACAGCCCTGGTGCGCTGCAACGCAACACGACCACCGCGATACCGCTTCTGCAGCCCGCCGTTCGCCTGTCACAAACAGAGCCCGCAGCCACACACAGAAATTAACTCCGGACCGATGAAAATAACTCTTTCGGGGGAGGAGTAACAGCGCTGCTCCGAGGGAAACGAAAAGCAGGAAGCTGATCTCAGCAGTGCGGGGAGCACGGACGGGGCGGAGCAGAGGCACGGAGCGAGGAAAAGTGGAGCAAGACTCGCTGCTTAAAGCCTGGCTTTGGCAGTATGACCAACCAGCACCGCATTACTGAAATACCAGCGCCGGGGCTGACACGGACGCCAGCACCCCCTGGCCCGGGGGCACAGGCCCGCGGCAGCCCCGCGCAGCGGCACTCGCCGCACAGGTACCGGCCCTGCGCAAGCGGCCCCCACACGCCGCCCGCCCCGCTGCCGCCAAGCCCCCGGCCCCACAGCGGCCCTGGGTGCTTCCCTGCTCGCCCCGGATGCTTCCCTGCTCGCCCCGGCCCGGGGTGAGGGCAGCCGGGGCGCCGAGCCCGCTGTCACGCGTGAGCCGGTTTGAAAGGGCACGTACTGCAGGACGGACTCAACGCTCCTGCTCTGCAACTGCGGGGAACTCCTCTGGCGTGCTAAAAGCAACAGATGATGGGAGCTTCTAAAAGCCTGAACTGCCGTGTCTAGTGCGTAAATAACTTCTGATGAAGTTTAACAGAAAAAGGGGGGGGATTCTTTAGGAAAACAGCTTCAAGAATTGAGAGGCTTTTCACGCTAAAATTCAAACTGACTCCAAGCAGGGCTTAACCTCGACAACAGCTTCTTCCACCCTGTGAAAACTTCCTCTACCTCCACAGGGCTGCCCGTGCCACGAGAAGGCAGGCCACGGGAGCTCGCTCCGGGCAGGAGCTGGCTCCCCCAGGAAGGCTGGTTCTGCTCCTGCGGTGGGGGACACGCTGCCGCCCTGGCCGCTGCCAGGGTCGGGCTGCTTCTGCTGCCTGCCTGTCCCCCACCCTCCTCAGCAGCGAGGCTGGTTTGTATCATTAGGACAGCGTTACAAAACCCCACAGAAAACAGCGGTATGTAACATTCTAAATAAACGTGAGCTTGGAATACAAAGCCAAAAAAATACAAGGGAGGGTGGACTGACTACCATGAGAGCCATCAGCCAGTGTTTCAAAGCAGTAATTAAAATCCGTAACAGGAAACGGGGCATGGCAGTGGATCTTCCTAACGCTCGCACAGCCAGGATCTGATCTCTGCCTCTCAGCCAAAAGCAGACAATCCTCAAGTATTTCGGTCTTTTCTAAATGAGGCCGTGGAGGTGGAACACTGCATGGTTTTTACACTTGTCTTGCCCTCTTTCGGGTCTGAATGTTTTGCCCCATTAGCTCTGTATAGCAAGATGCAGAGTGTTTTGTACGGGTGGATACAGGGCCAAAATAAGACAGTAGATCAGTTTAAGCAAAGTTCTTAGACTTTCAGAAATCCCATCTGATGTCATCTACATTATACTGACAGGAGAAGAGAAAACAGAGGCAAGGTGGCCAACCAATTTTATTTTTACCACTTCTTTCACATATTTTCTTTTGTCTGCTCAGTCTAGGAACCTGTAGCATGTTTAACTCACATTTGGAAGATTCCATTCCAGATTATGAAACCCAGCAACTTCTAAGAAAGCATTTAATGACTCCTTTTAAATTCACTGTGGCTTGTTCACTTTTTGACACCGTTTCACAGTATCTCCTATACTCAGTCTGTAGACAAATCCAGACTGAGCTAGAGACATAATCACACCTCTCTCTGGCCTCTCTCCAAAGCCTGTGGCCTTCATTCCCAGGAGTGGACAGACAGGACCCATGCCTTTGTCTCAAAGCTTCCCCGTTCGCAGCCTACCTGTGGTGACTGCAGTTACACTGACTCCTCAGGCTGTAAGCTGAAGGTCACTGATGCAGACGTACATCCCTATCTACAGCTCCTCTGACGGAGCAGGCAGCTCCGACCAAGCGGATGCAAAGCTTCATTGCAGCAGGATCTTCAGGTGCTGCAGCAACATCACAATAGCCACAAGGAGACTAAAGGCAGCCTAAATCTCAGCATGCAGGCTAGGCCAGCCAGCATATGAGCAGCAACACACCACATCCTATCCGCCTTCATATCGGTGCCATTTCTGCACTAGTGTCCCTGTAGTTTGGCAGCTTTAACCCTTTTCAATCATAAACTGAGACACTGGTTTCACTCCCATGAGTACTTAATGATTCTTTTTGGGGGAAACTATTAGCACTGGAGAGATACACAGCTGCTTCCTTACTAAGGAAACATACAGCTTAAAGCCAGAACAATATCAAAACTGCAAATGTGATTTACACACTCAGCTGAATACATTTAATGAGCATTAAACCCAAGAAACCACAGAACCTGCATGGAATATTGTGCTGCGGTGGTGTGTGGACCAACAGCAGACAAGGTGAAAATACAGGTAAGAGCTCTTACAAGTAAACAACTTGGGAGAAACAGCAAAGATACTCCCAAAGCTTTTCTGATATTATTATTGTTACATAAATGCCTGAGCTTCTCTTCAAATCAAAACCAGCACTTGTACAGCATCACTCACAGCTCTGGGAGTCCACATCACCCGAGATAAATGAGCTCACAAGCCCACCACCAATCTCAGGGTTACTCAGTATTTCAGAGCAGCTGTTTGCTACCTGCTGTATAGAAGAGATTCTACAGCAATGAGCGCTGTTTTCCCCCTGCTTCTCAATTTGATACTCAGTTTTGAAAGGGCACTTCTTAGTCCTGACCAATACTGGACAGGAATGTGTTGCTACAGTGTACAGTGCACAGTACAGCCTCCTTCCTCCCCACTACTTCTTCACTTCAAGTACACAGGTACACCTCAGAGAGTATTTCACTAGATACAGAAGAGCAGTCTCTGGCACTCTTTACATGACAGACAAGGACAATTTATTCCAGCAACCTTGAAAGCAACAGAAACACCTTTTTTTTTTCTAAAAAAAAGTACTTTTAGAAGTAAATAAATATCATTGACCATTATTAGGAGGTTAACTAACAAATCACTTAAGGCACATCTTTAACAACAAGGGCTATCTTGTCTTGGTAACAAAACACTTTCTCACATCTTTTTAAGTAACTTGCTATTATTTATTTTGCAAATGACTTTAAAGTATTCTGAAAGACCCTCCTCTACCAGCTGTCAATCTTTTACGATTAAAGGCACTTTATCCTTAAGATGACAGGTCATACAAAGAAAAAGCTGGAATGACAGGCTAAAGTATTGCATTGTTTTCAGTACAAAAAGCTCCATTTCTTTAACTCTGCCTTTCTACGCAAGAAACTTCCTTGAGAAACTAGAGTAGCATCTGCTTGTACTTCAAATAATTACTCTCTGCTCCTCTGTCTCTCCTAAGTCTCCTTGACTGAGGTCAAGAAAAGAACAAGTACATTTTATAATCAAAGTTTACCATTTCAGTAGGATTTCACAGCCAGGACTGTTACAGTCATGTTTTGCCACCATTCTTCTCAAAGCAAAACAGTTTGTGCTTAACACTACCAAACAGACTTCTGTCATTATCTTTGCTGACTAGTGTTATTATCCTGTCCAGAGGTCTCCAACTGCAGTACAGATACAGCAGTACATGAGCAGTTTTTAACACTGCAGTCATTACTTCCTACAGGTCTGCAAAAGGAACTAAGAAGATTAGTCCATTGGTAGGCTTACATTAATTTTTCAGGCATCCATATCCTCTACAGGACAATGTTTTGATGTTTTTAAAGTAATTTTTAAAAAGTTGAAAACCCACTACTTTAAATTGTGTCAGCTTTTTTCTTGCAGGGAGATACACATTTTTTTAAAGCTTGAACATGGTTAAAGGGGATCATCCTTTAGCTACCGGATAAAAAACTACCTCAGAAGAAGGCATAAGGAAGGAAGTAGCAAGTACCTACAAGTGTGGGTAAAGCACTCTTGTGCTTTAAACTCATTCATACACACTTAGAAGTCCAGGCACTTTCAGTCAAGCAGTTACTGTTTCAAAACTAACTTGAAGTTTTGTATTGCTTAAACTAGTGTTGTCAAAATAAATTTCTACGTGACAATTTCTCACCTCTCCTTCCCTACATTAACAGCAGGTGGAGATTAGGCACCAAACTGTCTCTATATATATTTAAAACAAGCCAAGCCAGAGGTAGTTTGATCACACATTTACTCACTCCATCAGTTTATCTATCTTGTCCTGAACTGAGATGACAGGATGACTTCTCCTGGCTTGTTGCTCTGGTACTTTATGAGCATTAAAATTACTAAGTAAGTGACAAGATGGAGAAGATCTGGTCAAAGAAGACAGAAAGGGGAAAAGTAACACTGATTAATCTTGCCTGGCTGAAGGCTTTCTCCTGCTATATAGCAAGGAAATACAGCAGCAAACAAAGAAATTGATGAAACAAACAAATGTCTTGAGAGCATGCTTAAAAAACTCCAAAACTTAAGCTGGAAGTGACTGTCAATGAAGACATCCAAACAATTCTCCAATCAAATCTGCAATTTCAGTCTACTCTCGTAACCCCGCCTCCTGTAAAATTAACATCAGAACTGTGCTCACATATACATAGAGAGTATTGCAGCAATACTAATAAAGTAGCATCTGCGCTGAAGCTCCACATTTTATTCCAATTCCATGAAGAAATACAATTTTAATTACTAAATCTAAACAAAGTCACTGTTCACCTCAAAATGGATGCAATCTCCCTATCCAATGCTTATATAACACTGCAATACCACACAATTAATATAACGCTAAACAGATACATTGATTCATAAAACAGTGCAGAAAACATCAACAGTCTGTGTATTCAGAAACAGCAGAATCACCGTTTTTATGATTCCTGGATCTCAGCACTTCTTAGAAGCTGTATCAAATATGTTCCTATATGCACATGTACACACCGGTGCTTTCTGAGCTATGCAGCACATTAACAGCCCGTTCCCATCACAGAGAGCCACTGCCCCGTTACCTGCTGCACACACCCACACATCTCAAGCGTCAGAAAAACTTCAGGTACAAACGTCATACCTAAATAATGCACAAAATACCCAGGCCAAAAATCCTACCAACAAGCAGCATGCTGTCCCTTCTTATCCCTCCCCCACACTGTTATCCTGAGAAGTTAAATCCCGGTTCTTCTCTGCTATAGGTGGAAGGTACTCAGATACTACATACAACGTGGCAGAATAAAATCCTATCACTGTTGCCCCCTTTTTAGAATTATGAGGATAAGTTACTGGCAAATTTACAGATGCAGAACTTTACTTCTCACAATGTAAAATCATGTATTACTTGTAGCAAAAAAACCCCCAACACATTTCCAGTATCAAAGTTGCTTCAAATTAGGAGGGTTTTTTGTCTTGTTTTTGCGTTAAGAATGACAGCTGTTCTCCATGAGGTTAAAATGCAACCCAAACTTTTAAAAAGAAACTTCCATTAGTATAATCTTCTCTATTTTCTAGTTCTATCAGAAACAATTTATTAGGACATATACTTCTGATTTCCAAAACAACCCAGTTTTCTTCCTTGATGTACTGCTGCAATATTTTGTAAACATATTCTTAAAAAACATGCAAAGACTCAAAGAGCAGTTGAAAAGAAAGACATTTCACTCTGCTAATTTGCATCAAGTTTTATAGTTCCAATCCTCCCTCCTAAATGGAAAACTAATTGTGATAAAACATCAAGCCCAATTAGAAACAGCCACTACACACAACTATTTATTTGAATGGTTTCCTTTATAGTATGTGTAATTGTTTTTACAGAATCCTCTAGTGTTTGGGCCAAATATTGTCATTTTTTCTGCAGGGAAAAAAACCCCACACTCCCTCCAGTTTCACATCTCATTCACCAAGTACTTCATTGAATTCAAACCCTAATACATATAAAAATAAATTTTTCACATTTAACTTATTTTAATGAAATGCTGAAAAACCATTATAGCAGCTTGAGTTCTGCATTCAGGATACATTTGTAATTTTCTTCAGGTTCCAGCATTAGCTTGCACATTAGAATGGCCAAGTTGGGCACCTATTTGTATATTAAGACAGTGATCAAGGGCCATGTGAGACTTGAGCATCAGAACTAGAGCTCAGATTTTTGGAGCTCGATCCCACTTTTGCCAAAATTCTGAAGTTTAGCTTCTTTTGGGGATGTAATCTGTGACCTTTAGATTTCCTTTTACATTTAAGGTCCAAAAATCTGACAGACCTCTGTAGGCACTGGAAGAAGTTGGAGAACAAAGTGGGCAAGATTCAGAAAACAGGGAAGTGACTTAAAGAAATATATTTTGTCTGCATCTGTGGACAGCTGGTGGCTGTGCCAGCCACGGCAGGAGATGAGATCAGTCTCTGTGGCAGCACCGAGTGTGAGAGGGAGCGAGCATGGAGGAGAGGTCAGGTCCCTGCAGGTGGGTTGCCATCCCGTTCCTGGCATATTCAGGTTATATTTTCCTCCATAAACACGCTTGCTGGAAAAGCGAGCAGGGCAGCAAAAGCAGCAGGGAAATAATTTTCATTCAGTTTTACTTAAGAGCAAACCCTGCCTGACCTTTAGCTGTCCTTACGCTGCTTTAACCCAGGGCTGCTCTCCCACCTCCACAGCCTCCCCTGCCCTCTGGCCGAGGGGGCCCGGGCACCCGCCCTGCCCCGGGGTGCCCGCAGGGGTACATCGGCACACATCGTGGTTTTGGCAACAGCTGGCCTGGCACAGCCATCCCTGGGAAGCAGAGCTGCAGCAGGATGGCTGGCCCCAGCCAAGGCCACCACAGCTGTGAGCAAGGACAGAGGACTCCTCCCTGGAAACATGAGGAAGGGAGGGTTATGCCAGCATGAAATACTGGCATATAAATGCAGTAGCCAACATGAAAATCCAGCAAATAAAGAAAATTTTTCAACTATCCCTATGGATTTGTGGGATGTCACCCAATCTTTAGCTGCTCTTTTGTTTTACCAACAACTAATTCCTCTGAATAAACTGAACAAACTGAACTCAAGGTGCTTCTGCAAAGCAAAATTTGCAAATTGCAAACTCACTTAAAAAAACCAAGTGTCATTTCATCTCCAGTAGTAAGTGCTGCTTACTGTTTCATACACCAGAGCAAAATATCTGCTGTAAAATCCCTTGTGATGATGTCCACTCTTATCTAAAGACCTGATACCAAAGCCAGACATGTGAATCGGTGGCTATTCCATGGTCTCATCTAAACATTTCTCTATGTTTTGTCTGCATACTATCTAAAACTAAATGAGAATTTTTTCTCATTCAGTTAAAAAAAAAAGGCATTATTTTATCCTCTGGTCTGTTGTTTTTTCCACTGTGTTTGTGTGGGACTCAGGGTTAAAAAGTTTTTACTATGCAACACTTCACTTTACTGTAAGAGAACACAAATCACCAAAAGTCAAAATTCATATTTTACTTCAAAAATGCAACTCTCCCCTGCCAAAAACATCTCCAAAACCATTTTTTCTTTTTACATTCTAGGTTCACTCACCAGAAGTTAATTCAGTATGCAAAGTACTGTTTTATGCACACAGAAATACAGCAGACCTCTTCATCAAGAAAAACCATACAGGTTCCTTGCATTCAAGTTTAAAATACATGTGTGGGACACCATAGAAGAGGGTGGGTCTCTTCCTGCCACTCCAGCATGAATGCAAGGAACACAGATTCCAATCTACATGTAGATAGCTGCCTGCATAAATACAACACAGTAATAGCATTAATATGTACAAGCACTTTTGGGGTTTTTTTTGGCTTGTTTCTAACTGACAGGAAGAAAAGGTTTAAGATAGGCTACTCTTTACCTAAGGAGGCTTTATGGATCCCAGCTGTGTCCTTGCTCTGTATGCAGAAGAGCCACAAACACTATACTTGTCAGGGTACAGCACTATCTTGCCAGTAATACAAACTCTCCTACTCCTGCACTTGTCCTGCACTCCTTAAGCTAAACACAGTTCAGCAGTAAGAGTTATTGACACGAAAACCTCTGCTGTGAAATGCAGCTGCTGCAGAGCTGACCCACTGCTGCTTTTCTACCATTGCATTTTGAACTGCAACAGAGAGGTACAATGGCCTGTAGGAGACCACAAAACACTCAGGTGCTGCTGTCAAACTGATGACTTCTCTGCTGCTCTAGAGAAGTCATCAGATGCATCCCCGCATCTCTCAACTAGCTGACCACCACTGCTGCTCTCTGGGACCCTGCCTGGTACAGCCCAGGAAAAGGAAGGAGAACAAAAGCAACTGTTAGCTTTGGTGCTGAAAAGACCTGAGAAGGGGCAAGTGCACTCCTCTAGGAGCAAGAGACTGCTGTAACAAGTGATCTGCTGGAGTTCAGCATCTTCTCCCACATCTGCATTTATATCAAAGTGATTCCAGTATTGCAATTTGATCTTCTGCTTGGGTGAACATATGGCCTGTGAACTTAACAGCTTCACTTGTAAACCAATGCAGTATATAAACCACAAAGGCACATCAACTCCTTGTCAACAGATACCTATGTAAATCTTCAGCACACTAATTGTTCTATTAGGTTTCTTTAATGTTACTTTTTTAACCAGAGAGTAGAGGGAGGGTTGGGGAGAATGTTAAACACAGCCTTGACAGTAAATGGGCTGGCAAACATTAGATACTTTAGATAAACACAGGTAACTTGGTCTCAGTGCTGAGACCTTAGTGCTTAATTCTGTATTTCACATACATTGCCAAGAACTCTCATTTTCAATGACAGCTTCTTTAAGGAAGGGCAGAAAAGCAGGGCAAAAATTCTACTCTGAGCACCGAAGGCAGTAAGCTCATCCTCCCCTGCCTCCCCCACTCCTATAAAACCCAAGAACAAGCCCTTTAATAAGCAGATCTTATCCCCAACTAGTTTTCACTTTCAACAACAACAAAACTTATTATCAAAACAAATACCCAGTTAATTGAATAACCATTTCCCAAGAGAAAGTACTGTTTTCAACATCCAGTGCTCTAAAAAGAAATCCATAAACAGGATTTGCAGCCTCCTAGCACAGGGGGAGTTGTTACTGCAGCCTAACCAGATCTCGCCTCCTGAAGGAACGTCCAGGACGTGTCCTTGTCTCATCAACACCAGCTGCCAGTGACTGCCCCAGAGTCTCGATAGTTTTGGTAGCTCCTAGACACAGCAACCTGATTTAAACCAACTAATCAAGTACCAGGAACTCTAAGTGCAGCAGCCCAGCGTCACTCTGCGTGATCTAACCTCCACTTACTCAATTCAAGTTAAACTAGCACGCACAGAGCTCCGTGCTCTCACTGCCAAACCCCTTCTTATACTTGTTCTGCCTTATTGAAAGCGCACTTGGGTAACCACAAAACCATGTAGAGACACACTCTTAAGATTTGAGATGATGCCAGGTTTTATCAATATGTATTTTTAAATGCTACATTTTAGCAAAGTGTTTCCAAAAAGTTGATAATAAAACATCTTTCCACTTTTTCTTTAAAAGACCCCTGAAACCAACTCTCTAGACCTCAGAATCCCTAAATGCAGACTTGGGAGGAATGCACAGAACTCTCAGCTTCGTTACTAAACAGGCAGTATATATTTGCCCATTTGTCTGGCTGGACTCTTTCCTGAGTTGGGCATTTACCAGAGGCCAGTGATGCCCTGCATTCCCAAGTTGGTCCCGGAGAAGAGAAAGCACTCAGCACCTCGGCAGGGAATCTGATGGATGGGACAACTCCAATTGTCCCTGAATTAACCAAAGTCAGCAAACAGTTGAGGCATTTAAGACAGGGTTTGGCAGACAGGGAGGGAAGACCCTGGGTTTCCTGGAAGAAGATACCTACATTGGAGGGGCACATGCCCTGGGCAGTCTTCTTCACCTCCCACCTCTGTTTCCTCTAGTAACATTGTGATTAATGTGGAGTTATACAGCAATTGCAATCAATTGCCAAACTATTCAATAATCTTTACTAAGCCTCTCAGTTCAGTGTAACAATTTTAAGTACACCACCGTTGAAGTATCTCTCATGATCATTTATTTGCCACTGCTGAGAAACATCCACATCCCAGCACCCACAGTTCTCTGGAAAGCTACTCCTCTGCCCAAAAGGACGTATGTCACTATAAACTCCAGAGCCTTTTTCTGTAGTGACTGTGTGGTCAAATTAATATGAGCTACTTGCACTACTCTTTCTAACCCTGGTATTATCATGATCGCTGACTTTTTGTGCATAAAGAAATTTAAGAATCAAACTTTACCCTGACACAGTGGCCTGAACGTGCAGCAGTAGCAAACTCTCTGCAAGCCACATAAAGGTCCACGTTTGCAGCATACTGGGACTACGCTTAAAGAACACCGTTGAACACAGACACCCCAGTTTTGTATGATCTCCCATCCTAAAGTCTGAAACTGATTTTCTTCATCGTATTTACACAGAGGTACATGGGGTGTTTTCAAGTATTTCACATCAACAGAAGTGACCCAGTGCTTCTGAGTTGCAGTGGAAGCCAGGCATCTATCTCACTTTTGTCACTGAAAATTTCAAACAGAAGTAATGACAGATATAGCCAGGCTTGTTTCAATAAGCAACAATTACTTAAAAATCCACAGCTGAGAGTCCTGATCCTACTGGTACATAACTCTGTAAATCATGCACCTTTTCAACTGCATTTAACAAATTTCAGTAGAATGCTCATCAAATGCCAAATCCTTGATAATTATTTACTTTCTAATCAATATTTTAGGATGTTTATGTAAGAACTAGAATTTCTTTCAAATTAGAGGCAAATGAAAGGTGTAACCATTGGAAATAACAGAATTTTCACTTTGAAATTATAAGCATCATCTGGCTGCAGCCACTAAAATTACGCAGGTCAGCTCTAAACCCAAAGATTTTTCTAAATTTGAAGCATTCCTGCAAATAGGGGTATAAAAAGAAATGCTTCTGAATCTCACATACTTTGTCAGGACAATGGTTTATGCTACTTCTTTGTGGCAGCTGCTGAGAACGCTCATCTCTAACTCATCTCCTCACCCCTGTCATTAGTGAGGTGTAGGTATTTTACTGGACAACACACACTAGTGCAACACTTCTGTAAATCAAGAGCATTTAAAATTAATTGCGTAGCAAGTTCCTTCCATCAATACTATTCATACACAGGCATAGAGGGATTTTCACTTCATTCACCTTATATAGCTATAACAGATATCCCCACAACGCAGGCTTACAATCTTTTTTTACATCATAATGACAAGTAATTGACACCAAGAGGCATAGAAGAAACTTAAATTTCTTATGAGAGTTGAATTATTTTTACTCCTAGTATCTGTCTACTGATTAAGAAAGCTACCTAATCTCAGTTTCACCTTAGTCCTACTGAATTGCATTGTCTGTCCACATAAACAGTGCTGTTCACATTCCCAAAGATACCTGGCTAATATACCTATTTGTCCTCTCATTCAAAAAAAACCAAAAATGGACATTAGCTGATTTAAAGTAAAATCTCTTAACACAAATCAAGAGATTCTCAAGTCTCAAACCAACACTTTGCGGTCCACTGAATCAGAGATAATCACTTCATCTTATTACTGTTTCTTTGGCTGTTACTTCTGCCAACTAAAACCCTCAAGTCCATGGATTTCTAAGGCAGGTGAGAGAGGTCTTTTAAAAATGAGTCTTGGAACTCAAAGTGCAAGGTTAAGCAAGCATGGGGATATAACCACAGGTCTCAAATCATGCTTTTGAGGAGACATACTTGATTAACCCCCTTGCTCTTTTGCAGTGCTTAACATCCTGATCACAGAATGTTTCGGGAAAGTGCTGACCATCAGCAGGTACATGGAAACAAAAGCAAGAAAAGTGGAACAAGAACTCCAGCAGCCTAAATAAAGATGGGGGCACTGGGAAAAGAAAAAAATTAATTTCAGCCTTATGTTCTATATACTAGCCAACACAGTCTCACTAGTTAGGATAAGCTATTTCAATTATTGCCAATAATCCCCTGATTCTTCAGTTTCCAAAGTAAAATATCTCTGCAGCATCACTGAAGCAGCAGAGAATTCCTTCACTTTGGCAGTTCCTCAGCCCTCAGTCCCACCTCACGATCAGCATTCCCACAGTGTCAATGAGAATTTGCAAGTTAGAAATGCCCACTGCCAATCTGTTAAACTGTGAACCTCATACACCACTAAGTTCCTGAGTGGATTTATCCCTGTTCTCCATTCACAGTGACAATGCACATTATAAGCAAATTATCACCACCTACTGTAAATAAAGGTCCTGTTTTGTTGACAAAGAGAGAATGCTTGAATTTTCTGGCTGGAATTAACAGTCTTGAGGACAGAATCTTGTTAATTACCCAAAATTATTCAGAAGTCTAAGAAACACAAAGGTGGAGTTTTGAAATTTTGGCCTAACTGGCTTATGATCTGAATGCATGCCACTAGCAAAATGAGTTTATTACCTTTATTTTCCTTCAGACCACACAGTGGTCTAGTATAGAACAGTTAGCTCCTGCCACCTTGTGGGACTTCATGGGTTTCCCTGAAAGCTTGGATCATCAGTAAACTAGTGAGTTAAAACAAATAAACATTTGTGAGTTACTTTTCTTGTGATTCACCCTGGTGAATGTTAAAATAAGAGAGAAATATTTATGGAGAGGGTATGCCATTTTGAATATTTTCTGGTTCATTATCCCTAGCATTGTTTATATAGTTGAACTGATGGATTTAGTAATCTCATGGAGGGTGTTTTAAATATTTAAATATCTGTCAAGAATCCTAAGTTTTGGAAGCTGATGCGTCCAAGTTTAAAATAACACTATGATCAAATACTTGTCACCACTAGCAAATTTCACATATTCGAAATAGATTCTACACAGAAATAATCCAAATTTAGACTGAAAATCCTTGCATTCCAGTACAATTTTGAAACCAAATAATAACCTCAGTCTCATAAAGAATTAAGCATATGCTTAACGTTTAATATGGTGATAACATGTCTAGTTCGCCCAAAAGATCCGATTCCATGTACTTATTTCTTAAATCCAGTTTGACTTCCTGGTTTATATTTTTCCCCTCCACATCCATCTCCACCTCTATCATACGTGGCCAACTTAATGAATGAGTCAAGTTCTCCAAAGAAGAGTAAGACAATTGGAATGGAAAAAACTTTTTCACCATAGTAACAAGAAGGTGAAGATGCATGGATCCTCATCCTCATGTCTTATACGTTGTCTACTGCCCCTCTGACAGGTAACTTGTCACACCTCCTTCGTGGAGATGAAAAAAGACAACAGCAGCTGCAATCACTGGGAAGGGATGAGGTTCTCTTCCTATTTAAGCCCAACCTCTGCTGCTCCAGGTATCCAAACTGAAAGAGCACAGAGGACTGCAGATGATGTGACTCCATGAACCTGATCAACAACCTCAGTGAACCCGCTCCTGTCTATTCTTGGACTCGAGTGATTTTTAACAGATGCTCAAAAGTGGAAGAGCAGTTAGGGAGCACTTCTTCCCCCATCATCCCACAACTGCTTCAGTGAACTTGGGAGAGCTATCATGCTGTGTACTTGATGCCAACTGTGGCAAACTTAACTCCTTGGAATGAACTTCTTCTGGAGAAAAAACTGTCAACACACTTGAAACAGGAACAGTTCTTCCTGATGTCAAAAGAAAATTATCTCTACTAAAGGCCTTAGTACTTCATAAATGGACTCAAGAACAATAATTACAGATCCACAGCCAAAGGAAATACAGCAAGATAGTCTTTTATAAACCATAAACAGAATGAATTTTTGCTCAAGACTGAAACAGTAACAAAATGTCAGGCTATGAATCAATTGGCATAGCATACCTAAGGAACATAAATTGTATGTTCTTAAATAAAAAGTTTCAGTATCTCACTAGCTTCCCTGGTAACTTCAGAAGTGAGGTTGTCTCTGACAGCTATCATACTCCCTCACACAAAACCCCTTATTTCTTCTCATATATTCATAAGGTCCTAGTAGCCACACAGTTAACTTACAAGGCAAAGCTCATAGGTGTCCATGACAATCTCTGACCACACCTCCGCTCCAACACTGAGAATCTCTCCCAGACTGAGGCATGTCTGTGATCTGACTGTCTGGAAGGCACCAAACGCTCTTCCCACAGCTGTCCTTATCCATGCCAATCTCCACTACCAGAAATCGAGACGGACAAACTGGTAGGGAGCTCTAGAAGAGTCACTGGTCTGGACGATGAGGGAATAAGAACTGCAGGGCATATTCCACTTGACCCCAGCAGAGCCAGCACCTTGCAAGGACAGGACATGCACCACTGTTCTCTGTCTCACTGTGGGTGAGGAATACAGACACCTCCTTACGCACAGTTTATTTGCTCCAGATTCTTCCCTGCTCTGGAGCGCCCTGATGTTATGTCAGTCTCACTGTAACTGCAGGCATGTATCTAAGAGCCACCTTCAGTCCTTGGCTACAGAGAAAAAGAAATAGCATGCTCTAGCAACAGAATGGATCGGATCCAAAACCCACTGCAGGTCTCAATAACAACATAAAGCATAAGAAGTAAATACTAGGACCTTCTAAGAAATTCCACTTTGATGCAAGCGAATTATATCCTGCCATATCCTTTTACTTTCATTTCATTTCTCTACTAGTCCTATATTCTACGGTGCTACTAATCCAGCAGGAAGATCTCTGAGCTAACTTTCTGCATGTCTACATGCCCACAGCAGTCTAGCTGCAGTACCAGAGAGCTGAGCTAGTACCTTATTCTTCAGGATGCTTTGAAACCAGTGAAAGCATAAACACGCTTCTCACACCCTGACTAGACATCCTCTCCTTGGCAAGTGTGGCTCAGCTGGACCTGACAATACAGGACTCCCAAGCAGCAGCAGACTGAAAAGTACCTGATGACTTTTCGGTTCTTCCTGAAAATATTGCACAGTATTCTGAACACCAGCAGCAAAAACTGACCAGCATTAACTTTGCTTAAAGTTGTGAGTTCTCCAAGGAGACAGAAACATCTGGTCCAGGTCAAGGAAGAGTCACGACATGGCCTGAGCCTGGTTCCCATCTGAAACACTACTCCCTAGCTGTCAGGATAAGATTTGTTTTACATTTTCTCAGAATATTTCTTTTTCTACAAAAACATTATTTGACTTTTGCAAACTTTTGTTGAGGGAACTTTCCAAGAAGTTACATGAATTAATTACTTTATTCATGTACTTACTGGAGAAAGAAGTATTTAAAAACAAACAAAAACCCACAAAACAAACCAAACACTACTGGGCCACTTACTCCTTCTGTTTTGTATTTTATCTATATTCTTATTGATCTATTTTTGCTGTCAACTGTTTAGCCTTACATTTTAGGGAGAAAAGAGGAAAGCTCTGAATCTAATTGCCTTATTTCTTGAGAAACACCTCTGAAAATCACTCAGGTTACAGAACTTACAAACGTCTGCACATAGCCTGCTTTATGAGATTTCCAAGAGGAACCTCACTGCTTCATAAACCAGAATACACAATCAGATCCATCTTCACCATTGTTTCATTGATGCCAAGCCACAAGAGCTTACCCAGAACTGTGCACGTGCCCAAGGATCTGTGCCAAAACGTCTCAGAGCAGGATCAGGCCCCTGTAAGATTAGCTGCATGTACAGCTTCAATCCTGCAACTGCAATAGCTCAAGGAGACTGCTATGACAGAGGCATTGCAGTAACGGGCCCTAAAATAATCAAGTATATAAAGATCTTTGTGCTCTCCACAACTGAAGCACAATTCTTAAAAATGAACAGAACAAAAAACTTTTGTATTTGTGAAATAAAAATCAATTCTTTGGACGACAAGCAGGACCAGCATTCTTCAGGCCAAGCTCCTTAAAAATCTATAGGCTGTTTTCCCTTTTTTTGTTTTGTTGGGGTTTTTTTTAGAATTTGTTTTTCAGTTGTTTTGGGGTTTGCTTGCAGACAGAATTACGAGAATAAAAATATGTTTCTCATCTCCCTCAGATGAAAACTCTGCAAGGCCCCTGTCATAAGGATAAGCCCAACAGAGGAAAAAAACTCAGTCCAAAAGATGCACGTTTGTTCACATTTAAAAAAAGGTCAGCAGTTAAAAAACCTGATAGTGCTGGCTGGAACTGTAGAGCAAAGATGGGAGATAACTCCCTTGGGATCTACAGATTCACAGTATAGCATACAGATAGCTGGATTTGGAATCAGCAGGTGAACAAGATATTAAGAGTTTCCTGTAAATCAGATTCTGGTATGCTCAAGACTGTATACCAACTGAGAAAAGAGAAGTTATTTAAAACCCTAGGTGCACACAAGGTCCACAGTTCTGAACTGTACTAGGGGAAGACACAAAAGCACAAGATCCATGGACTCTCAGTCTAATCTGCTCTGAAAGACACTAGGTTTGCTTCTTACTGACCTAATACGAAACTACAAGTTCAAACTTGGGACTTGAATTACAAAGTACCCCACAAAACCCCACACTGCCACAATGCTAACCTCCTTCCAGGCCACAGGTGCCAATCCTCAGAGCAAGAAGCTCTGGCTGAACTGAACACCCTGAAATATATAGGTGGAGACAAAGCCTGGCTTACGAAGTCTTTCTGAGCAATAGGCCATTTTAGCTCATTCTTAGAACCAGCATAAATATGTTTCTATCACCTTTCCACATCTTGTAGGACAAACAAAACGTATCTACGCATCCTTGCAAAAGTAATTTTCAGAGGATTAGGAAGAACAGAGGGCAATATTCACACAGCACTGCATTAAGAAGAGACCTTGGAAGAACAAAAGACTGGGCCCAAAAGCTCTGACCTGCAAGGGTATTTTGCTATCAGGCAGCACATGCTCCTAGATGTGGAAGAAGAATCCTGAATTGAACGTGGATGCTAACAGATTTCTTAAATCTGTAAGATCACAACTGCTTAACCAGTAAGCTAGGAATCGACAGGTAACAGTTCACCACCACTTTTTCACCTGCCAATACAGGAAAGTAATGTGCACAGGGCAGATATGTTAGTAACAAAGAGGTAGTTGGTGCAGTAAGTTTAAAAGTCATGTAAAAACTTGCAGGAAGTTTAGGAATTCTGTACTTGATTCTGCCACCAGTCATCTGGTCTTACCTGAACATCCCTGAGTCTACTCTGCAATCTGCAAAATGGAGGTGGGGAGCACTGGTTCTGAAATGTTTGTAAAATGAAGTTAGTTGATGCCTGCAAAAGCACACAACAGAAGAGCAAAGTGTTATTACACCCTAAAAACATGCTGTTTAACAAAATATGTAACATGTAAATGACAACACTACCTGTGTTCTACAACACACACTCTTAAAAGATTTTGTTTATACACCTGTTTAGAAAGTGAATTGTTTTGATTCTCTGGTAGGATGAACCCGAAGTCCATCCCTCCAGAGTAAGAAAGAAGCAGGCATCTTTTTCTAGATCTTCACAATCAAACAAAACTGAGCCTCAGTGTAAAATTTTCCCCAAGTATTGTAACACAACTCCAATTAATACAACAATTTTACCCTATGACAGGGCTAACAGAAAACCCAACCAACAAATGTGGACGACTCTTCTCAACTTTCTGCCCTGCTACTCACTACCAAGTTTTTCTTTCAGAGACTGCACAACATTTTACACAGGAAGAAGCCACAGCCATTTCTAGTGCGTAAATGGAGAAACTGCTTTATTTGGTGTCCATAGCTGAAAAGGATGTAGTGGCACACTCT
>VZTA01016632.1:0-26246 GCA_013398855.1 Mohoua ochrocephala
GAATAGCAGGGATAAAAGTAGTTAAAATAAATTCTACTTTGCATCTAGCAGGAGATGTCACAGTGGTGTGAGTTTCTAGCACGAAAAAAGTCAGGTTTGAATATTGATCTTTTGAAGCTCCATTAGCTATATGTTGAGCATTGCTGACATCACAGATTGATGTCTCTTTAAACTGTGTCTCAGATTTAATCACTTGGGGAAACCAGCTATTGACTTTGGATGTTTGTGCTGTTCAGCCACTGGAGAATGCTCTCTTACTATCTCTCTCTCTCCCTTTGTCCGTCTGTTTGTCTGTGTCTCTCCTGAATGCGTGCACATGCACACACACACATGCTTGTCCCTTTGTGTTAGGGAATATTGCCATTATTTTCTGTGCAACTATAGCTTGCCAAAGTCACACTTACGCTTCCTTATTACATCCGTACATTACAACATGTAGGTCACGATGTTCACAGCGAGGCGAAGCACTTCTTACTGATTTAGGGTATTGAGATAGTATCCAGCAAGGTCTAAAGGGATGAGCATCATCTAGTCTGTGGAGACCTTCATTTCACCTTGTAAAGAGAGGCAACCACAATAGCCTCCAGAAAAGTGCTGTAGGAATCAATAAAGACAAAGAAACCAAAGCCCTTCTGAGGTGCTGGTGGTAGTGATGTGTGCCTGCATGCGTGCGTGCCTGTGTGCCTAAGGATGAAGAGAGATGGGTTCCGATGAAAAGAAATGCAAATGTTCGAGGCATTGATCAGCACTCATCTCCGTTCAACCTCATGCCCTCTGCTACATCAATACATTGGAAACATAATTTGTATCAGCAGTTGTTTCTTTAATTAAGATCTCTCCCAAATCTTTTTCATTGATTCATGCCATTAACTTATTGATCAGCTTGCTTATGCTGAGGTGGTAGTTTTGCTGAGAGAGGGTGTCTCTCTCAGTTCACGATGCTGGTTCACTACAAATATCTTCTTGGCAACGAGTGGGTAAATTGGAGCTCACACAGCTTTGGTGCTGCTTTAGCAGTACACAGAGGCTTTCCTGGGGCAAGAACAAAACTGAAAAAAACCCCACAAAAATAATGACTTGCCATCTTTGAAAACCTGCCAAAAAAAAAAAAAAAGAAGCAGAAAGTTTTATGTTTTAAAACCTCACTGAAGAAATAATCACTCCAAAGACAACATGCAGAAAATATTATAGCCATGGGGGTATATGGCATATCCAGTCCCTGTATGTTAATGGCTAATAACCAGGAACTAAATGATGGAATTTGAGCTGAAACATAAGATATATTTAGAAATTAATGACAAGTAACTGATGCCTCATTTAATCAAATAGTTGGTAAAAAATGTGATAATCAAGGCAGGGTGAGGTTAAGGCTAGGTGAAATCTGAATAAGGAAAGTTCTACAAGTATTTCATTGTGATTCTGTTTATTTAATCTCTTCACATGATCTCTTTATGTCATTTTGTCATAAATACTCTATCAGAGAGGAGTATTGTTCAGTATGCTGATAGATACAGAATTTCATAGGGGCACTCATGGTCTAAAATTGAGTATTTGTATAGGAACTTGACAGAGGCAGAAAGAAAAGCAAACTGTATCACCCCTGTCTTCTTAGATAGTCAACTAGTTGAAGTAGCACAAATGTCATGTAGTTATGAATGGCTTATGCAAAATTCACAGATGAAGATTCATTCAATGAAATTAGTTAGATCTAAGGTTCTTCCCTGTCTTATACAGACTTCATGATGTCTTTCTAAAACTGCAGGGAAGTGCAATGACTTTTAGAAATATTGTGCTGGGAGGTTCAACAGGCTCCAAACAAGCAAGAAGGAACAGAGCATCAGGTTCCTCTAACCCTAATTTCCAGATGGAACAGCCCAGGAACAGATAAGCTGCACATGGCACTCATTACAGAGCTATGCCTAATACGTAACCTTTGGGGAACGCTTTCACCTCGTCAAAATACTTTTGAATATTCAAGGTGACCATTAAAGAAATGGCTAAACTGACTAGCTTGTTAGGTTAAAGAAGCACAGTATAGCACAGTGGTGGCTGGACTACTGGGACAGATGTGTGAGAATTTGGGACATATGTCAATAGCAGTGAGTAAAGATATTACTGACAGAAACCATTATCAAAGAAGAGATTCGGGAGCTGATGATTTTCCTCATGAACAAATGTATTAAAATGAATACAAATACAATTAATAAAACAATTCCTCATGTTTCTTAGGCAATTAGCATTTGAACTGAATTTATTCTCTGTGAAAAAATGTGCCTTGGGAGCCCAGATACTACTTTCAAAAGTAGTACTTCTCAAGGCTAAAGGTGAATTATGTGCTCTAAACTCACACAAGGCACAACTCATTGCTGACCCTCATAGTCTGGACATTCTCTTTCAAATCTGCTTCAGCAAGACAAATTGTAAGACCCTGAAGAACAGTTCAGCAATAACAGTGTGTATCCCTTTAGAGTCTGATAGAAATACAGTGAAATGAGTGCTGTTTTGCATTAAGATCCCTGAGATACCTATTATTTTTTGATTTAATGAGCACCAAACTTTAAATTATTACTATTTTTATCAGAAAATTTAGTCAGCTGTACCATATAATTTTCATAAAATAACATTATGACCTTCCCAGAAACGACATTCACCTCAGGTGATACAAAGGGCCTATCAAAGGGACAAAGAACATGTAAAACAAGGGAAATATAAAAACTGTATGGAAGTAAAAGTGTGACCAACTGAAAAAATCAGGCGTGTAAGCTAAAACTGACCTTCTGTGGCTTTGAATAATACAACCTGTGTTTGAACAGGTTATGGCTTTCACAAATAATGTGCTCTCCCTTGAAAGCTTCCGTAGCAGCCATCTAACTACATGAATATTCATATAGCTATATCAGTAAAATGGGGGAAAACATGGCCTGTATTTCTCAGAACTCTGATTTCTCTTTCAAATATGTATTTATTTGAAGATACCTATCCTTGCCATGACAGATCAGTATCTGTAACCATCTCTAGAAGTCCAGAAGCAGCAATACCCAAACCCAGGCCTGAATGTCTGAGGCTGAGGAGTTATAAGGTAACTGGAAGTTGTGTTGATTGTGCCTGTGCAGCTTCCATGGGGATTAAGAACCATAAGGCTTTTGCTGCACTTCTAACCCTGTTGCCTGTTCCCCGTTGCACCTTCCTGTGTGGAGCTAGGAAGGAAGCAGTAAGGAGTAAGCTGGGAAAGCCACAGACCACAAGACAGGTGGCAGCTGTCTTCTTTTTGGTCACTAAATGGAAGAACGGGTGAGAGCACACCTAAATTCAAACAGTTTCAATCAAGAAAATGAATATGTATCCGGTGTGGGACAGACAGAATTCATGGTGCATTTCTCTGTACAGAAAAAAAAAATCCAAAAGAAGCTTGTAACTTCTTCTGCTCTTAGAAAAATATACCTGAGGAATGGCAACCTGATGACAAATAAGCAGCCAGAGATGTTCTGAACATACTGTGTTCACTGTAGGAAGTTGCACCATAATTCCATTTAGTTTCAGAGATTATCAGTAGGGGACTTGTTTTCTTGTTGTCTTCTTTTGGATATCTTGCCTTCCAAAAAAAGCAAAGGAGTGGTTTAGAATTGTGGGATATGAAATTAAGATGAATGTTGTGGTCAAAATGATCAGGAGTGAGATAGTTGGGTTTTTTCCCCCAGCTAGGATGAGAGCTTCAGTCATTTCAGAATTCAGTCATTTCTCCTACTTGAGTTAAATCTCTACAGTAAGTTTTAGAATAGGTGAATGAGGCATTGAGATGCCCTTGCCAGAGCTTCCAGGTGAAGTTTTGGAAACTTACTTCAATGGACACAGTATTTGACTATTATTTTAGTTAGCCTGCAAACAAGATTTGATCAAATTATGCTGATACACATTTTCAAGGTTGTTTTTAGAATGGGTGAAATCCTGGCAGAGAATCTATCAAAATTAATTTAGCTAATTGGTGGATTCTCATCTGCAATCTGAAGTAAGAGTGAACATGGATCACAGTTTTCATTAGGCTGCTTTCTAGTCCATTTAGATAATTTGGTATTTGAACTGCATGTGGTCAAGACCTTACGTTCTGACACAAAGTTCAGCTAAAAAGGAGAAAACATGAGAAATTGCTTACTTAGAGACTCACAGAATATAATAAGAAAAAAAAAAGCTGACTGAAAATCCTTTTAGTTGATGGTTAAAGTGTTCACTATCTGTCTGATTTTAGTATTCTGGACATACGGGAAATTTTATACTCTTTGCAGAATAGCCTAATCTACAGGCTCTGCAGGACAGTCCTCTCAGGTGGAGAGGTACTAATTCTGATGGGCAGAAGAGCACCCAATTAAGAGGGTGTTTGCTTACTTCAGATTATTGCATATGGTCTTATTCGTAAAAGTTTTCACAGAAACAAGTTCATATGAGAAAAATGAGAGTGAAATTTTTCTGAAGTGAGAGCACTCATTACAAAAGATAGGACAAGATTTCAGGGGAAAAGTGGGACTTTATTGCAAGAACTTCCATTCATAAAATTCCTGTGGGCAGCTCTTTGTCCTGTTGTTCCTTCTATAGGAAATATTGTGGGCTAAATGTGCTGCATCTTAGTTTTTAAACTCTGACAATTATTTTTCTTTCTACAGCCTCTCTAGTTTACTACCAGTAACTTGAACAGCTCTAACCTTTATTAATTTTTATTATTTACTGTTCCTGTTAGTGTACTTATAATAACATGTTGAAAGGAACAGAAACCTGAAAGGTCAGCTTGTAATATTGACAGATGTCCACAGTAATACTATAATGCATACAATTTATCATATATGCAAACTTCTCAGAGACGTCTTTTGCTGAAAAATTAAAACCCTCATATTGTACTCAGTAGGCTGAGGAGAAAAATATGGACACTGGCTCTAACCCTCTTGTCCTCATGGTAAAAAGGACCTGAGTGACCCGATTTGGAGCAGAGCAATGGGTGCTGTTCTGCTCAAAGGGTTAGCCAGGACTTAGCCCCTGCAAGTAAGTCTCTCTGAAGGACTTGAGGAATACCAATGGGGTGATGAACAGTGATAAAGAAATTGAAAATGTGACCTACATATTTTTCAGAAATATTTTCTTCATAGACTCACAGAATCATAGAACAGTTTGGGTTGGAAGGCACCTTAAAGGTCACTTACTTCAAGCCTCCCTGCCATGGACAGGGACACCTTTCACTAGACCAGGCTACTCAGAGCCCCATCCAGCCTGGTCTTGAACACCTCCAGGAATACAAAGTCCACAACCTCTCTGGGCAACCTGTTCTAGTGCCTCACCACCCTCTTCATAAAGAATTTCTTCTGAATATCTTATCTAAAATATCTGCTTTTAGCTTATAGGAATTTCCCCTTGCTCTACTGCTACATGCCCTTTTGCCTCTCTGGCCTGCCTGTGAGCTCTCCTTCTTGTAAGCTCTGGAAGATGCTATAAATTCTCTCTGGAGCCCTCTCTTCTCCAAGCTGAACAGCCACAACTGTCTCAGCCCGTCTTCCTAGGAGATATGCTCCAGCCCTTTGATCAAATAAGTGGCTCTACTCTGGACTTATTCCAATAAGTTTCTACTTTTTCATATTTTGCAGTACCCTTCCTGAATTTTTAGTACTACTGCTATAACCTCCCAATTACCTAATTGTCTTATTTTTGCTCTTTTTTTCCCTTTTTGCCCCTCTGTTCTTAGTCTTAGAAGACATACACTTATAAAATCAAACTTATGGTTAATATTATCTACCCTATATTTATACTGGAAATCTAGCACAACACTGGGAACACGCTGTTAGAGCTCCCGATGTGTAAACTAATGTTAAGGACTGTATGGTTGTGATCATTTGAACTGAACACAGAATAAAATAGGCTATTGTTTTTATAAGAAGAAATAAAAATGTAGGAGAAATTACTGAACATTTGAGGCATATGCTGTGACCATTCAGCCGGGGTTTTCCTGTAGGAAGATTTTATTTTGTGAACATTGATACCATCCTTTAATCTACTGACAATAATTTCAGAGAAGAGGGACTTTAATGTTTTTGAATCAATGGAATTTATAAAGATATGATTCCCTTTGAAATGCCGTATTGACTTTTCTAGAAGTTTAGTCCGTATTTTATTGGGAACTGGGAGCAGTTGAGAAGATTGATTAATTTTGGTGTATCTGACTCTGCCCCAGAAGAACTGTAACTGGCAGAAAGGTTGGCATTCATCTCAGCTAACTTAGATGTTCACAGCATAGACCTCGACTCTGAGTTGTCTGGACTTCCTTCAAGTCAGTTCTTTACAGTCACTCTGTATAAACCATAAAGAGAATTTAAACTACTATTTTCAATATAGGTGTCTATGAGAGTTTAAAGGCAATGCCCTCTGAGAACATACTACATGTTGCGGGGGCTGGAAGTTTAGTGGAATGCAAGGGGTCACCGGAAAAATTGATAAACTAGAAATCCTTTGAGGATTAGTAAAAACATGGACACCACTTCTGGTTCGGGAAATCTCTAAAATGCAAGCTTTTGAGAGCTGGGAGAGTACTTGTTATTGCATCTATAAAAACTTATTTTGTTTTCATGCTCCTCCTCAGCCAACCTCTTATTGCCGCTGGCAGGGACAGGACGGTGTGTGCTGAGATGAACCTTTGTTTTCACTCTGTGCACAGACTCATGTTATGACATTGCCATAGTAATAGACAGTAGTAAGGGATCTTTTACCGTCAACTTATCTTTCTGTGGGCTACAAGACTTTTCTGTCTGAAAGTATCTATCAAAACTATATTGAAAAAAGTGTAATGGATCCTGAAAGAAGAATGTCAGTATATTTAAAAAGAAGTGGACCAGCTTATTAGCTACAGGCTCTTTTATTCCATCTGAAGTTTCTAGAAGCTTTACTTTATTGAAGGTAAAGCTCTAGAAACTGAAGGAGACAGATCAACCAAAAAATGCTCTGAGAAAATTTGTGGCGAGGATAAGGCACTTGCAAAGCACCCTAATAGCTGCTGGCAAGTGGCCAATACACATGTTGGTACGGCATGAGCCAAAAAGGAATACTGTTTCATCCTCTGTTTAAAGGCTGGCTTCCTTTAAAAAAGTTTTTCTCCTCACCTGAAAAAAATACTGTTACACAGTCATCTTGTCACTGACATTACTCCCAGGAAAGGACTGCCAAATCTTGTGAGGTGAACTCTGACTGATGTATCTTGTCTGAAATCCGGACATAGCCTAGAAAGGGGGAATTATATGCTCCCATCTTGAAAAAGAGGAAACAACTAAACTGGTCCAGGAAGGACTGTACTCAGAGACGTCCAAGAAATCCAATGTGGAATTAACTTATTGACTGTGAGTCACTGAGATATGCTGCAGGTAATGACTTCTCCAGTCATTCCATTACATTGAAAGATATGTAAGATGCTTCTCACTTCCATTTTTAGAGAAATTATTTCTATAAATAATTCACTCTACTCTCTGTAAGTAATTAAACATTATTTACTTATTCAAGAGAAAGTGAACCTTAGAGAGGTTGACTCAGTTGCTCTGTGGTCAGGGTATTCTTATTTTTCAGACGTAGGAGATGGTACTACAAGTCCAAATAGCTCCATGACCTGTAACTAATTCCAGCCCACTCCCTAATGAGAGGGAAGATACATGTGATACAATAATAACAGTCTTCACTCTTGGAGTAATGCAAAAGAAACAAAAAAACCTTTACCCATTCTGAATTTTATGTTGCACAATTCTTTTTTTATGCTTAAGATGGCTTGAGATGGGCTTAATTTCACTATGCTTCTGTTAGGGAAAATAGCTGTGGATATTCCCTATGACTTCTTTTTAAAAAATGCTATGTGAAAACTTTTTAATATGTATTTTAATTAATTTTTGTTCAGTATATTGTAAAAATATTAAGCTTCTGTAGTTTGGATGAACAATTGGATAAAGTTAAAAACTGTTTCATCCATTTTTCCCCCTGACAAATAAATTTGCCTTTTTGATTGGAGACAGCTTGATATAAACCATATGCACTTTACCATATTAGAATAAGAGTACCTTGTACATGCATTTCCTTGCTTTGCATATCTATTGATCAGAGTGACAGACGCTATGAGGTCAAAACTTCTTATTATATTTAGCCTCATCTTATTCTGGGTAAAAGGGGGTGGGCAGATTAATTACAAAGGCAATATCTTTGTATCTTATTTTCTCTGAGCAATCAGTGGATTGGATGTGTTTTAAGGTCTTATAGATTAAAATATGGGACTGTGTAGTGTTGAGAGCTCTTTAGGATTTTAAATTCTGCTGTGATGACCCTTCATCATCAGGTTTTAAAGGTCTCTTCTTTCTATTTCATATGCCCTTTTGGGCAACCATGTATTCCTTATTACATTCATCACAGAAGCAAAAAGAAAGTTGGAGAAATCCAGCAACTGTTCCGCACATTATTTCAGACTAACATAACCAATAAAACTATTAATCAAATTTTAGTTTTGGTGTAGAATTAAACCTGAAAAACTCCAGGATTTTTAAATTGATAGCTTAACAGGAAAGGCTGAAAAAAGGTTTTTCTTTTGTCCTTCTCCAAAAGTTTGATTATTCTTGTTAAAATCCAAGTCCTCGGTTCCTTTTTTAAATTTTTTTTGTCTTTTAATGTTTGAAATGCATGAGGACTTTTTTGTATAATCACAAATTTCAGAGAATCCTGCTGGCAAGATAAGGCTTTGAAAAATGAAAATGTGGCCAGGTTTGAAAATTTGTACAGCTCTCAGTTTTTATTGAGACGCAACCACCTATAAATATAGTTCCTTAGGTCATGGAGGACTTCACTGTAACACATTACTTCAGTTTTCAAATGGACTTTGGAAGAAGTTTTCACAAATGTAATTTACATCTAGGTATAAGGTTTGCATCCATAAAGGTTGCAGGACAGTTTTTGAAAAGATCTAAATTAAAAATCAGACAAACAAACAAAACAGAATTAAAGAACCTCAAACCCCAAGTCCTTCAGATACTGTGCTGACATCATTGCTTGGCTAAAGAATATACTGGAATAAGACAAAGATCTGTGAAGAAAACAAACTTTTTATCTCAGTAAATATGATGAGTAATGTTCCAGCAAAGTTTCTGAGTAATTGGATTTAATCATTTTCTCAAACCATCTTGCAGCGTAACATCTCATGGATATAATTTGATCTCAAAAATAACTCCCAAAACAAAATATTTTACATTTACAAGTAATTATATCAGCTGTTACAGAAATGCAAAACAGTGAGTGTGAAGTGGCTTTCCTCAAAAGCACCTATCTATTCAAAAGAACTTCAGCTAGGATATTCAGCATTATGAGATCTAAAAATGTTTTTATCCTACCTATTAGTCATCGGGTAAATAATGGCTAATCAGAGCACAGTATCTGGAGGTGTTGGCTGTGTTCTCAAGGATGGATCATGGCAAAGACAATGACTTTGGGTGAGGTCTTATTAGCACATCAAGATGTCCTCTTGAAAAACAAAAGCACTGCATTGTCTTGAATGAATGAATAAATGGTTTTGCATGGATCGATACAGATAGCAAGGGTGCCGTAGGTTATACACATGAAGTTCTTTGGTGTTTTGAGTGTTAGGTGGAAGAATATTTGGTAAAAGACAGGAAGCAAATGAAGGATCTATTTCTATCACAGCTTCAAAGAACAAAACTCTTGGAATGCCATTGCAATAAATCCATATCTATATAAATTAATATCTCATGAAGTTTACAGAATCACTGTAACTTGAGAACCCTCGCTGAAATGACCTTAAATTGGAACCACAAATTCTACCATGGAAGTAGATTTTTGAAGGAGGGTGAAATACAAGTTTCGGAGTTACAGGTGCTCAAATAATCTAAATTTAAAACACAGTGGAGTTATCACTCAAGCATAATATTATCCTGGCCCTGCAGTTCTTTTATGCATCTAACTATCACTCCAGTGAATGCAGCATTTCATCAATGTAATTACAGAGCTGGACTTCAATACGTCTTTGTTTCTTTGTGGTGATTTATTTGGAAAATATTGTATTTGGCACTAGTAAGAATAGAAACATGCTTTGCATCTTAAACTGCAAACTAAAACCCCAACTGTGCAAACATTTAGGCAGGTGTTCATTTTTGTGCATTATGAATCTCTCTTCACAGAATTCAAGACTTAAATGCTCTACTTACCTTTTTTGTTGTTGGTGTACACAAAACTTTTCACTTTGCTGTACGGTTGAGCTTCTTTCATACGAGTTTTCATACCTTTTAAGAAAATACATCCTCTAGCAGATTTCCTTAAACTCTTCTTTGTATGTCGTGTTTCCTCTGTTACAGTGGATGCTCTACAATATTCTAGTTGGTTTACTTTGCAACTTGACTTGATGTATAAAGTTGAATGTGTACTACATTTGCTACACATCATGAACAAAAGGACTGCATTTTTAAGCAATATAGCATTCAATTGGTTTTCATAAACCGGTAACTGCAGCACAGCATCAAACTAAATTTTTACCTGATGCAGTGAGATTTGTACCTACTATCACCAGGACTGGATCTAGCCCATCATGGCTGGGCTACAGTCACCGCATTCCTCCCACTGTGTGACTGTGGGTGGTGTGTAATCTACGTTAAGGATCATGCAGGCAGCACAAGTGGACACATTATAGCAGACGTCTGTAAAGTGCCATTGCAGAAGCCTTGTAAAATGGAGCAAATCTCACTAAATAGTAAAGGAATGCTGCTTTTCAGTCTTATTTGGGGATTTTTTGTGTGGTACTTTTGATGGATCCTCTTACTCAAAATCCATCAACTCATCTGATACCGCTGGAACCTGTGAAGTGTTAACTCTTAACCTCATCCTTTTGGAAGATAACTTAAAATAGGTAAAAGGATGTGTGTTTTGTGGAGAAGGGGGATATATATTAAAAAAAATAAATAATGGTGTGATAGGGATAAGGGGCAAGGGGGGGAGCTGATGGTTTAAATCTCCATGGGCCTCGGAATCGAGCCTGTTTCAGTCAGATTGTGGCCCTGCTAACAAATCCAATAGCAGCTAATCTGATCATCTGCTCTCCAGTTTTCATGCTGTGTTTTCTTCAGAGTTCCTTCTCCTAGTTCCAGTCTGTGACAGTGCGATAAGACACAAGAAATTTAGTCATCATTGCTGCTGTAAAGGAGCTCAGAGAAGGGATTATGATATTCCATAACCCTTACATTAGACACGGACAGGGGCAGCCACTGCTGTGATTACAGGCCTGAACACTGCTGTTATTTTTCCCACCTCCCTCCCACTAGTCATTTAATTATTTATTTATTTTTATTTTATTTTTTATTTCTTTTTTTTTTTTCAAGAAAGCTTTAAAGATTAGCTGAGAAATAGTCACCATCACAATCATCATCCTAAATCTCGTGCAGAACTCAGAAGTTGAGCAGCTCAGAAGGTTGTTACACTTCTAACCAGCAAGATAGCTCTCAACCAAGTTATCAAAACCACTCATCCACTATTCAGTCATTATTAGGAAATTCAAACAGTGTAAGCTGAACAAATCAACATGGAATACAGAGAGGATGCCACAGGGAGCACTGATTTGGGAAAAAAATATAGTATGCTGCTGAAGCAAGTCAGAGATTAGGTTGCCTTTCGTCTGTTCCGCACATGGCAATATTTATGATGAATATATTATTTGCAGTACCTCTTGCTTCTGGGTATCAAGTAGGTTTGCAGTGATGGCTCTGAACTAATAATGATACTTGCGTTAATTGACATTCCTGCACCAAATCTCTTTATGCCATCTGGGGCTCTTATCCCCATAAAGAAGGGTCTTCCTGAAAAACAGCAAAGTCCCAAATTAAAATAACAGGTGATGATGCAAGCTGGATTGCTCAGTCTCAAAAAGCAATAAAATGGTCTGGAAAGAATCTGTTCTGTTATTTGTTTGCTTTAAAGGGAAGAAGTGAGAGAGCTTTTAAATAGGTTTATGCTGTTGGTTAAAGATTGTTTCTTGCATTTCAAAAGGAACCCCCATCACTGGCATTGTGACTTGTTTTGCAGCATTTTTACAAGGAAAGGTACTGCGTGGAAATGTTCACCATATGTCTGAGCCCAAAGAAAAAGAGTGTGTGAAGCACTGGGCAGAGACACAGCGTTCAGCTGGGGTGTTCTATGTCTTTACACGCAGGTGGTGTGCAGTGCTGCCCTGCTTTGCTCTGCCCTGCCCTGCTCTGCTCTGCCCTGCTCTGCTCCATGGACCCAGGCAGACCCAGAAATAGCTCTGTGGTAGTGACTGGACTGGCTCAGTAGCTGGTTCTGAGATTGTAAAAGAAGATTTCATTGCAGATGAACCATCTGACAGGACCTGCCTGGTCACTACTCAACTCTGAGGCAGGAGGAAAGGTTTTAATTACAGCAGTGAAGGGCAGATCTGTAGATCTCTGCGGCTCCACTCGGGGCCAAAAGAGATGCCTGTTGTGAGCACTGGGCTTCCCTTATGCACCATACAGTTCTGGCTATGTTCGGCTTTTGCCTGCAAGTGAAGGGCAAACTCGAGAGCTCTGAGAGCAGTGGAGACTGCTGCCCTGCTGTTTGGTGAGAGATTTTTGAGCTTTTCAGAGGGGATTTTGACTCAATCTCTAAAGCAATAGTGATCTACCATACACAAAGCCTAAGATTTCGACTCCTGGACAAGATCAGAGGAGAATGTGTTTAAGTGTAATGTACTAAAAATATGGCAATGTAAATATCATGTTAATACTTTATATTTGAATATATGCAATCACGATGAAGAGAGGAACTTTGAGGGACATATTATCATCAGTAATTCCTACCAACAGATTTAGTTTAAAATTTAATCAAAGTATTCCAAATATGGTTTGCTATATTTGATGCTATTTATAATGGCTTCTGTATGCATTAATTTTCTTTTTAATTGGAAGACTTATGTGGTACTATCGCTTTGAAAGTTGACTGGAAACTATTAATTCTGACTTATCAAAGTTTTGCATTCAGTTAATGTACGGTTTAACTCAGCAATGTTTTCTGGAAACAGCTATTGCTTTCTTTAAGAAAAAATTCTGTGCATCCTTTCACAGAATATTTTTTCTAAGACACAGAAAGAACAAAGGTAGATCAGATGCATACATGGCATTGCTTTAACGCTAGCTTACTCCTCGACAAATATAGCTAGATTTCTTTGGCCTTTTTATAGAGAATATTTAAAAGATTAAATATTACCATGGAATAAAAATTCCCTACTAAAAGTAAGCTGTGAGAGAAAAACTATGCAACCTCTTATAAAAAATTCATAAAAACTGACAGATGTCTAAGACTGATGGCAAAATTCCCTATTAATTTATGATATTTTGTATTAGGAGATTCAGCAGGCCTTGTGTGCAGAGATGACAAGATAAACAATGATAGTTTTTGCTAAGCAGGTATGCAATCATCCTTAGAAAAAGGAAAAAAAAAATAAACAACAGAAAATCCACCCTCCAGCATGTTCCTCTTCTGCATTTTGAACTTCTGTGTTGAAGCTGATTGCCTTGAGTATGCCTTAGACATTTTAATTTGATCAAAACCTTTTGACATTTCTTTAACATATTTTCCTGTATTACCCCTGCCATCTCAGGTATTGCTGACATCCACAATCAAAGTGATCCAGCACAATGGATTAGCACTCAGCCAGTTACCCTACCCCATCAAGATGAAGGCTAACTGATATTTTTTGTTTGCTTGCTTTTGATATTTTGCTTTCCTCTAGTCAAGTGAAAATTTATTACAGAGCAATGTATCCAGAATAGATTTTGATAGGAAGAGGCCTTATTTGTCCTTGAGCTAATCAAATTGGGAACTCAGACTGACAAAGGTCAAGGTTTCCAACTACTTCCTGTTTCCTTTAAAACTGAAAGAAACATTAAAAGATCCAAAACTTTTAAGCCATCACCATGGGGATTTTAGAAGATGATTGAGGCTGGAACAAAGCATACCCTTTTGCTTCTGGGTATCAGGAAGGACTTTAATGGTATCACGACATTGATCATTGAATTCAAGGTCACAGTCCTGTCAGTGTTAATGAATTCCAAGTATGATTTCAGAAGATATTAGTATACAGCACATAGGAAGCAGAGCATATTAGAAATGCTTTTAGATATTATTTATAACAACCCATAATAAATCTTTATGTTGTCCACCAAATGACAAATTTAGACAATTTTTCTTTTGTGTCATGTGAATCGACATGAACAAACAGCATCCTTAATTTCTACATAGATTTTCTTCATCGCTGCTTTAAGGAAATTGTATAAATTTCCTGAAATTAAGGTTGCAAATTTCTGAAGAAGTTATCTAATCCTGACTGAGTAAAATATTGATAACGCTGTGTTCTGAAATGATTTTCTGTCTTTGCTGATTTTCTCAGTCTGTAGTCAGTTCACATTTTCTTGTGATTTGCACATATTCAAAGTCAGATGAAATTAGGACAGAGCTATCTCAGTGATGCCCACAGTGACAGAGATCTCCCCAGCTGCAGGAATTTGCAGTTGTGACTGCCTCTTTTCTCTGTCCACTATAAATATTTCAGTAGGCCACGAAAGAAGCCAGCTACAGAGATCACAATTACAATGTGTTGAAGTAAGCTTGCTTTCCATTGGCCTAGCATAAGCCAATACTTCTTTAAAATTAATTGTTATGATGTATTACTGCATTTTAGCTATTTAAAGAACATATTTTTCAAAAGGCTTTATAAAAGAGATTTTCTTTTCTTTATTTTTTTTAGTTATAAATGGGCTGGCATTAAAAATTGGAAATGCTGCAAACTTTCGTGAGATTTGTATTCCCACTTAGAATCTGTTCCTATTTCTGGAATCTGTCTCTCTACCTATATTAAAACCAAAAATTTCTCACATATTGCAGCACGAGTGAACTATGCTCTTCAAGATCTAAGAATCAGACAGTTAGTGGTCGTTTAAGAGATGTTCTGTATCAAAAATGGAAGAACTGTTGGCTCTGACCCAAGACTGGATTCTGGTTTTTGAAACTACAGCAAGCAGGGACCAAGCCAAGGTGATAGCAGACAATTCCCTGTGCTTCTGGAGATCACTGCAAAATTTCAGAGTTTGTGGCAGTGCCCATGCAGTCCTAATAAAAGATGACAATCTAGAAAGGGTAGAGAGAAACAAGAAATGTTAGATGTCTCATCTTAAAATAAACTCTAGAATGACATCTTCCACTGGATTATATCAGAGACAGTTCGAGTGATGAAACTTTCCGAGCAACAGCACTCAGATCAATGCTAACCAAAGCCAAGTGATGACATTGTATTTCCTATCAAATTTAGGTTACAGTAGGCCAAAAATTAGACATATCATGGCGTTAAAATATTTCAGTTGAAAAGTAACAATAAACTCTAATTATTCTATGCAACTCTTAGACCTTTTCAACAATTTTCTACTATTTTCTACTGCACTCTGCCAAATTCTTATCAGAAAGTATTTTTTTTCTACTAACCTGACACAGCCAAACTCTGTCTGATTACTAGACTGGCCCCTTAGAGCTCTGGAACCTCCTGTATCTGTGAATACTCTGTAGAATTATGAGAGAAAAGATAAACACTTGTATCTGCACTGTGTGTTAACAGAGAACCCAGTATTTCCATGTGATTTTTGAAATTATAAAACCATACAAAAATTTCACATGATCATTGAAGGATTTGGGTTGGGACCACTTTTCATGGCCATCTAGTCTAACTCACCTGCCGTGGGACACCTTCTACTGGACCAGGTTACTCAAAGCCCTATCCAATTACCTCAAATAATGAGGCATTCACAACTTGTCTGGGCAACCTTCTCCAGTGTCTTACCACCTTCAGCATAAGAAAAATTATTACTTAAGTCCAATCTACCCTCTTTCAGTTTAAAACTGTTGCCTTTTCTTGATCTTGGTAGAAAGAAGGCTTTGGTAGAAAGTCTTTCTCAATCTTACATGTCTACCTTATATTTTGAACTGTAGCAATAAAGTATTCGTGGAGCCTTCTCTTCTCCAGAAAATAAAAATAAAATTAAAAACAAAACAAAACAAACAAACAAAACCCCCAAACAAACTCCCAAAACAAAACCAAAAAACTCCACCAAAACAACAAAAAAATCCCAAAAATCAATCAAACAAACAAAAAAACCAAACCCAAATATTCTCTGTATCCTCCAGACAGGAACCTAATTCATTGATTTGGAGGACCAAAACTTAACATAGTAATTTACCTTAACCACTCTCTGATAACTTACTCTAAGTTGCTCAGTTGAGCTGGCAATGCTCAGAAAGCAAGACAGAAGACTGGATGCAATTGTTGGAGCAGGTCTAAGTCATGAAAATAAGTCAGTCATCACTACCTTCCTGAACATGATGTCTTTACTTGGAGTATCCTTCTGCCTGTATTTTCCTCTTTTTAAGAATGATCACTGAGGGCAAATGGATATTTTGAGCATAACTTAATAGATTTGGCACCTAGATTTGTCATGTTATAAAGGATACGTCTATAAATTAAGCATTTTCAGAATTTTCACAGGCATAATATTAACACACAAGTTTTTACTTTAGTAAAACACTCCTTCTAAAATAATTTGAGAACCACTTGTAGAAATAGTTTAATGATATGGAACAGTTTGTGTCACCATTATGTGGAATAAATTTGACCAGTAGTAAGGCAAATTTAGGTGTGTTCACATTTGACAAAATCTTATTCTAAACCAGAAAAAGACCTCGAATCCGTGCTGTGCACTAAGGAAATATATGGCAACTCTTACTGTCTCTAAGTTACATTAGTTAAGGAATTTCTGTGCACTAATAAAGTATAATATTTTTAAAATATATTCATATACCTTCTTTCTTAATATGTGTTACTAGAATAGTAGACAACAGGTAGTAGATGATAAGCCCTGGTATAGGGTAATATTCATATAAGGAAGCAAATCTCCTAAACAGGATATTTGATAGCTGTGCTGTGGCAAAAGGAGTCTCCATTACAAGGGTTCTTACAGCAGCATCTTTAGCTGGATTGGGAGAGTAACTCAAATTATTGTTTTTATTCAACCGTCTACAACCCTACCTTTGCCTATAGTTTTAACTACATAAGAGACCATCTGTTAAACATCTTAACTGCATGGAAAGGACTGTTGTAGATGCGGTTTGCACATCAATAGCTTTCTTTGAAGACTTAGTTTCTAAGGTCTTATCTGTGTACAGTTTGATCACTTCTGCAGCAGAAATTGCAGAGAGCAACCTTTGGGACATTCCACTCACAAAGATAATCAACACATTTAAGTATAATAATCAGATGTGAAACAGAGAGAGCTGTTTCCTTGAGGAATTTTGAGAATGACCAAAAATTACCACTTGGGTTTCTGTAACAGTAGAATAAGTCATTGCAAGGGTTCCACCTATCACCTAGTTCCAAACAGACCCCAAGAAAACCCAATGTATTATCTCAACTATACATGTAACTGATTAATGATTCAAGTAAACTGAGAAGGCATACAGGCACAACAGCCCTGATGCCTAGCTACACTCAAATCATAATTAAAGGATGAACTTGATTTTAAGGAGAAGCTCTTTACTGTGAAGGTGGTGAGGCACTGGAACAGGTTGCCCAGAGAAAGCTGTGGATGCCCCACCCTTGGAAGTGTTCAAGGCCAAGTTGGATGGGGCTTTGAGCAGCCTGGGGTAGTGGAAGGTGTCCCCGCTCATGGCAAGGGGATTGAAACTAGATGATCTCTAAGGTCCCTACCCAAACAATTCTGTCATTCTATGATTGGTTTTGTTTGGTCTGGGCTGCTTAATTATATGTTTCTCTCCTGAGTCCTTACCTGTATTTAATGAAATCCACATCTTTCAGTCTTTGGAGATTGCCATTTTTAATGTGAAGAATCCCACCTGCAGGACTGAATTGCATGCATCTGATTTGAGAGACTGAATTTCTATCTTAATTCAGCAACTGACCAATACGTGTGATTTTTAGAAAAAATAGGTAACTGCTAATATAATCGTCTTAGTCATCACAAAATTTTTGAATCATAAACACTTCTTCCAGGGGTATTTTATAAACTATTTACTACTTTGTAAAGTATCTGCATCAAGAGATGACAACTACTATAGACTTTCAAATTAGTATTTTTGTAAGCTCTGAATTATACTGCATAATTTCTGAAGTATATATATATGGCTCAGTAACATGTTTGAACAGATGAGGTGGAAAAAATCTTCAATGATTTAGAATATTTACAAAATCAAGATATGGTAGAGAGGTATTTTTTATTTTGAATTTGAAAACAATTTGTGTTTAACGTAAATTTAATGAGCTTTCCTATAGCCCTGTATAGTATAACCATCCAGTGTCACGAAAATCTGGTGCCAAAAAGCAACTGAAAAACACTGTCTTTGTTCTTTATTGTCACTGATCAGAGTGGAACTGGAGAAAAAAAATGCCAAAAAATAAGCTTCAAAAGGAGAGATGAAACTATCACCTGCTCTCTGGTGCTATTGCAAAACTATTCTCTAGCCATCTGTGTTTAAATATTGTGATTCTAAACCTAGATTTGACATATATTGCAGGAAAGTATGACTTCCCTATACCAGTTGCACAAATTCTGCTGTATGTTTTTTGCTATTAGTACAGGTAACTAGGATCCACTTTTTATATAAGTTTCCATATATTACCATAATAGCAGCTTTATGCCTCATAGTTACTTGCTTTGTTTCTCTTTCCCATTTTATAACAGCATGCCTGAAGCCCATCAATATTCAAGTTAGCACTTTAAAATGAAACTATAAATTTCAATTTAGAGAAAATAAGCCCTTATTCAGGCTCATAAGTTTTAAATAACACATTACCATTGGCTACATTAAGTTTGCATTTCTAATGTTATTTTATGCATTTGACAATAGATGTTCCACTCTGCTCAGCAGTGGAGAGCAAATGCATGTGAAATGTAAGTCTGCTTAAAATGTAGGAATTTATTAGAGCTGTCAGTCAGCAGTGACATGAGAATTAAATTATTTCTGAAAATATTTCAGTTGATTTTTGCACTTTCTATTGTCTTTATCCTCTGAAGTTTGAGTATAAATATCTTTTTTGAAAGGCTTTCTTCCTAGCCTAGTTAGTGCTTCCTAAAGTCAAATAAAATGAAAGTGAAAATAGAATGCACAAACCTCTTAAGGAAATAGGTAGGTAACATTAGGGAGAAAAAGACAAAGGAGTTTAATTATTTATTTTTATCAATCCCAGAAGAACGAGGTTAGTTTACTTCTATTTTTGTTGTTAAATTTAGTACTTTTAGGAAAAAGGGTGACTAATTAATTTTCCTTTTCAATGCTTTTTTGAAAGCAAAAGGCATGTACTGGTGGTCAAGTGGCATTTATTGCAACTGTCTGAATATTAACTGTGAAACAAATTAATATAAAATTCCCTCTGCTGCAGGACTAACAGCAAGGAACTAGTGTGAAAGCACTGCTTTTCCTGGCTGGAGTGATTCCCATTCTTTACAGCTTTTCTTGTTTATTGCGTGGATGGCCAATTGCATGGATTGGTCTGAAGGAAAGATTTCCTTTTCACTTGACTCTTCTTTTATGATCATCTGGTGCTACTGCCTGCATTTCTTCAGCCTATTTTCTTCTACAGAAATTAGAATGAAAAACAATTAGTTTCCTCATGAAATATTACATCTGTGAGCTACTACAGTCATGCGACCTTGATTCATTTTGGTTGTTAAGAGCTTTTGCATGTCTAGAATAACAAGTGTCAAGAATGAACTCACTCTGAAGTCTCTTAGAACAGAGAACCTATCTGAATAGTTCCTATGTACTACCTCTGTCAAAAAAAAAAACCAACAACAAAAAAAAAAGACAGTACTTTTTGCTAATTGATTAGCTATAAGTGTTTATTCTTGGCTCAGGTGTCAAGACATAACTAAAAAGTTAATATGGATGAGTAGTGATAGAATTTGGACTCTTGCATTCATGTAAATACGATCATGCTAAGAAAGAAGAAATTTCCACAGTACCATTTGTACTTTATTGCTATGTGATGACAGGAAATTCCTATGGTTGCTTGGACTGCTACAATGTTTTCACACAAAAAGGTCAACATTCAGTCCTGGCATACAGGCAACTTCACAATGTAAATTTAGTTTGAATATAACCAAATAAATAAAATTAGTATATTTTTCTTCATTCATGTCAATAATTCTCACACGGCATTTTAGAATGAATATATAAATTTGTCATGCATTTCTCCATTACTGGCATAATTCTGTTTCCAAAAAGGGTGTTATGAACAGAAAATATATGGTACTAGCTCTAAAATACCTGGAAATGCCTTGCTTAAAACTGTAATTAAAAAATTCATCAAAAAAATCTGTAACAAGTTAGAAAATCCTGAATGCCACCTTTGCTGAACTAGATATCCTCAAAACTTGCATTTGATTTTCCAGACACCCTTCTAAATTACAGAAATCTTGATAGGGATTATTTAACTAGACAAGCAGATGCAGGAGGGGAAAAAAGGAAAAGTCTTTGGACTCAGAGAAGCAGGGAATGGATTGATAGGGAACTGGATTCATATCCATGCTACAGCTCAGACATACTGCTGAATTAACATGCACCTATACTCCACTGATATGCAAACTGCTATAGGTTGTTTTAAACACCTCTATGCATTTTCATAGATATCACAATCATAATTCTGATCCTTTTATGTATGGTGAGATAGCAACATAATACATTTATTTTTGGCCAATGAACCGACAGGAGTCCAACACACAGATTTGAATACTAGTTACATTGAATATCTGCTGAGGAAGAAGATTGCGTAATATTTTTTAAGAAATTAATCTGTAATCATATAGAACTATGGGTCACTCAAAAGTGAAGCTATTTATTTATTCTCTTCTGGTGTTAGTCCAAAAGAATGAATAAGACCACTTCAAGTCTTTCTGCTCTAGGGAACACAGCTAGGGCACTAAATAAATGAGTTATCAGACTGGACTTGGATGAGGTTGTCTACATTACGTCAGAGAAATTCAGGCTCTGTGTTTATACAGCTACAGTAATCCAGAATTCCCATGTGAGCCATGTATAGCTGATATGGTGGAATATTTGGTGAGGCAGCAGGAGGCTTGTGCTGTGGCCTCTGGCATGATGCAGAAGACAGTAGAATTTCATTTCCCAGTCAGACCTTGCCTTCCCAGAACAGCCTCTTCATAACTCCCATTTCCTTGATATTCCACTATCCTTACAAGCCTCTGTGTCTGTGTTTCTGGGCAAGGACCTTGGAAGAAAATGGGTCTGGCTCCTCAAAAGCAAGGACAAAACTCACTCCGATTCAGCCCGAGTTTATAGATATCTGTGCAATGCCTTGTCAAGCTGAAGTTCAAGATCGATTTCATGGCGTTCAAAGTCTTCAGTGGAGCTATCCCCTTCTTACTGTAGATATTGTTACACCAGGGAACGATTCATCCGTTCAAAAAAAAAGAAGGAAGTTCACAATTTGGCTGCCTAAAGGAGAGTCTAAGAGTAGATATCATTCAGATGCAGAAGTGAACATATCAGCTGTGCAATCTGAACAATGGCCATGGCCAGTGGCTTGAGCATCTGAGTTTTCATGGTTAGGCTTTCACTCCCTCCACAAGCCAAATGCAGAAGTTAAACAGCAGAGTACAGGTAAAATCTGGAATAATCAGCAACAGTTTTTAATTAACAGGGGCAAGGTAATGCTTTGTATGACCCAAATATCTACATATGAGACTTTTATGAAGCCAAGGAAAAGCTGATCTGTTGAAAACTTTATTTTCAGCTTGCCCTGTTTGAATCACTCCACTGCGCTCTCAGCCAAGCCATTTAATAAAAAATTACATTATCCAGATATTGTACTGCAAACCCATCATGTCTGCAAAAGCCTGCTTGGTTGTAAATCAAAACCTTTTTAAGGCAGGGGAAACAAGGATTACTTGCTTCAAGTGATGGAAAAGTAGTGTACACAGGAATCTGATAATGCCAGTAGTAGAGGTCACATCCATTAGGATAATTTCAACTCATTTGAATAAACACAGCCACAGCTCCAAGTAAAATCCAATAATAGATGTTGCAAAGCAAGCCATCTCACCTGAATACTTGAGTCTTAATATTTACTGGAAATAAATCAGGCCGGGAAAGCAATCTGGAAACAATATTGTGAGATGACTCCAGGAGAGAGCGCATACCACAGCGTGCACAGGTTTCTTCTTTTTCTCTAGGTCTTGCAAAGCTTGGCAACAGCGCCTGCTGTGATACTGATGGTAGCATTACTTAGAAGCCACACAGTAGCCATGTGTGCTCCAGAATTTTCTGCTGTCACGGTTTTGTGGGGCAATCAGTAGTTTATCACAGAATCATAGAATGGGATGGGTTGGGAGGGACCTTAAAGACCATCTAGCTCCAGCCCCCTGCCATGTGCAGGGATGCCACCCACTGGATCATGTTACCCAGGGCCCCATCTAAGCTGGCCTTGAACACTTCCCGGGATTGGGCAAAAACGCTGTGTTACAAAATACAGAGGGACAACAGGGATGTGCTGCAGCAGCAGTTCAGTTCCCAAAAGAGCTCCCAAAGAAAGAGAAGTTCCTCTTCACCTGAGGCATCTTTTTGCTCATAGGTGTTTCACTACTGCATTTCATTTAAAAAGTTGTCACCAATAAATATGACCAATTTTAGACAAGTTGACTGCCTCTAAGTCTCTTGTTCCATAACTTCTAAAATAAGGACAAGGAAAGAAATATTAATAAGCTGAATTGATAAGGGAGCAGAAAAATCTTATTTTGGAGCTAATCAGGAATAGACATTCAAGCCACGTCTTACTTTAAAAGCCCATTTTGTTTTATTTTGTTTCAAAAATTGTGGAAAACTTGTGGAAAAGGCAACAAAAGGTGATCAAAATTGTCACTTGAGTTCCTAAAAACGAAATAACATAGCTCAAGAGCTATGGAGAGTTACACAAAGGCTGCAAAAGTGTAGCTTTTGTAACTTTTTAAAAACTATTGAAATGTTATAAAATTTTGTTTTATAAATGCAATCTAGAATGCCAAGATGAAGACAATAGCTGGATATCTGGAGGTTTTGCTGCCTGTTGGAGAGCCAGCGTGATATGGCTCAGATATTTCTTCGGAGCCTGTGTAGCTGGTCTGGAAGTCTATGTCACAGTGCAACACCACTGATTTTAAAATGGCCTCATCTGCTAATTTTCAAAACACAGTTCTCTGCAATCAGTATAACAGCACTGATATGTCTACTAGGTATTTCCAAGCACCCTTTCCTTTGATCAACTTGTCACTGAGGCAACACAGATTTGTAGACACATCTTTATTCTCCTTCAACCCATTATTTAAAACTGTAGTAATGACGTCAAATCAAAAGGCATTTAATGACATGAGATAATGTCGGTGCTACAATAATGGTTTTGGGAAAGAAGGCACTAACGCTTTGTTAGCATCTCTTCCCCACAAGCTTTCCTTAACAACACACCTTCCCAAATTATGAAGCCTGAGCAATCTCTGCTTTTATAATAGTCATCAGGTGTGACACTCATCTTTGCCTGCCATTTAAGCTGTTTAGAAGATTCAGCTTCAGCACGTGAGGACCATGTACCTCATCTGAAATTACTGAAAGTACTACAGTGATTTGAGAGCTGTTGGAAATGATCTCTCAGAGCACAAAGGGTGGGAATGACACTGAAGACTGGAACACTGCAGATGGACTGCCCATCTCTAAAATGAGATAGGCATTCTAAAAGGAGGTACAAGAGAACTGCAGATCAACTAGTTTAATTTCAGTGCTCAGAAAACTACCGAACCGAAAAAACAATACAACAAAATATTTTTAACCTGGAAGGTAATGGAAAACTGACTATCAGACAGCATAGATTTGTCAATAGCAAATGATTTCCTTCTATTACAGAGTAGTCGGCCCTGTGGACAAAGCAGAAGCAGAATATATATATTTTTAAATAGAAATCTTTTAACATTGTGCACATGGCATTTTCCTAAGCCAGTTAGAAAGACATGTTTTTTAAAAAAAAGCTACAATATCAGCGAAGAAAGGATAGCAAAGGTTATGGTTCACTGATAAAATCAAATATATCATCTGTTGTTGTCCTGTTCAAGATTTCCTTTTGTGACACAGATGATGGAATGTTTATTAAGTGAGAGGGAAGCAACACAACCACAAAATCTTTAGAGAACAGGAAGACAATGTAAAATTGTCACAAAACACTGCAAAAACTGTCCACAAAAAAAAGAGAAGAGAGTCATATTTATCAAACAAGGGAGATAACTATCCACTGGAAAAACCAATATGGAGAGAAAACCGGTCACATGAAAATTTTGCAGGAAGAAATTTAGTGTCACAAGACAAATATTAGTCTAAATTCAGAATTCTTGCTAAACAAGAAAAGGGAAGAGGAGACCCATAAGACCCATAAAACCATTCTTCTGCTGTGTCACTTATAAACCCTGAGAGGACCAGCTGAAGGTCACATGTAGGAAACTAACATGGAATTTAGAGACTTAGAAAGCATTTTTAATGCGCGAAGACTGAAGTTCCTAGTCCTCATCGAGCTGCAAAAGAAAGTGGAGACCAATCACTCATTTTCTAATAAATGGAAGATTACAGCAGTGAGAAACTTATTAATCTCTTTTCCTTGACCAAGATAAGTAGCATAAGAAGTCATAGGCACAGTGAGAGCACTCTTACATTTAAATTGGAATAATGGAGATGTAGGTGGGGTTTTTGAAAATATTTTCTGTGGCTAGAGCCTTGAGCTTTGAATATTTTTAAGAATGAGCTAGACAAGTGACATATTTGCCATGACATATTTGATATCTCAACTACAGTAGGGAAATGATCCCACGAGATCACTTCCTCTCATACTCTTTCCTACTAAGGAGAGCTATTGCCAAAGAAAGTGGAAACCTGTGCTTTGCCTATTCTTTGAATAAATGGAAGATGTGGTCTAGCAGGACTTTGCATATGCTGCAGCAAAAGAAGATTTTTTCTATAAATACCTATGAAACAAGATTAAATTTATAATATAAAGGAAAACAACAAGCAACAGTATTAATTTGGCTTTATTATGTTTTCTATTTCCATTTTGACATGCCTCACTACCTTATTAGCAATGTAAAGATATGAATACAGAAGTGCTCATTTTATCATGACAACATTCAGTTTTGAAACTAATCTAAAATAAAACCCAGGGTATGCACAGAAAACTCAATTATGAAACAAAAGGCATCCAGTATGAAATTAAGGTAGTACATTCCATGTTTTATGTTCTGGCATTGTAGTTTGTTACAGGGTTTTTTTTGCTGATAAACCTCAAAAAGCTCACATAGCCAAGAGCAGCTCTAATGGACTGAATCAAAAATTACTCACTTTCATCTGCTGAAACAAATTGGTTTAATATACAGTTGTTTGCTGTCAAATATACTAAAAAACTTGTGCCAAACAAAATTATAGGCTGTGTTTGTTGCTTGCCTGGTGTATTTGGTAGGTGGGGGAATGGGAAAAGGAGGAAAGACAGTGGGTGGAATTATCCGCGCACTTGCCAACATCAGACTAAATAGCATTAAGAAGATGTAACACACACAATATGCATGCAATGTGTCTGAGCTACACAGGCATAAAGTTTTTTCCTTCCATTTTTTAATGTTTGACCATGTGTAACTAAAAAGTTCTAACCTGTTGGGCATTGCAAGATAGTATGCAAATGGGCCAGCTATTGACAAAGGACTACAGTAATTCACTTTTCTGTTAATCAGGGTGTGATTATCATTTGATTCTTTTGAACTCCATCCAGCTTGCTATTCTGTCTCAACTTCAAGCAGGTGTTTTGTTGTTGCCAGACCATGAACACAGCCCTGTGCCTGAGTCTTTCAAGTGTGCTAGCTGTGCAGATGAATTTTGCCTGCAAACTTTCCTCAGGCAATGAACTGACTAGTGCAACATGCTCACAGCAATGTTAATCTAGCTCAGGGACATGCACTGCACATGAAAGACTATTTTTAACCTAATTTTTAATTGATATATTTTGTCCACTGCAAGTGTTTTCTCTCTCTTTTTTTTTCCCCCTCCACTCTTTCTCTCTCTCTCTGTGTCTTTATATCTATCTACTTTTTCCCTCTTTTTTTTTTTTTTTTTTGAAAAAA
>VZTA01016632.1:26305-91588 GCA_013398855.1 Mohoua ochrocephala
TTTTTTTTTTTGAGACAAAAAATGGATTGAAGTGAAATGAAACTACACTAGCTGGCAGACACAAAGCAGAAACAAGGGTGAAGTTAAATAAAATATGAGAGGGTGGATGCTCAGCAAAGAATTCGCCTTTGATTTTAAAGATTAGATAAATTGGAAAAGTAATAATCAGGAAATTGAAAAGTGGGGACCATTATGCATTAGCATTGTGACTAGCATAACAAATCTTGTTTGTTTATTTATACTTTCAATATGGTGCAATATTTTATATTATACAATAGCTTAAAACGTCTTCTGGAAAGGGGTTACAATGATATATTTTAACTCTGCCATCCTAGTAAGAAAGATTTGTAAAGTAATATGATTCAATGATATTCAACAGAAACTGGTTTGAATATCAGAATCTTTCATACTTGTTCACAACATGTTTCTTACATGTAACTTGCTTTAAAACATTTGATTGCTCTATTTCCATACGATATATCGGCCTTGGATTTTTTTGCATCAATTATAGCTGTTATAACTGAAAATGTATATGCATATACACCACTGTGGATCTAAAACATGGTTTAGAACAAAATCATCTATATGATGACTACACAAAGCCTCCCTCCTAAATTGGTGATGCACCTTATTACAAACTCTTAAAAACACAAGTCCAAAAGGTTAATTTGTCAAAAGAAAAATTCAGAAAAGGAGTTTCAGAGCTCATTGTTCATGAGTTGGGTGTTTTCCATCTCTCCTCAATATCTACATGAGAAATACCTAACAAGGAAAATATACCTTGTATTTTCTGCTCTTTGCCATTCACTCTTAGTTAGTCAGAAATGGGTTCTTTGCCTTTCCTTTGCACAGAAAAATACAGAGCTCCCCCTCTTCTTCTGATTCCTTGAAAAGGAAATTTTTCCCAGAAGTTCATGTTCAGCCCAGTTTCTGTCTGTCTTTCCTCGTGGTTCCAGGCAGGAATACCATTGACCCTCCCTGGCCTTGCTGTGTGAACAGCATCAATTCCATGCCAAGCAGATGCACATGTGGAAGGACATCCAGCTACACCTGAGGGAAGCTGAAAAGCTAAAACAGAGGGATGAACACTTGATGTGTACTACTTGCAAAAGGAGAAAGAAAACCAAACTACTTCACGGGGGAAATGAATAGGGGAAAATAAAGACTTGTGATACAGAAAATTTGCAATAATGGAGGGAAAACCAGTGGAACTGAAGTGATGGCACTGATAGCAAGAGAGGCTGGGTGTTTTCCAAAGTGGAATGGTTGAGAATGAACAGAAAAGAAAATAACCATATATTTTGAAAGCTCAAGAAATAGCAGCTTAAGAACTTCTAAACACTGTTTCAAGCAGTTGTAACAAGTTTGAGGAAAGGCTATTTTCTGGTGGGTTTTTTTGGTGTCTCAAAAGCCGCATCACTAGAGTAAAATGGTCATCAAATTCTTTGTTAATCCTTGTGTGTATTAGCATTACAAAAATTTTCCAACATATTCTCTGCTTAATGCTTATTTATTTTAAAACATGATTCTTCCATTTTTAAGACAAATGCATTGTTTATGATGTTTTTGTGTACTTTCAAATTGGTAAATTTTAGACTAATTTGGGACCTTATTTATCAAAACTAGGATGAGAATGAGAAAGAAAAATCCCCAATTTAGTGCAGACTCTTACAATGGTATTATATTAGATGGTATTTTAAAATATCTCATGCAATTATTTTAGTTCCCTCATGATATTGTCTTTCACATCATATAAATTAGTATAAATTATAGAATGATATCTGTGCCGCTGAGTTATAGTATATCAGTACAGGTAACTATAATTTAGTTGGAAAATTAAAGAAATTCAGTCAGCATCCATCACTGCTCATACAAATAGTTTGTCCCCAACTGAAATAGTTTTAGAAGTGATTTTCAATTAAAAAATTTCAGTCCATTTCATGGATTGTTTTTCAGTTGTAGTATAATTTTAGGTAAAGTTAACTATTCCTAGGTGTAATAATCACCACAGAAATAAACTCACAGTTGCATGATTGACACTCCTAATCAGGGAACTTAACTGCTGTTTAGTTACAAGGGCAGATGTACTTGGACTTTAGTTTTACACTAATGGATTTCAGGTGTCAGCACTGGTTGAAGACAACCTTATTCCCATTTTCTCTTCCCTTGTGGCGTGATGATACTGCACGTAGTGGTGGAAAATAGATCAAAACCCCAAGGTGTTCAAACTAATAATCCTTTTTGTATGTTTGATTGGGTTTTGGTTTTTGTTTTCCATTTGCTTTATATTTCTTTTTACATAGATCAGCTCACTAATCCACTGCACAGTGGAATCATGTCTCGAATGCGGGAGCACACAAATAAGCTTCCTCATCCCACTCAAGTGCTGCAGCCTTGGGTTTATGTTGGAGCTGTGCCATAACACACTGTTTTATGATACAGCTAATCTGATCTGACAGCTAACTGCCACCAGACAGAGCAATCTTCCCTCTTCCCTGCCTTTCCTCCCGGCCCTGGCTATGTCTGTCTGCCTACTCTCGTGTCCTGGCAGTGGTACGCTTTCAACTCCCCAGAGGGATGGCTCAGTGGAGTAAACTGACAGAAAAATATTCCTTTCTTTCTTGGCATCTTGTCTGGCCTCCAGACTGGCTCTGAGGAGGGCTGGGTGAACACCAGTTTCTCCTGGTCCAGGCAGAAGGGAGAAGTGGAGGACACCTGGGACAGCCCGTGGTCAGAAGCACACCTCAGGATCCCTCTTCTGTATCCACATCTTGTTGGGAAGCAGTACAGCACATCAGCAGTGCCACTGCTGCCCCCTTGGTACCTGTCTTATAGTGTTCACTATTTGCAGAGTTATTTAAAATTAAAAAAAACTCACAGAAAAAAATGTTGAAGAACACCAGAATTACGAACTGTCAAGAGCAGAGCAGTCCCAGTGTGAATTTAAGGCTGTGGTAAGCTATAAGCTATTGTATTAGGTATAAGCCTAGATATTGTAAACACTCATTATTGTTTTTTATCAAGTCTCTGAAACAAAATGAGTTATTTGAAATGGTTCTAGACTGACACAAATTATATTCCAAAAAAATGACAAATATCTTTTAAGTCTACGAGGAGCTTTTCACAGAAGAGAAATTTCTTATTTCCACTGAGTCTTGGTCTCCTATGGACTGAGCCCTAGGTTCATCAACCTCAGCATGGATTTACTCACTGAGTTTTCACTCTACGGAGTTTTCCAGGGGATAGCTAAGGTGAAATAAACCAGCCCACAATATGGAAAAATTTCTCATTATTATGTGTGTTTGCTCTTTGCCAAACTTCTCTTTCTCTTTTGTGAAAAAGCAAAATCTTAAGCAAATACTCTGAGATGAAATTCTATAAAAAGTGTTTTGAGTAGAAATGTGTTGCTAAAACCCACTCTTTCAGCCATTACATAGGGTTCTGCTTTGCCCTGCTTTGCCTTGTACCTCGTGTTATTCTCTGCCTGCCAGGGTTCCTTGATCAGCACTGAGAACTTCTAAACTAAAGCTCACAATAGGTTTATTTGTGGTCACCTAGTGATTTCCTTGGAGTACTCAGACACTATCCCAGTTTGAGAAGCACATGACTTTTTTTTTTAATTCAGAAGGAAGTTTTTAGCAAAACTGGAGTAAGAATTACTATAAACTTATGTCTAAACTCCAGTTTGAGAAGTGATCATTGTAACAGTTAGTGCTGGATCTTCTATAGGTGTTTTGAGTTCTTTCTCTGTGATACTATTAAGTTATCCACAGTGATCTGAGTAACAGAAAAATTGGTTTAAATACAGACTCGGAAAAGCAAGGGTTTTCAGACTTTTCCAGGGCAAAGGAGTTGCAAGCTGAGGTGATCTGCTAGTTATCTTCATCCAAGAGACGTAGGAGATGAAGGAAGCCGAGTTGTTACTAATACCTAAACAGACAATAAATATATATAACTATTCGTGTAAACAAAGAGTGACTGAGAAATGCAGTTAGCTAAATGGATGTTAGTAATGTTAGCTGGAAAGGCTTCCATCATAATAAATTTCTCAAATTTAATTGTATAAGTCTCACTGTTTTCATTTCTATAAACAGGATCATTAGGAAGCGCTGAAGAATAACAATAATACTAATAACAAAAGTGACAACAATAGTATCATAAAAATATATCTCATTGTCATAAATGGATTTCTGAAATGGGTATTGGAAAATTCTGAAGGTTATTTTCATTATCATATGCTGCTACAACACTAGACCAGATTTTTTTTGTTCTATAGTCAAGTCGAAAAAAAAAAAAAAGGGATAAAGTACAGATAAGGATAGGGATACTTTTGTGCAATGTGATCTAGGATGACCCTGCTTGAGCAGGGAGGCTGGACCAGATGACCCATTCTGGTCCCTTCTGGTCCCTTACAACCTTACCCATTCTCTGATTGTGTAAGAAAAAGAAACAGGGAAAACAAACAGGAAAAATCACCATAAGAAAAACATGGAAAGGAAAGAGAAAAAAGACACCACCCCTCCCCGCCAAGAGCTGGAAATCAGTACCAAATTAAAGAATACTCAATTCTGTATACAACTAGATGTACACTTTCAGAAGCACAAGGCCCTCAGGATTACACATTGTAGTGTGACTCATGAAGGGCTCTGTATCTAAAACTTTAGGAGCTGGGGTACAGTTTATTCATGTTTATTATCCCTGAGTTTTGTATCTTAAATATTATTTTTAAAAACATTAAATGTACTATTTTTCCCCACATACTCACATGCATAAATGCGAATTTATACACGTATTTATTGATTTTTACATATATGCGGCATGAAAATTATTCATCATCAAGTTTTAATAGAGCACAATTGTATGAGAATGACCATGTTCTTTGCAACTCATTTTGCATGGTTTCTTCATATCTTGCACATCTGGCGTAAGCAGAGTGGGGAGGAACTGGAAATCTCCGTGCATTTGTGTCTTAAACCTAGTAATTTTTAATTATTTATTAATTATTGTATTTGCATACATAACAACAATGATAAACCTAATTTACTTAACAAACATTTCGAAACACCACCATATTAGTGTTCATCTGTAGCTAGCAAGCATTCATATTTTTCTAAACAAAAGCTGAGGTGCATGATGGGAAAACAAATATTAGCATATCTAGACTTAACACGGCTTGTAGACTCCCTGGTGAGTAGTGCTTCTACAGCCAAGGATTATTCACACCATATACAATTACGTTTTCCTTGAAGGCTGAATCTTTTATGCTGCAGATAAAAATGAGAAGCTACACAAAGTCTTCTAAAGAAATATTCACGTATCTTCAATAAAGAAAAGAATGTAGTTCATCTCTTGCAGGCCAGCCAAACTTAGGGAGTTTTATTTTATCTAGGAGTGTCTAAGAACAGAATTTGGTATACAGTTTGACCTCTCTGATTGTATTTTGAGGTTGTTATTGTAATTTGCTGTCGGCTCTTTAATTAATCTTGCCGGGTCTGTGATATCATTGGGGCAGAAATAATTGCTTAAATATAAAAGGACCTGTTAAGACAGCCACATGGGAAACAGTGAAGTGGTGAAAGAGTGCACTTCTAAGATTTCCTTATTGACTGTTTAGTAATAAATCGTATGTTTTAATTGCTCTGTCAGAAGAATCCTTCAATGAGGGAAAGGTGACTGGAGCTGAATATGGGAACACCACAGGACAGCTGTTTGGTCTGGCAAAGGGCTCTGTGCACTTGTACTATATATCCAGAGCGACCTTTCAGATTCCATGTACATAGTAACAATTAAAAGTACACAATGACTTGACAATGTTCACTGTGACAGACTGCAGGTTGGCTGCTTCCCATAACAGCCTCCCAGGCAGAGAGGAACAAAGAGCCCGGGCCCATCTGTACGCGGCTCTGAATGCCTCATGTTCCAGAGAGTGCGCTTTGTTTCTCCAAACGCCCCAGGAAGCTCTTCAACAAACAAAACTCAGAGGTCCAGAGGAGCCCAGTCAGGACATTAATATGATAATGAATTCCGGATTACCCTGACAGACGTGACAAAGAAATAGATCCTTTTGATAATAAGTTATCGGGTTGATTAGGCGGAATTTGTCTGACTCCACGACTGTTGTGGGTATTTCAACAAAGTCAACAAACCCATGTATGACATCACTTCAGTCACCCTCTCTCCTCGCTGCTTTTCAGCAGGCCTGACCCATGCTGCTAATATGAGGGTTCTTCAGTTGCAGTGTAAATGCTGCTACCTGTCCAGAAAGGTATCGTAAACTGTAAAATATCAGCATTTTCCTAGTGCACAAAACAAAGGAAAATGGCTGCTTGTCACAGGCAGTTCTGAAGAAAAATTGTCATTAACTCAGAGGAGAGGTATGACTTTGCTTTCCAGCTGATGCTCCTAGGCTGAATTAGCTCAGTAGACTTTGTAAGAATAACTTCCAGTCACCTCATCAACAAGGCAAAATGGTTCCTTTTCCGGCCCACCAGAATAAATCTGATTCAGCAGAAGCTGTCATAGCATTTGGAAAGGTACTTACTTTTTTTGTGTTACTATTGATTTCTGTGATAATTATTATGTCTTCTTGGCTAGATTCTCCAAAAGGCTCTAAGATAAACTTCAGTTATTCCACAAAAGCTCAGCAGCAAAAGAACACCAACTGGTTGCAGATACAGTAGATGACTAAGGTCACACAAAGTACCAAAATCGGGTGGCACCAGCCATCTGTAGTTAACAGCTATTATATAAACATAAAGGAATGTGCCCTGTGTTCTGAGTGATGGAAAAAAATTGGTCATTAGGCACTTGGGAATGTCCGATTCCCCCCACAGCTTTCCAGCTGCGATCCAAGTGTGTTTAAATAAAAACTTAGCACACTTAACAAGAAGTTTGATAGAGTGTTAACAATCCTCAACTTCACATTGAGCTGTTAACCAACAAAGTAGTCATTAAACGCTGGTAATGACTGCGTTTCTTGAGATTATTGCTTAATTATAAACTTGATAGAGTGGGTCCTGCCTTCTGACTTGGGGGACATTTTCCATTGCAGATTTTTAACTACAAACTTTTCTTACTATATTACCTCATTTATAAAACTTTGAATATAAACTAGAGTGAGAATACTGCCTTTAAAAACAGTTATTTGTACACTTCACAATTATGTTCAAACCATAACTGATCTTGGATTCACCTCAGACAGTGGACTGGCAAAGCTCAACCGCTGTTAACAAATGATTTCTGAGGGAATATGGCTTTCTTGTAGAATAAAATAAGAACTTCTGAAAAAGACTTCTGCATTCTGATTGACTGGAAGGAGTCTAGAGTGTAGCACTTCTTTTCAAAAGAAAACCCATGAAAGTAATGAAAAACTGCAATAGATGTTTTATCTTTTGTTCTTTCAGAAGTGACTGAATACCCGTTTTAGTGTACAAGAAATTATTTCAGCTGCCATGACCTTGAAAGCTCCCTAGCTATTGCTAGCTGCTTTGTCTTGACATTTAATAATAATTTTCCCAAATCTGTAGATACCATGGTCTTACGTATACAAATGTCTATAGAAATGTATTCAGGAAAGTTTTCTTGTCTGCACTGAAATCTGAGCATCTAAATGTATACTATCCAAATGCACAAGGAACGATAAGGAGTGCAAAGTTTCATGGAGTTGTTGCCATCAGAGTCACATACTTCAAATCCCAGCACATGAGATGGCCGTGCACAGACACAAAGGGTACAGGGACAAAGGCAGTCCTATTTTTCTTTTTTTTTGGTTGGTTTCATGTGTGATTTAAGTCATTATATACCACTAATGCATATAAGATCCGTTACAAAAATCATTAAATATGTGGTGTTTGAATGTGTGAGTATACTGAATTTATTGTTTTTTTCCATAGAAAAAAAGGTTTAAGATATTTAATGTTAATTTAAACTTCTTATAACTCCTTGGCACTTTAAGGCCACTTAGTATTTTCAAGCAGGAAGGCAATCGGTGGGGAAAAAAAAAGAATTCATCCTTTAAACTGAATCTTGTTCTGTAATTCACAAAATACTGAGTCTTCTAATGCTAAGTAGCTAAGCAAACTAATACATCTTTCGTCTTCTTCAGACTGTTCTTTTAGGTATTAAACAACGAGGAAATCAAACAAAATTCCATCTTTAGAAGCTATTAGATCAAACATTCTTTGAAAAGAATAACATATAGAATATATTTATTTGTACAAACTTTTAACTGAAAGTCTCCCTGATAGATAGATAGTTTCACAACTAATTTGTCTGCAAAATGGCATTTAAGTATTTTTAGAAGTGTTTAGAAGACGGTTAAAATAATGAATTTAAAATTATTGTATTAATTAACTCATCAGTGACAACTGTAAAGAAGAGTTGCATCTTTTCATAGAACAAATTATATAGCTGAAAAAGATGGAGAAGACTTGGAGCACACAAGTACTTTTAGGTTTTGCATTTTGTTTCCAATTATTGCCAGTAAATGAAAGGAGATGTTTGTTGGAAATCTGAAAGGGAAAAGAGACAAATATCTTTGCATGTGTAAATCCTCTTCTTCATTCAAAAACTCAGGCTTGTGTCCACAGTGGCTTGCTGGCTCAGTTCATCAGAAAGCCTGCAGCAATTCCCTGAGCCCTCATTTGTAGACATCTCTTTGGCAATGGAACAATGCAGCAAATTCTCATTCGAGGGATTACGATACTATATATAAAGAAAACATTAAAAGATTTACATATATTCCATGTAATTTCTCCCATTATATATTAAGCATGGAGCAGAATTTTGAGTCTTTTAATTGGTTGATGTGTTATTAATTTTTTTTTTTTTAAATGGTAATTTATATCCCAGCATTTTATTCTCAAAGATAATATGCATCTCGTATATCACACCCAATAGATGTCCCAGAACCTGCAGGCAGGGAAAAAGGATAAAATGCGAGCTATCCTTTTTGGGCTAAATTACTTATCTTGCAGCATCATTCGAGTAGCACTTATACTTTCCCAAACCCATCTCCTGGTTTGCATGCACACTGCAAATGGCCTAGAGAAGGAACACAGTCATTGCTGCCTGGCATTCTGTCCTCATGAACGAGAGGGAACAACGGGAATGAAACCTTACCTTTGCCATTTGTGGACCCGGCATGAGTGAAGAACTACTGTGCACCGACAGATTTGCAACACCTACATTCCTGCAACTTTCCAGGTATTTCAAGATAGAAGAGGGGGAACTGTACCACTGAGAAAAGTCTCTAATGTCATAGATTCTCCGTCACAAAGATCTATGCTTCATTAGACAAGTGTGCTAGTACTGTTTTGCTCTAGATGAGAAGTAGACACATGATCACAGAGCACTGTTTGTGATGGGCAGTATCTAATCCAACATAGATCCTGACAGGAAGAAACTATAAGAGACACATCAAATAACCACATTTGAAAGCAAAATTAATTTATTTCAAATCAACCCCTATTTGAATCACAGACCTGCCTTATAACTGATTTTGCGAGCCCCAAAGAACTGCTTGCTGTATTGTTGGATGATACCTTATCAAGCACTCTCTTCATTTCTGGTGTCTACTGTCTGCCAGCTTCTCATTCATTGAGGCACAATTAAACTTAAAAAGACCTCAGCTGAAAATGAAAATTTCCCCCAAACATTTTGACTTTAAATAAAAAAATCTTCCATTTGCTTAACAAACTTTGGGATCAGACTCCTCATGGGAAACATGGAAAGAACTGGAAAAGAAAGGAGCCTAAAAACTTATTACTGTCACCAGCAACCTGTGAGAAAAAAATGCCAGAGTGCAGCTGAATGACAAAAGAGGAGACATTGGCAGCTATATTCACTGGGATACCCAAAAAGACATTAATTTAAATTAAGTTCAATCATATGGCACATAAATAACTCTCTCTGAGAAGATCTGGGCCCCTTTGCAAAGCTTCCTGTTGACACAAGTGCTGTACATAAAGCACAAGCCTCTTGAGCACAATGCGCCAATGATGTACTACAGTTACACAGACTCCTGTGGTTCCGGAGCCCACTGGAGAGAAGGTTTTTTGCAGCAGAGATCTGGAAGACCACAGTGAAGCATAAGATAGAGCCTGTAATATCAGCTATGACACTGAAAACTGGGCTGCACCTCAGAGCCTGATCCCTTGGTGAGGACAGACTGGTTTTCCCTTTATGGCAGAGGACCCACAGATCTGGGATAAGTGAAACAGGGAGCAACCGCAGCCCCTAACTCGTTTTACATACCCTCAGTTGCCTGGCACATCAGCATAGAGATGGCAGCTATGACCTGGGACTTACAGGAAAAATACAGCTGTCTGGAGCAGCAGCAGAAAGTCAAGAAATTTAACCTCACTACCTGAAATGACACTTGAAACCTGCATGCAGGAGTGTAAATATTTTTTTTCTGTTTTTTGGTTTTTTTCCACAATGACTATACTCAGTCATGAACACAGAATTTCTGCCTGCTTTTGTCAGGGAGAATAAGATGAGCCAGTTCCCTGAGCTACTTCTTCAGAGACAGTTGAAGGAGATAGGCCCGTGGGAAGCTGATTAGTCCCATCCAATTGGACAAGCACATTGGGATGCAGTTGACTGTCATTTTTCCATTTGTTGATGCCATTAAGTATGATTAGACAAACAAACCAAATTGCACTGGAAAACTGATTTTCAGGCCACAAAAGGGAGATGAGATGTCACATTTACACGAGGTCACAAAAATACTTACTTATCTTACAGGACTCCTCAGAAGAAAAAGTATTTCAAATAACAAGACCTTTTTCTTAACTTTTGACTCAGATCAGAAAATCCAAAAAGGTATCACTGTGTTTACAGGAAGTGAATGATGGAGTTGCTCAACCTTGATAGGGTCCTTATGAACCAAAAAGTCATCTATATATGCTTTTTCTAGAAAATCAGCTAAAATGGTAGAGCTTTTTTATTTAATTTGCTTTGTCCTAGTACAGACAATTTATCATTCAAGCATATTGGTTTTGTCTCCTTAAATTCACACTGCCAGAAGTCCTGGAGAAGTAATCAAAAAACTGTGTTCTCATTTAAATGTTATGTTTGACATTACATCCAGCAGCACATGCAATGTAAATTAAATAAGCCCATTTCAACAATAAAAAAATAGGCAAAAATAATAAAAAATCATATTATTTGTACATTGCACGAGATTTTTATAAATTTTGTAACATTTCTCTACTCCATTTTAAGAATTTCTGCACACTTTTTATCCCCAAAAAATATCATTAGTACTTAATTTGGGTCCATTACAGATAGACAGATCTTTAATTTTGTCTGTTTTCTAGCTTTGTCCAAATATGTACATTCCCTGTTTCGTCACGTTCAAAGACAAACAATGAAAAAATTTTAATCCTGCCTAATTCATGTTCAAAAAAAAAAAAAGTAAGCCTATATGCACTGCACAGATCTTTTTACTTTTAACTTTATCATTTTGTCACGTTAACAATAAACGCCGTGTTTTCCTAGGATGCCCAAATGAATAGATTAAGGAGCACAGAAAGGAGAGGAATAGCATTGTTTGTTACCTGTGCATTCAGATCTTTGTGAAAGCAGCTCCCAAAGTTACTACTTCTCCCTGCACCATAATGATATTGTACAGTGCCTTTTGGCTCTAGCACAATGTGTTATGCATCAGTGTTTAAGAGCATATTGTGCACCATTATTGCCCTCTCTCTAGAGGACTACAAACTGCATTAGTTTGAATTACCAAATCAAAACTTTATGTGCAGCAGTTCCCCCACAAGGGCTTTAGCATTTTTATGTCATAATCCCTCTATTATCCCCCTCCTCACATGCTTTATAACCATTAAGTTATTGAAAAATTCTCAACAGATGTCATCTTAAGATGAATGTTGCTGTGCCGACTGGTATCAAGGCTGGAATCTGGATATTGCTCAACTTTACTAAAAATGTCAGGGAGAGAATAGTCAGCTGTAAAAATACAAGATATGCCAGCAATGGTTGTTTTCATGTCAACTGCAACATGACTTGTAGTGTTCGCAATTTTAGCTTCTAGAAGATGCAGTTTTCATTTGATGGGTTGGCAGTAATGGCTTGAGATATGTAGCAAGAAAAAGGAAAATAATTCAAGGGCTTTTTTTCCCTCTCCTTTTATGATAAAAACAGATTTGTGCATTAATCTGATTTAAGTCTCAAGACTTACCTTTTAGCATATATTGTTCCTATTGAGAATTTTGTTGAAATACAGAAACTTTTTGCATAGGTGTAATAAGTATAATGGGTTATTGGTGATTATGTATTCTCTTTGCATCTAAAGTGCTGAAATAACAAACGTGATTGATAGCACGGTAATGATAAAAATTTGATGTTTTCCCTCTCATTCTATTGGGACATTCGTAATTTTAAACACCATAAAGACATAAAAATATACATTGTGACATAATTTAGAACCATCTTAAATTTGAAGCAAACAAAGCAAAAGACATTTACCTTCCAAAGAGGTGACAGTATGGTATTTAAATAATAGGAGATACGCATGGCACAGATACCTGTCAAAATGAGATTAAAGAACAGAACCAGGGCCCACATTAGTAAGAGCTTTAAAAAGTAGTGGCATTTGATAGCAAATCAGCTTTTTAAGAAGCAGTTACTGTATGAAAGAGAGGAATAGCATAATATGCTCAGTTCATCTGAATAGCAATATAGCAGTTGAGTTCTTATATTCAGAGCTGATGTGACAAACCTGAGAGATTTTTAAAGAGGAAATTACAATAATCAACTCCCATGATGAAACAGGTATATTTTGTGTAAAGCTGGCAAGGAATATATAAGGGATATGTAGTCCGTGAGGACTGAAGCGGAAATAAATCTATTGGTATTGCATCTGAGATGTGAAGAGTTTTAGTCAAAAATGAGGCTTGAGATTCTTAATGTGAATCTTCCATGTCTTACTGTTACAGAAAGAAAAATCAAATTACGAAAAAGCTTCCTATTTTTCTCTAGTGCTCCCCTAAAGGCCCAGAACTGGTTAATGGAAAGTTTTCCCATAGTGTCTATGACAAAGACTGTTGCTATTTCTTTGGTTCACAGGTGTATCTGCTATTCCAGCTGTCTAGACCCCTATAATTAGGGGAAGATTGATTTCTGGACAGCTTTCCAGCTATCCACTTTCCGTTTTGCATCCTAAAGGCTCCTCCCTTCTATGGAAGCTCATAGCTTTCAGTGGTGCAAAGATTATAAAGAGGAGATGGGATTCACCAAAGAAAACTCTTTTAGCTGATATTAGCTGTCATAGAGAAGAGGCTGATCAAGTAAGTCTTGCCTGTAAGCAATAAAAGGTGGAAATGCCAAAATACGGCTGTCGAAGGCAGCATAGATCTGACTCCTCACTGTAAAAAATGATGTTAAGGAAGATGACGCACTCAAACCGCCAGATATTCAAAACTCCCAGAAGCTCTCAATTCCCACTGTTTTAATAGGAGACACTTTTGAATGTCCAGCCATCTTTAGGAGAATATTGAATGTCGAATTTTAGAAACAAAAGATGCTGAACTTCTGCTATCAAGAAGTATTTAATGACAGAAACCTCATCTCATATTAAAGTCTTTATAGTCACTGTGTGTTGTGTATTATTCCTATTTGTCTCTCTTGCAAAAAATATTCTAATTCATCTCATTATACGGTGTATGCTGCTTTTGTTCTGTAGTATGATTTTTAAACTTATGCCATATGAACATTACTGGTTCTTTTGAATATGATACTCTACTTGAATTTTACTCACAGTTTGTAAATTGAGCAGGTTAATGTATTCATTTATATGCTGTGATAATCTTCCAGCCCAAAGCTTTAATATTTCTTTGCAGTGCTGGTATCTGATCTGAGGAAATATATTTCTGTATATTTTACAAGAGTCTTCTTAGGTTTTCCCAACATTTATTTTCATATGGTTCTTTAGTGAAGGTTTGGATTGGTTCGGCTCTTTTATTGCATGTTCCTACCTCTATATTTGACTGGTGTGCTTTGGTATACAATCTGCCACTAAGCTGGATAATTTCTATTACTTCACTTTCTAAAAGCCCAGGATGAGCTGCACTGAGGAAAATAATTGTAAAGGCCTTTGAGCTACTCTAGTGCTATATGAGACTTTGCAGAAAGGTTATAGGCAAAAAATGTTGATAATAATAAACTAGAATCTCCCTAACTTATAGCAAATTACAGTATATTTCCTAAATCTCCTACACCTCTGTCTATGACACCAGGATAATGTACATTTGCAGATAAATGACTCATTTACTTCCAATTTTACCTGCACTTTATTAGAAGCTGGCCTATCTTTGTGAGAAACAAAATTCTTCTACCAAGCAGTTTTCCATCTTCTTCTTCAGCTGTAATAACAGAAGCTAAATAATATTTAACAAATTGCCACTTCCTTGTGCCCTGTCTTCAATCCCCCATCATTGTTTTTAATGGGACAATTTAACCTTTGAACTTATGTCTCTATTACAGATATAGTTGAAGATCTTTTAATTGAAATATTCCATACAACTTGACATCCAATATTGTTTCTTTGCTCCTCTAATTATCCTTTTAACTTTCTTCTGCTTATTTGTATAAACTCTCTTCAGTCTGTCTTTCTACCAGACTGTTTATATATTTTTCAAAAGCCTTTCAATTATTTGCTCATTCTGCTCTTTACATACTACATAACTACATTTGACCTCCGTAACCCTCCTCCTTGTTTAGATTTAGCCGAAATGAATTTCAGTTGCAAGGTCTGCAGCCATTTCTTAGATTGTTTCCCACTGCTCATCCTCTGCGTTGGAAAACAACCAAACAAAATCTCTCTGGAAACGTCACACAATATCAGTCTGTCTAATAGAAAAAACAAAGTCCCAATCCAGAAACATCTGAAACATGCTGGTTTATTTCAGTACAGGTTTGAAAAACCAAACCTAGAGAAGTTTGCCAGCTCCCAATGGTGAGATGGTTACTACATTCAGGCTGTTTGGGTGCACAGTATTTTTAAAATACAAAGCAAAATTAGGCAGAATTCATATCAAGTCTAAAACATGCCGACTCCCGCAAGTCATGATAGTATTCCTGTCCTGTAACTTGCAGTTTCTAGTCTTCCCCCTTCTCTGATGGACATTATACTCCATCTATCTCTATGACAATCCTTCTTGCCTTGACATGCCTAATGACAGAATTAAAAGTACCTCCTGCTCTCAAATCTAAGCTGTGGGTATAATGATTGACAGTGGCTGGTAGTAGGATGATTCATGCTATTTAATGTAGTCTTGATTTCCACATAACATATGGAAACCCTTAACTTTTCTTTTGAATATTCCTATTTGATATTTCTTTCCAGTCTCTCAAAGTTTTTTTTGTTTTCTATGACAGTAATGTTTTCTATGGCTGAGAAGAGATTTGATGCAGAATGGAGTCTTATGGGTCGCCCAAGAGGCTTACATTGTTTCCTTATAGAGCAGTTTTTTGACTCACTTTCTCATCAGGTGGCAAAGCAAAACTTCTGGAATTTATTGTTTTCCACATTGCAAGTGCCTCAGAGAGTATTACTTGAAACACACTATCGTTGCTGGGCATATCTGGTAAAGATATTAAGGTATTATCTGTAAGGTAAGATGCTTTCCAGGAAACCTCAGCCTGGGACAGGCAGCTATAATTTTCTCCAGAAGAATGTTATCCACCAAACCCGAATAATTGCCAAGACTTGCCATGCTATATAAAATTTTAAAAATACTTTACTAATTTCCTGTGAAATTTTCTGTGAATTTCATTCCCTGACATTATGACACAATGGCTTCTTCCCACACAGGCAGTTCAGTAAACTCAGTAGTATCCAGTCGTGCACTGTGACTTCATACTGTCTTCTTTGAGTTTTGCACATCCCTTTTACAATCAATAACTCTGCAATTAAAACCCCTCAAATATCACATATTCTATCCTTATTACAGTCCCTTCTTTTCAATATACAATTTTCCTCAATGCTGTCACTTAAAAGCAGATACTTTAATGCAATTGGAAAATGGTAGAAAATTCATTCAAAATTTGAAAGTGTTGATCTCTATATGAGGAGTTTCATATAAGTAATAATTCTCTTGCCTTGAAACATTTTCCTAATGAGACTAAGACCACTGAGTTGAGTTTTTGTCTTCTTATGCACTGTCTCTCCTTTAAAATAAGGGAGCTACCGTATTCCATCAGGGAAATGTCATTTGACCAAACACAAAAGACGAAAGGAGGAATGAATCACTAAAATAAGGAATTATTTTAGAAGCACACATTTTCATTGGATGCAGAAATTCCGTCTCTTCTGAAGCTTTCTATAAAAATAAAGATGGGTTTTGACTTGTATGTAGATAATGTCACACAACTGCAACCTGCCTGGGCAGACCTAAGTGAAACCACTGGGCACTACAATTTTTCCAGACCAGGAGCACACATACAATTGATTGTTAAGGTTCAAGAAAAACATTTTACTGTTCTGTAAAGATAAATATAAAGGTTCTGCAAAGGTTTCTTTTTACTTTTGTTTCTTTTTTTTTTTGGATGTATTGAGTGTTCATCAAAACACCTTTGCAAATACATTGAATGAGAAATCCTTTAGCACTGCATTGGAAATCCTTCCTAAGTTTTAAAGATTTCCACAACAGTGAACACACTTTTAAGGTCTTATAGTAGTGTTAATATATTACAGCACTGTGTAGTTGAGACAGAAACTACAGAATTCTTTTGCATTTAGTATATGATGATCAAGAGAAAGGCTTTCAATCTCACTTGCAAAGAAATGGAGCACTCACTCATGACTATTATGTGGAAAGTTTAACTGAAAAAAGAAATCAAATATTTTTGTTTTTCATAATGAAGAACAGTGAGTTTTATCACTAAGAGCATCTGAACAGCTGTGTGAGATCAGACCAAAAGCCTGTCTGGTCCTGTATCCTGTCTCTGACAGTAGGCAAAAACAGATGCCTGGAAAAAAGTGGAGGAAGATGACAAGTATATTATGAAATTCCCCTGAACCCAGCAGTTCCACATTTAGGAAACTTTTAGAGATAGATGTGTTGTCTCCATTCCTTACAGACCCCAGTGACATCTTTGATATTTTCTTCCAATGTTTTTTAGAATCTAAGTAAGTAGTTGTGTCCCACTGCCTTTCACGCTGGGTATTACCACCGCTAATACTCCATATTGTGTGGAAATCTGAACCTGTCACTGTTGCAGTAGCTGACCAGCCAGAAGTGCGGACTGAGACAGGGTATAGGGATGTAACCCAACCCCCTGTTCCCCTCTCTCCTTATTGGATGAAGTTTATGTAACCACACCCCCTCGAGACCCTTTTTACATTGGTCCCCAGAGGCCACGCCCCATCTCGGCATCAAGACTTCACCGAACGGGCTTTTGGAAGACCTTTTGGACTTCCCTGGCCTAGGGTCTCCTCTCTTCTCTAGTGGCATGTGGATTCATCGGCATTCGTGGGTTCAGCTGGGTGCTAGACAGCACAGGCCAGGATTGGCAGCGATAGCGCTGCTGCATAGCGCGCGAGACTTTCTCTGTGAGAGGGATTCCTCGAACAAGCCGCTGCCAGCTCGCTTTGCCGACCACGTGGCACGCTAAACGTGTCACCTTGTGCTTTTGTTTGACTGCAGATAGTTCTAAGACTGAAGAGGATGTGGTCTCTACAGTGCATCATTTCTGAACTTAGAGTTGCCATGATACCTCCCTTCTTTCTGTCTGCCTCAAACCGTGCTAGTTTATTCAAGATTTCCTCACTTGGAAGACGTTTTTGTACATATTCCTGACTTCCCATTGTATCTCCTTCAGAACAAGAGAGTCTGAATGTTAACAACATTCAAATGCAGGTGTGCTGAAGATTTATATAGTCAAATAGTTGTATTTTCTGTCTTGTCTTCTATTCTTTACCTATTAAGCCTTAACATTTGGGTTTTTTCCTTTTAGTGAACACTGAAGTGATAATTGTGTGAAGCTATCTGTTATAATTGATTATCTCATTCCTGACTGTTAACAGTCATCTTAGAACCCATCATAAAATTACATTTGTTTTTCCATATGCACATCACATTTATTTGTATTAAATCCCATCTTCCAGTTTATCGTCCCATATCTCAGGGCTGTGTAGTCCTTTTGCGACTCACTTCAGCCAACTCTTCTTTTTAAGATCTTAAATAAATCATCATGATCAGCAAACTATTCCACATAGTTATTAATCTCCTTTACATGACAGTTTATTCAGAACTTCACTGGTCAATTCTCTTCTGTATGAAAAAAACCTCATTTTTTCCACTGCCTCCTAATTTATAGCTATTTATTTATCCAGGGTAGACTCTTTTCTCTTATGCCACAGCTACTTAGTTTCCTTAAGAGTCTCTGCAGAGGCCTCAGACTACTTCTTACCTGTTTCATTCACAGTGTAGGTTACTGATCAGTGAGTTTCTAGAGTAAGTCTCCTTCTAGTCCTTTGGTATAAAGGCAATTTTAAGTGCGAAGGTACATACTTCAGTCCATAATTCAGACATTTATTGTTTGAATTTCAGCAAAGTTCTTGAAAGCATGTGTTTGGCTTTGATGATGCAAAATCATTCATTTTGTCACGTTGTCCTCTGAGCTGTGCTTCTGACATTTAAATGTGATATTTGTATTCTCTTCTGTGTTCTCTGTGAAAAACAGCTCTGGCTTTAGAAAAAAAAAAAACAACAACTTCAAACACCTACCTGATGCTGGGAGATTCAAAATATTAATTTAGTTCTTTTGCTACGTTGTAATCTATGTTGTCATCTCATCCAAGCACTCATTTTACCTGATAAGATTTTAGGGTTTTGTTTTTGTCTGGCATTAGTATGTTTTTACATTTAAGCTACTAAAGTTCATGTTCTTTTCTGGTTTCTTTATTCAGATTGAACTTCAAGTTTTTGAAGTTTCAAAGTTTATTTTTAATAGACTTCCTTACTCTGCTGTTTGCGCATGCGGACTTTCTTTTGTTCTTTCTCTAATTTTCTTTGAAAATGTATACATTTGTGTTGTTCCTCCAACAAGAGGCTCCAAATTATTCCCAAACTTCCAGTGAAGATTGTGCTTTTTCAGGGGCTCCTTTTAGTTTCTTTTAAAGTATCTATCTTATTTTCACGTTGTTCCGTTTTGTAAATATTGCAAGGCAGTAGAGGTTTTTCATCTCATTACTCACACAAAACTGTTGAGATGAAGTGTGTTCTAGAGTGGCTCTTTCACAAGAATGTAATGGCAATTTCATATAGAGTGACTCAGAACCAGGAGAATTACTTCTCCTTGGAGGTTTCTTGTATGGCTTGGCCCAGGAATCCTTGATTGTCTAGGATTCATTGGCTGTTTAAAAAAAAAAAAAGAAAAAGTTTGTTAGCACTGAACTCCAAGCTTGCTATACCACAGAGCAACATTTCTGCATCATTTTTCTCTATTTTTAATTTCTGTTAACTGTCCCACTGATTTATTTCATTGTATTTTCCGATGAATGTTTCCCTCCAATTAATTGTGCAGGTGCCTGTCAGCTAGAAGAGTGCATATAAGAGGACTTTATATAGGATCACATATATGGTTCTGGAATATCCCATTTGGAAGTGGCAGCGGCAGACAAGCTAGGAAACTTCTTTGCCCACAGCAGCAGTCTACTGATGTAGTTTTGGTGTAAGAACTCTAACAGACAATCCAACTCAGTGGCAAAGACTACAAATAAAATGCTCTTAAAATGAAAACACACTTATATAACAAGAAAGTTATTAATATTAACTGGGACATGTGCTTAATTTCACTGCAATATAAACACACTTTTGATGTTCATTTTCAAAGTGTGCATTTGTATATAATTATGCTTAATGCATATCATACTCTGCAGTCTTATGATTTTACAGTCAGACTGATGGAAGTGCTTGGTTTTTTATCTTCTTTTATTTGCATTGCAAAATATTTCTTTGTCTGTATTGTTCTTACCTGCTGGAAACAACTTTCTTTTTCATGAATCATGCAGATGAGTGTTTCCAAGAGTCATGATATACCATATTTGGAAAATTCGTAAATATTTCCTACTTTCAAGTAAGTGAAGAACTGCAGTAATGCACTAATGTTGGTGCAATTTAGTCTATTATATATATGATTTAACGACATGAAAGAAAAAAAAGCACTTACTTGTTATAATGTAGATTAAAAAGAGAGTTCTGACTACAGCCTTATCAGTAGCACTTTTAGACGTATTTAATTTTCTTTTTCAGTGATTGTTGTCACAACAACTATTGTTTCCAGTAAGCTTCATATTCACCCAGCAATAATAATGCCATTTTAATCTTGTAAAGATGTGTCTTCTCTAGCTAAATTAATAAGGAAACCAACTAAAAGATAATTTGGGATATCTCTGAAATGTGTGCTAATAAAAAGACTATGATCAGTCCGACTACATGTTGTTCTTAGTAATATTATGTTAATAATAGTAAATAACAGCCTTTTATTTGTGTCCTTCATTTTCTTTATAAAGATAAATATTGGTAGATTTGCATGAAATAATACCAATGGCCATTTCCTTCTGAAGTTTATAGGCATGGCCCTGATAAATGGAACAGTGCCAGTCCTGTTTCCGTCAAGGCTTTCTGTAGGATTTCAATACCTCTCCTCAAGTGAAGTCTCCTTTCATGCTATAGAAAAATAATAAAAATGTAAATCAATGTCTATCAACTATTTGCTTGTCTAATAATGTCACTATACATTATATGACAATGAATGCCTTCATGGTCATTTATAAATGTTGCAAGTGTTCCCTAGCTACAGGGGTGGCTTCAGCCAGGAGCTGCTCGAAGCTTCCCATATGTCCCATGGAACCAATGACAGCTGGCTCAAAGGTCAACCTGATTCTGGCCAAAGATGAGCCCGTCATCAACAGTGGCAGAGGATAGATTTAAGAAGGATTGGTGAGGGGTGGAACAAGCAACTTCAGATGGACAGTGTGAATATGTGAAAAAAAACCATCTCTGCAGACACCAAGGTCAATGAAGGAGGGGCAGGAGGTGCTCCAGGTGCAGGAGCAGAGATTCTCCTGTAGCCAGTGGTGCAGACCATGGTTGGAGTTGCTGTGCCCCTGCAGCCCATGGAGGTCCGTGGGAGAGCAGAGATCCACCTGCAGCCCATGGAGAGGACCAGCAGAGCAGGTGAATATCCGAAGGAGGCTGTGATGGGAAGTCCCAGGCTCCTGGCAGCACCTGTGTCCCTGTGAAGAGAGGAGCCCACACTGGAGCAAGTTTGCTGACAGGGCTTGTGACCCTGTGGGGGACCCATGCTGGAGCAGCCTGTTCCTGGGGGAACAGGCACCCCATAGAAGTGACCCACATTGGTTCATGAAGATTTGTCTCCCACAGGAGGGACCCCACGCCGTAGCAGGGGAAGAATGTAAAGAGACTTTCCCCTGAGGAGGAAGGAGCAGCCGAAACAGAGTGTGATGCAGCCTCCATTCTCCATCCCCCTGCTCTGCTGCAGGGGAGAAGGTTGAGAAAATCAGGAGTGAAGTTAAGCCCGGGAAGAAGGGAGGGGTGGGGAAAAGGTATTTTTTGACTTTTTTTTTTTTTTGGCATTTTTTTCATTACTCTATTTGGATTTGATTTGCAATAAATTAAAGTAACTCTCCGTAAGTTGAGTGTGTTTTTCCCGTGATGGTAATCAGTGAGTGATTTCTCCCTGTCCTTATCTTGACCCACAAGTCTCTCATTATGTTTTCTTTCCCCTGTCCATTTGAGGAGGGGAGTGATAGAACAGGTTTAGTGAGTGCCTGGAGTCCAGACCGGATAAACCTACAGACACTCACAATCGGTACAGTCATCATTAGACTATTATTTCTATGTCTGGATGAGAACAGTCAATGGTATCATAAACAGTGCAGGTAAGCCCTTCTTCTGGCTCAAAAATATGTTTTGGACTTGTGAGAATGGATCTTTGTCTCATAAAAAACAAATTAAACTTTTGGAATCTCCCGTATGGTGAGACATCATATTCTTCATGGGGTATGGACACTTTGTCATGGATCAGGCCATTTTTGCATGAGTTCTGCACAACGAAGGGATGTATATTCTGCCTATTGTATATAAACATTTATATACCTCAAATGTTTCTCTCTCTTTCACTATTATTGTATATGGATATATATATAATTTTGCTGTACATATTTTGGAAGATGGTGCTAATATCACCGGATGTTTCTGTCTTCATTAGTGCATATTTGACTAGAGATTATTTGGTACCAGCTCAAGGGAACCTCCACTAAAAATGCTTTTTGTATTCTTCTGCCTACCTTGTTGATAGGCTGGGTCCTCTTAAAAATCTTTGTTTTCCCCAGTTTCAAAGGTGGCAGGGGGAAATAAGACCTCTCAGAACTCTGGTGGAGCCAGGAGATCCAGAAACCTCCACAAATCTCCACAAACCTCCACAAAGTTAACTTTTTGGATTAGACATAGGAAATGGCTTGGAAAGCAGGAACAGATCTCTCATAGGAGCAGTGGAGATTTAACGTGGTGTGGTATTTTTATCACTGGTGCTAATGCTGGTGCAGCCACAGAACAAGATATTGCACTTCATGAAAGAAGGTTGCTGAATCTGACCATTTATTTGTAGTGTGAAAAGAAATTCTGAATATTCTGATGAAAAAGATCTTGCCAAGTTAATGGGCCTTTCTTTTTCTCTCAGATGTTTTCTTGATGTAAAGTCAGGGAACAACATAAAAATTATTATACCAAAACAGATTCTTATACAATTATTTCATGTACAGATTAATCTAAAAATATAAAACGTGTATAGTAGATTTGACACAAAACACATTTTCTGCCTTTTTCGTTTAACAGAATCCCTAAACTACTGTACAGAAGGTTTCCAAATCCTTTAAATCTTGCCATTGTGGAAAAGCCACAAGTTAGGTAGAATGTGGCCAAAAAGGGCATATTATTATTTAACATTACTGCTATGAAACAGTAACAGTATGTACCTTTTTTTTCCCTCTCAGTTTCCCATTCCTGTATCAAGAATATATCTATGAAGAAAAAAAAACCAGACAATAAAGAAACAGGGTATGAAAACTATGGATCATTACCTGAAAAATAAAACCCCCTTATTTTCTTAACTTTGTGTATTTCATGACAAAATGTACCAAACTACCCACTGCACATCCAGTATTTATAGATTTATTTTTTTTCTTCCAATTCCTGCACTCTGGAGCTGTATTATTGTTTGGTCTGCTTCCAAATGCCAATCTTAGCACAGAATGGATATTTGATCAAAAAAAGCATTTATATCTCCATGTTGGCATTGTGCTGGAGGGCTCACATAGCTTGGCATTGTGGGATATTGCGTTACTTAATCTTCTGACAAAATATAATTACGTCTCACTACGTAACTCTCTTACAAGTATAAGTAGCTTCCACTTGCAGACAGGATTCCCATGTTCCTGACTGGAGCAGTCCAGTCATACGCTGTGAATTCATTGTGCATAGAAATGTGAGAACTCTCAGAGGGCAAACAAGCCCTGGCGGTACCATGCACCACCATCATTTTACATATTTTTAAATGTTTCCTCTAACTGGGACTTGCTCATTTCAGTCACTGCAAGGAGCCCAAAATCCAGTAGTCTTTATTGTTTACTCTCTTCTCAGAAAGAATTCTCTTTGTATTCTTCATACAAAAGCACTCAATAAGTTTAAAAACATGCTGATTTTTCAACAGGAAGCACTCCCGTAGGAAGAGTTATATTTGCATAATTAACTTCAATGACATTGTCAGGATTGCAAATGATGAGCATTCTCTTGTTACACCTAAGAGAAGTTAAGCAAAATGAGATACAGAATTGCAGCTCCAGACTATACTCCACCACTTCATATTTTTATTTTCTTTTCATTTTTAAGGCAGATCACAAAATCCAGATGTCAAGTGTAAGTTATGTTTTGAACTAGGAACATGTGGCTACTTGCTCGGTTCCCATTTACAGGCATTTTTTGTGTCAGTTTTCCCTGTGTCTTTCACATAGGTAGGCTGCAGATGTGCTTCTAAACATCTGTCTTTTGATGTAATATATCATATTTTAATTACTTTCCATTCTTCTTGCATTTGATTCACATATGAAAGAAATTATTGGCTAATCCCAGGTGAGATCTATAAATAACCTTTTATGTAGAAAATATTTTTTTCTTTTCAGTAGCTTCAATTTATTCTTAGAGTTGTATTCAGGGTTTTGTCTAAGCAAATAAGCTGTATGTCTGTTAAGGAGCTGCTTTTATAGGTCGAAGAAAAATCTTTCACCTCTTCCTCACCTGTGGGAAATGTAGAAAAGGACTTGCGTCTTTCTTAAAAATGCTTTCACTATGGACATGCTTAAACCGATACTTTATGATTTTGATAGTTAAGAGTTTTCTTCCTAAAGCTTTTATGGTTGTTGAGCTTAAAAATATAGGAAAAAGAAATCTGCACAAGTGTTATCAGCCAAAGGTAGTGTGGCCAGCACTTTCAGGTATTCTCCTGGATGAAATAAAATATCATTTTTGTTTCATTTTTCTGTATCAGAGAAACAATCAAAGACATTTTTGTGACCCTTTTGTCTTATTGGGTTCTTGTAGCAGAAGGTAAAACCTGGTGCTTGCCCCAAAAACTTTACCAAATTTTGAAGTACATTGACGCTGTACAACCTTTTTTTCATTTTGAAATTCAGTTTCCAGGGTCAGAAAGCACCATGAGGTCTAGAGATGTAAAGCACTGAATAGCAACTAAATATTCATGTTCAAGTTACGTGACCAATTCTCAGTGTATGGCTTTATTTTTATGTTGTTGTTGGATACAACAGACCCATCTGTATCCACAAGATACATTTAAATATGTTTAGTAAGATGCTTGCTGTCAGAAGGAGTTTCCAAAGACATTGAATCAGCAGCCCGGGAACTGAACAAGCAAGTACATATTTTATCAGACTCCTGGCAAGCCTGTTCTGCACACTAGTGCATCCTCCTCGGGCCAAACAGAGCTGTGTGGACACAGAAACTGAAGAACAGCTTGGCTTTAATCAAAGAAGCTAAACACTAGTTACAAAATGAACTTTTATTTCTATTTCTGTTTTAAAGCTATGCATAGATTCTGTTTTATACGCTTAAGTATGTGCTGCGCAATAATTAGCTATGTCGTTAATAGTTTATAATGGAATATATATGGCACCAGGAAAGCACTTAGAGTTTTGCACATGAAATCATAGTGTCTGTTTCCATAAAGTCTTAATGACGCTTCTGCCCAGTCCTGCAGAGCACATGACATATTTGTGAGGTTGTCCTCAGTACAGGAAGGGCATAAGGGGCAATGAGGTAGGATTCAAGCATTTTGTACATGACACAGAAGGCTAATAATGATCACAACCTTGTGTCATAAGAAAAGAAAGTATCTCTGGAGTAATTGCTGGGCAGTAACAAATCACTTTTTTTTTTCCTTGTACAAGCTGAATCCACAGCCTGGGCTAATGACTAAATAAATAAACAGAAGAAGATGCTAAGAGCTTTAGGTGGAGACATGGTTTAAAATCTTGTGCATTTCTTCAGTTTTTTTGCTGCTTGTCTCAAACCAGATTTCTCTCCAAGAAATCATACTTCACAAGGAGCTGGAGAGACTCCAGTTTCTATCCCACATTTTTTCTCCTCTCCCAAGTGGCTTTTTCATATGGTGACTTACTGGCTACTCCAAGAGATGTTAAGTAGTGGTTGCACTGTTGCTCAATATCTACTGCAAACTCTTGCACTTAGTGCTCATGAGCAGCTCCCTCTTTACTATTCAGTGCAGCCTTTCAGCCCCTTAAATTTGGAGTTGTTACTCCCTTTAAGAAGCACCAGGCTTCTTTTAGACCTCACTTTTAGACCTGTATTTTCTTAGCCTGCCCAGAGATTAGGTTTTAGCTTGTGGAGGTTTTAGCTCATTTAATGATCAGGTAACAGTCACCAGCATTGATTTGCTTTTGCTCAACTTTGAACAGTTGTTTTTGTTCTGTACATTTTGTAATTAATACACAATAATGACAAATATTTATGTGGAATGAGGGATCCATTGTCATGGAATAAAATGCAGCATAGATGGGTAAAGACATGGAACGATAGAGAACTTCCTGAAAATATAGAGAGATGGTGACTTTGAACACTCCAGGGTTATAAGCAACTGACCTATGCCCAACTGTTTTTCATCACAGGAATGTCACCTGAATGAAACCTGCTTTAGTCATAATAAAGGAAGCAGGAGGCACAGGACAAATACAAATGTATGTAAAACCCATAAGTAAAGTTTGGATGCAGCCTGGTCTTTCAGAACAGAAAAGAGTGAGGTGTGGAGCAGGTTAGCAATCGTATGAAGTTGCTGTAAGCATATATTATTATCAGGGGGATGACACCATCAACATCATCACCAAACTGCTCCTGGCATGCTGATGACTTGCTGTAAGAGTTTCCCCTCTTGGAATTTTAGTCGTTGGCCTTAGGAACTCAGAGGAGCAAAGGGTGAGCATAATGACAGAGAAAGAGGAAATACACTTGCAAGTTTTATATATATAATACTGTGGCTGTAATATATTTGGAAGTATAATCATTGCAACTATACTAATATTTATTTAATTAGACTTCAATTTATTTTAATATTTTAGCACCTTAAATATTACCATTGAATTATTCTAACAGTGAATTCCTGCATTTGCATGTTCCATTTGTCAAGAGTGTGACACTCTGGCAATCTATTCTATAACTTTCATGCAAAATATTGGTAAGACAAGAGACATGAATAGAACAAAACAAAATGGGGTTTGGATGTATTTCCCAAACATATATCATCTGGACATTTTTAAAATAATATGTTGTTCCTGCAGGCTGGAAAAATAGGGTACTGTTCACTGGAGCAAAGCCAACAGGCCATTCAAAAATAATTGAAGCTCAACTTTGTGTCAAAATAAAAATCTTATAAAGCTGATGCATGGAGAGGAGTGATTTACAAATAAGCATTTGTGTTTGAATATTTTATGAGACTTATGGGGTTCTCAGAACTTGCACTTGACCAGAGCAGACAGACCCTTCCTTCTGTGGCAGAAGACAAACTTTCAATATTGTCATAAGACAGCTCATCTTCCTATTGTTCTTTTGTACAAATGTTTTCTTGACAGGCCAGAAAACGGTGAGTAGTTCTTTTTCAGCTGAAAATCCATTGAGCTTTTTTTCTCCATCTCAGTTAATTTTACTTCCCTTGTGAGTTTTGTTAGTGGTTTTTTCCTTTTTTTTTTCCCCAAAGTTCATGGAAATTTTTATAATTTTTCTTACAATTTCATACCCAGAAATGCAGGCAATATTCCAAATAAGTCTACATGGCAGCTGTAAAAACATACTCCTCTGCTTTCAGAAATGAAATCTCTGTGTGGGCAATTGAAATTTGTTTTGCTGGTTTTTGTAGCTAAAATACTGTAAGATCATGTTGAATTTATTGAAGATTCTCACACACTAATTACTTTCCAGAGAGTTTTCTTCTTTTAGATTTTTCAGATAAGGGAATCAGAATGAAATTATTTTCTTTTCCAGACTGTGCAATATTTGCATTCCTCTTTTTTCATTCCATTTTCTTTTCCTCATTATGAAGATTCTTTGTCATACCTCAAGTGGTTGAAGGTAACTTTTTTTATATTGATATTAGAATTTATGGCTTTTGGTGGTGGTGGCAACTTACTACCACTACCGGTTTTTATAATCATTATAACTTCTTGGGTGCTATTTGTATTGTGTCAAATAGGTAAAGTTTAAGGGACTTCTGAACAGCCATCAGGTATGTCAAGAATTGTTATAACAAAGGTCTTATAGGCTGTGGGAAGTTGGGTCAGAATGGTTGTATCAGAAAATAATTTCGTTCCCTTTTTGAGTGGAGAAAGACAAGATATTCTTATCGATCAGAATTGGTTGCAATTGCTCTTAAATCACACAATGAGAATCAACAGCTGCAGGTCTATCTGTTCTGTTTTTCTTTTTTTCTCTTTCACATACCTCGTATGTATGTTCCCCAAAAAAATAGTGAAGAAGGTCTTGTAAATTACTTTTTCTGTAGAAGTTGTGGCCAATACCATTATTGCAATTGAAGGGACAGCAAACCAGATAGGGGGCCACTTATGCCTGGGAAACTTAAAGATATTATTAAAGGAAATATGAATTTCACTTTCTTTCTCAATAATTTGCTTGTGATTATGCTTTGCATCAAGCAAAATGGCCTGCAAAGACTTAAATCACAATAAACTAAGAACCACTTCTCTGACCTTCACATCTGACTTTCAATCCATATCTTCCATTTAAATAGGAAAATAGCAACCTGGTCTAACTAAGATAAAGAATACACTGTAGCTGATTCCTGGAATAGAAAGAAGACAACTATGGTGTTTGCCACAGGCATATGAAATAGATAAAAGAAAGATAAGTGCTTTAAAAATAGGTGGACCATAATGAATATATGGGAATGAAGAAAGGAAATGGTTTGTTTTCTTTCCCCCAAAGTAAAAGGAAAAAAACTTATTCTAGAAGAATAAAACAGTTTTCCCTGAGAAGCAGGAATCTGGTATGTTTCTTCAATCTTAATAAAGCATTTAGGCAGAGGGAGCTCTCTGACACTTGAAGGGAGCAGAGACTGAAATGTTTTCCCTCTGACACAGAGTCCTACAATAGTGAGGTTTTATATTTAATGGGATGCAGGGTCATTTCCCGTGGGCTATTTAGTGGACCTTTGTAGCTTCAAAATGTGATTCTTCCCTCAGAAGGGCCTAAAGCTGATTATTAACCATGATTCATAAATTCTTCAAAAGACGATCAAGTTAGGTTTATGAATTCAAGCTGGGACAGAATGCAGCTGCCTCCTTTCTGCCTGTAAATACCAAGAAGCACTGCAACTTACAGAAAAATAACATTTTTAAGTTGATTTTCGGTCCTCATTGTCCTTTTCCAACGAGAAAACAGCTGTTTACATGAATTCTTGGTACTTGCAAAGGGAAGAAAAAGGAAAAGAATGAAAAAACCTCATGTCTTTCATTTTCCTATTAGAATGGCACATCTCATGAGTTAGTTTTCTGAAACAGTTGTCGATTTTAAAGGGAGGACTCAAAACAGTGGAAGGGTTGGGAACTGTTCACTGCATGAAATCTGTTCTGATCCACGATCAGATCCAACAGTGATTCAAACAGTCCGTGATACTGTATTAAGTGTATGGTACAGCACAAATACATGGAGGAACACTAAGAGAAATCCTCTAAGCATCCTTACCGCACTGAAGGAGACTTTGCCCAAGGCATGTGGTTGTTCTTTTTCTCTAGGGTAGAGCTACAGATGTGTAGGCCAAATACTCTAAATAAATAAAGCCTGGGCAGAATGTATTGAGTCCTGCACATTTTCTGCTGTTTTTACTTCTCCAAAGGTAGCAACTATGAACAAGACATGTCAAAGTCCTACTTATATCACCAGAGATGATACTATAAACTACAGATATGTCTGTGATGCATAGAGACACAAACTCAGAATATCCTGTGAATCTGAAAATGTTGTTAGGACCCATAGCACTGTTTCTAGTTTATTCTGGCAAAAGCCTTTTGTTATATGTAACTTAGTGGAAGTCTTCTTGTTAGTATTTAAGCTGACTGGCTTGTTTTAAGTGTTTGGTGCCATGCTTATATGATCTCTGATCCTCCTTTGGTTGAAATCAGCCAGAGTACTTACATTTACCCCATATATGACAGTAGTTCAATTTACAGTGATCTTTATATTTAAAGTTGAATTAAGATTATCACCTTTCTACCAGTAAAAAACTACTTCTGTCCAGCAAAATAAAGTCTAAGGATTTATAACAGGTATTGTTCTCTAAATAAGTCATATCATATTTTTTCTTTAAAGTGCTGATATTAGTATCTATGTTAGCTACTTGAATAAGACAATTCCATTTTCCCAAATAAGACAAAGTTGTGGATTCCATTCTTTTATATTTGGAAGACTTTTTAGATTCAGTTGTTCAAAAGGGAGGGAGGGAGGGAGAAGAGCCATTTTATTTGTCAGACAGCTTATTCTTGGAGGTTTTCTATTTCAATTAATATTTTGATACAATTATTTTATTTAAAATTTATTTATTGTATTGTTAATAGCAAGCTAGTTCATCTACAAAATATTCCATTTATAAAAATTGCAGTCAGTTTGTGGAAATCCTTTACAAGCAAGCAGTCCTGATCGTGGGAGCAGGGGGCTGAGTTTAGTGCTGTGTATGTGTGTGCCTATTTATGATTGTAGATAGGCTGATTCAAGATGCATATGCTATCTACACTTTCAAGGTATTCTATTCAAAACTTTCTATAGTAATGTGTTCTCAGAAGTCTTTATTAGTATTATGAGATAAAGTCATATTTTTGTGGAACTATTTTGTGCCTCTGATGCTACCTTAGTAAATTGTACTTTACCATGCATAAATCTCTCTCTGTACTAGAAGGTCAGCAGCTTTCACAATAATTTCCCCTTCCCTTTTTTCCTTAAGTCTGTATAAGAAGTGATCCACAAAGTTCAGGATTCAGCAGGGAAGACACAATAAATTCAAATGAAGGTATTGATTGCTGAGTGATGACATGAGAGAAGGTAGCAGATGCCCAGCCTTGCTGTATCCAAAAAGGTGCCCAGAGTTCCAGGAGTAACTACTGAACCGCAATCAACCCCCTAATATGAAGGGTTGTGGTCTGGAGCAATAAGACAGCCGCTGGTGAATTCAGGTTACTTTGGTTTGGTTTCAGGTTGGCTTTTTTCACCCTGTCAGACCAAAAAAAGCCAAAGAATAAGAACTGAAGGTATGCAAAAGCAGTGCAGGTTAATCAGAGATTTATTAATGTAAGGCTGGCAGTCTCTGGCAGGGGGATGAAAAAGACAGGCAAATGTAGCAATTACTTAATTAATCTCCCTGCTATGTGGTTAAACTCCAAAGCTTTGAACTCAAGCATATTTTTTCCTGTGTTGGCTTTGTTGAACTTAGGGCAGAATGATAACATAACTGGAATTACATTATCTTAAATAAGAGTCTCCTCAAACAGAATGATGTCTCCTCATTGACTTTGATACATAGGTAGAGTTTACTTGAAAATGGGAGTCTTAGAGTGTATCATCCTCATGGTGGGACTCCACGATTTTTTGGTGTTTGTTCTTTGTGCTTACAGTCCTGTCCATGAGGTGCATTGCCTCCAAAATATTTCCACCCATTTACTTCTTTGTACTCCGCTATCTAGCAACCTTAATTATTTCTTCTTACCTAGGCATATTATATTTTTCCCTATGAGGTACACTTCAAAGGAACATTTTCCTAACTGCATCCCTGGAATGACTTCACTTGAATGCCTATAATGCAATAAATTGATGGAGAATCCACGCTGAAGAGATTAAATATTACTTCACAGAAATATTAGCTGGTGAAAACAATCAGACTTTGATTCATGTAATTTATTATAGTCTCACATTCTCCTTCCTGTCTTGATAGCAAAGCTGCCAGTTAAGATCACACTGGAAGATTGCTGCAGTTTTTGCTGTTATTACTTGATATTAAACTTGCATTTTGTTATTATTACTGCTATTTGTTATTGAACAAAAAAGCTACTAAACAGTATGTTTGAGTGTGGGTCCACCTTTGTGCTGTCCCAATACTTTCTGCATAAGTATTTAAAGAGTTTTATAGCCAAATTTTCAGAGGTCAAGGGAAGCTGTAGGAGGGAATTGGGCAGCTGCAGTTTAGTTGTCCAAAATTAATGTCATCAATGAAGTGGGAGTTGTCTGGAGTTTCATTTCAGTTTGCTCTCTCCAGGCTGAACAAGCTGAGTTACTTCAGCCACTCCTCATATGGGTAAGGACTCTTCTGGACATGGAAGAGAGAGACCAGGATCTACAATGAACCCAGGTAAAAACTTACTCCAGCTGTAGCTTTAATAGCTAGAAAGTAGGCTCAGCTTTTGAACATCCCATGCCATTGAAGATCCTTTCTCTTCTGATATAATTTTGCTAATCTTTTACCTCATTTTGATAAACAGCTCCATTTGCCTTTGTGCCTGTGTCCCTTTCTCCTCCTCATGCCAATTTTTGTCCTACTAGATCCCTGTAATTTCTCAGCTGTGCACATTCACAATTTTTAGGCTCCCTGTGCAACTGCTGTTTTGTCCTTCCCTTCATGCACATTCCCTGTCCATATATTTCTACTACTGGTAGCACCCTAAATCTCCCTCATCTCACTTGTAATCCCTGGTGCTGCTATGAGCTCGCACTAGTTGCTTCAGCCAGCAAAGTCCACTGTTCCTCAACTTCTCCATCAGCTCCTACACTGGCAAAATGTAGAAAGTATAGATATATATTGCACGTACCAAAGTTCTGTACAAATGATGACTAAAACAGAGTGCTCTAGGGTCAACTTACCCCCTTCCACAAAAAAACCCCCAAAACCCAAAACAAACAAACAAGCAAACAAAATCTAAGAAAGAAAGCAAATGCAATTATGATAGTCTCAGGAGAACCTGACTGAAAAATATGTCTTGTTGTTGACAAGGACAAGAATCACACATCACACTATATGATTAACTTAATTAATTGGATTTCTTCCATTCAGTGCTGGCACTTACACAATATTGTTATACTTTTCATCACTATATCTTCAGGAAAAGTAAACACAGAGAAAACAGGCTTTTCTTCAGGGTGCATTGAGTCTGGCAATGGTCTTTTGAAGAAACTAATCTGCAGAATGTAAAAAGGTCCTGTAATTCATTCACACAGAAAGAGGACTTCCTAATCCATCATGTAGTTTCTCTGAATTATTGAGATTTCTTAGAATCTGTAAAAATTGTCCCCAAAATCCCACTACATTTTATATGACATATTCAGGTACTACTTGGGTAGAAAGGATGTTCTCTATAAAAACTAGTTAAATTTTAGCAAATGAACATCTTGGGTTTTTTCAAATTTCAAGTATTTTGGTGTTAATGAGACTTTTTCATCCTTATCGCCAGTAGACGCAAATGTTGCTTGATTATTACAAGGTGTGTCCTCTTTCCAAAGGAATGCAAGCTCACAAGCAACCACCAGGAATTTAGCTTTGCTATAATTCCAATTATCCCCATTGTTATTCTTTTGCAAACTATTGGTTTGAGAGAAAGACCATGTCATAGAGAAAAGGTATATATTATGCAGCTTTTATACAACAATTAAACTGCTTACTACATGTGCTTTATATTCTAAAAGAAAATATTATCATGAAGATTTTCTTGGGAATCCTGTGGCAAAGGCATAGAGTCTGGGTAAAAAACTGTGGAATAATATCCTAAGAAGAAAATATCGTGTGTAGATCCAGGAAACCCTAGTACTAAAAGAAAAATAATACAAATTAGTCTTTCAGGCACTTTTGAAAACAAAGACAAACATGACAAGCAAATAAATTTGCTTATTGGCCACTCTGCAGTAAATTCTGGATATTAAATTCGGAAGGGTTTTGATGTGGTCCACCGCTGGGTGATCTAAGTTTTGTTAGGAAAAAGCAATCCTTCTTTACAAACAGTTGCAAAATAATTGAGCTTTTCAAACTTAGCATCAGAATTATCTTTAGAAAGTTGCCTCTGCAGTTCCTACAGGTTTAATTTGATTAGTAGATAATGTCCATATTGAATATATTAGAATTTTTGAAAAGCTGATATTCCTGAAAAATATAACGTCAGTTGAAAAGTTTACAAACGTCAGCAAAGACATTGATATGCTTCTATTTTAAAATAATATGGGTTTGAGGGGATTTTTGTTTAGTATTTTCAGAATTCCATAAGATATGAATTCCGCCATTCCCTTCAAGTCAATCAAATAATATCTAATAATGTATTCTAACAAATGAGTAATCATAAAGATATGAAAATATCTAAGCCTGTACTTTGAAACACTGTGTTTTAAAAAGTTAACAGTAACATTGTCCTTTTACAAGACTGCTTTTCCAGACAATGATAATAATAACAAATAATATATGTAACCTCTTCATAGGTTTTGGCATAAAAAATAGAAAAAGATATAAACTAATACTGTGAAAGAAACTGTAGATTTTAGAATTAAAAAATTGACAATATCTTTGTTTTAGGATTTGTATTTCCCAGGTCCTGACCCTGAAAAAAACAACTTCTGTTATGCAAGTGGACTTGCAAACCGTAAACCTAGACTGTAAAATTAGCATTGTGCTATCTTTTTTGCAAGGGTTTGGCCCCAAATGGTAGAACCTTGCCAGAGCTTTCTTCTTTAAATAGATTTATGAGAATGTCTGCTTTTGTATTCCTACAAATTAGAGATTTAAGCTTGCAGATCTGGGGAAGAGAAGCCAAGCTATTCTAGTCTAGTCTGAACCACAGCCAAAGGAGAGGCTCAGTTCAAAGTATTTGGATTTGAACCTTAGCTGTATGTGTTGGGGGGGGTGCATGTGTGTGTATGTGTATGTATGTATTTATACACATACATTGCAGGAGTCCAGATGTGTGATTTAATCTCTTCATGCATTGTATGACTTTATTTGCAGTCCACAAGTCATCTGAATGATGAGCTGAGAATTTATTTAGATATTGAAATAAATTCTAAGCCTCAGTGATTTTTTCTGCATCTACGGAAAATATATGAAAGCCACAGTGGCTGATACTTATATAGAATTTAAACATACAAAACATGAACTGCTACTAGTTTGTGATGCAAATTGATCTACAAAATGCTTTTTTTTTTTTCCCATCATTGCTAAACCTATGCTATATTGTATGAACCACAGGTGAAAAGTGAAAAGGTAAATGGCTGGTATATATATATAATTCAATGCAACTCATTTTTAAAGTGAAGCAAAGAGAAGTGGAAAATGAAAAGACTTTTTATTGTTTCTTCAAAAGTAAAAATAATGAACATAGTAGAGTTTCTATTATTTAGCTTACATTCTTCATTTGGGCACTTCAAGCTTCATAATTTCATAAAAGGAGATAGTAAAACTCAATCATGTTTTGATCCTTATATTTATAAACTTTGATCCATAGCTAAAATATAAAAAATGTAGCGCTATCTTCCCCCCCTGCCCCTTAACGCTGAATGTAAATTGACCCACTGTACATTTTAAGATCAAGCTTGGAACTCAATTTAAATTCTAGCACATTCAAACTTCTTAAAAATATAAGTTCCATTCAAATGGGAGTTTTTTCACTGCACACAGAGCTCTAATCAAAAGTAGAGCTGTATAGAATGGTTTAAATTTAATCCAAATCTCAGTGAATTTCATGAATCTGACTATTCAAGCTTTACATGACTGGGCTCATAAAAGTTATTTCTGCTTTTATGCATGATAGGTTGCGGGTTGCTGCTGCTTCTGGGCTTCACAACAAATGCCACAAACCGGAGTTCATCTCTGCCTTCATGCATTTTTCATAGCTGCAGCTAAAAAGTAAAACTGTACTGATTGATAATAGTTAATGAATGTGTAAGCTGGTAGTGAATGTTTTCCAGAGGTTTCCACTAGTTTGGGTCACAAGGAGTTGAACTGGATAACTGATTATCCCTAAAGATCACATTAGTGTAGTAAAGAAGAATAGGTCAAATACCAATGTCACACACACACACACACACACACACCCCCCCACACCCCCCTCCTACACACACACACACATACACACACATACACACAAAATTCATTATTTTTCCCATTGGTGATATTCCTGAACACTCTAATAAACATTATTTTACACCTTTTCTCAATTGTAGATATTTACTATGGTTTCTTCTTTCCGGGGTAAAAGTATAGTGGACTGTCTTTTCTAAATGTGTTTCATATTGTGAAATTAGCATTTTAGGCTGAATTATACCTTTTTCCCCCATTCTTTTTTTGTAATAATGCCAAAGTTCTTTACAGACACAACATGTGTGGAGTTCAGTTTATGAAAACTGACATCTTTGTCCAGAATTGTGTTATCACATTTCTATAGATAATTTCTTTTTCTAGTTGTCTTTGTACAATGAATACAGGGGCTGAAATACCCTTTTTCCTTCTGCTGATAGTTAATGACTTACTTTCTCACCATAGCAGGTTAAATGTTTGTTCCTTCATGACAGGAATGATGTTTCTCATTTCACAGATGGTGCCATTTGGAAGCAAGTATTATCCATAGTAAAGTTTTAGGTTAACAGTTACATACATAATAGGAAAATACCTGAAGGAAGAGAGTACCAGAATAGGTGCAAGATATATTCACTAGAAATAGGTACATACTTTTTTGAGAAATGCTTAGCAAAAATTAACATGCAAATCTGCATCAAAGAGAACAGTTTAAGCTCTTCCCAAGCAACAATTTCTCTCTGCAAGAAAACACAGGAGAATATCACACCATCACTTCTTTTTGAAATTACACAATTAGGGCATTAATAAAGTATGGCATGGCAAATGAAACACCCTTTTCTTATTTTCCAGGCTTCCATGACAACTTCAGTGTTTCGAAATAGGGCTGGGGAGTCAGGTAGGGGAATGGGGTGATTTACTCCATTTGAACCATATTACACAGCCTCTCTCATTCTGCGTTGGGACATGATACTCGTCTGGTGCAGAGCTAGCTGGAGGCCACATCACAACTTCACGCTATGCTCTTGCCTCTCACTCCGGATTAGGAATGCTCTACAAGATGAGACCATACACACAGCGATAAAGCTTATCACTGCATTGTAGTTTCAACACCCAATATAAAGGAGAGGGCAAGTTATTGCCAAAATATTTACTTCTTATCAATGAATTAACAGAAACGGTTGACTAACAAAGCAAGATCTCTAGTTTAGCATGTTTGCCTCACACACCTCATTTCAGTCCCCTTCTCCATTGTAGAACTGTCTTTTTCCTAATATATGTACCTGGATTGTTGCACGAGAGTCCTCCTTTTCTCCTTAGTGGTATGAGAGTCTGGAAACATCTACTTGATTTTGGAACTGCTATCACCCAGACTTTTGCAGAGGTCTGCAGGAAAATGTTACAGAAGCAAAACAAAATTTTACTACAACCACAAAAATTATGATGGAGGGACAAGCTCTTGTTCTCCTATCAGTGCAAAGAAACCTTTTTCTCAATATCCAATAAATTACTATGAATTTCCAAACTTTAAATTTCCTTAAGCATTTTTAAAATATATTTGCGTACTCTTATGCCACTTGGGAATATCTCAGGTCAGTGCTTGACAAAATGCATAAGATTCTGTCGCTAAAATATTGCAACCATTTAAGAGTAATATTCCACTGGGAACTAGACTTCTGCTGCAAGTCTACTTATAGCAAGGAACTTGGTGCAAGGGAAGTGCATCAGTAGGCTCTCATATTTCCTTTTTGTCTGTTTTCAAGTGTTTGTTGAACAAATGTAGTCTCCGCTGCACCTATAGATTACAGCTTTCTGAAAAAAGAGCCATAAACGCTCCAAGTATGTACCATGGATCTGTAGGAGGAGCCATCCACACATTGATTCTGAATTTAATTATGTAAATCAAATGTCACGTCAAGCATTGGGAGTGATTTTGGAGTGAAGCTTCTGATTTTGTTTTCTCAAACAATGTAGTTCGCACATCTCAAAATTGACCAATAGGTGATTAATAGGAAAAAAAAAAATCAGGAAATTCACTTTCAAATCATGTTTCTCTTTTAACGCAATATCTCAAATATCAGCCCAGATACAGAATCAAACAGAAGCTTAATGCAATTTTTATGGTATAGCTCTGAAAGTCACAGTCTGTATGCATATTTGACCTTATGTCTTGAACTGTGTTAACCTGGCATTGTGGCAATGTCTTACAATATTTGAAGCATGTAGCATGAAAATGGGGAATACTTTACTTCTATAGTTTGAGGCTTTTTCTCCGAAATGAACGTGAGTTAATAAGAAGGAAAATACAATTCATTTTTGTTCATTAACAGGTTTGACTATCAAATCTATGAACTCCTTCACTTCCAACGTTACAATTGAGGATTACCTAGAATTATTTGGATCAGGTGAAGATTCACAGCCAGGGACTATGAAGGAATCTCTGGACCAACTGAAATTTTGTCTCTGTCATTGAAAAAAACCCTCATATATCCTGAGGTACATTCATCTGTCACTTGGTGAAGACTATGAGTTTTAATGTTTTGAACATGAGTTAAATCTACCCAAGGCAGGCTTATAAATGTTTCTGGAAGGTTTTTTACCTCCGATCTTTTAACCTCTTGAAGTATTTTAGGCAGAATTGTTGAATGTCTAAAGCCTGTGGAGGACAACTAATGGAGCAAGTATTTTATCACCATAAATGTCTGGATTGAAATATAATTAGCAATCTGGTGTGTTTTGATCATATCACATGGAATTTGGAGTGTTGAAAACTGTGTGAGAAATGCCTGGCTGAAGAAAGAGATTACTATCTGATTTTCACTTAAATTCCACTATTTCTCTCATATTGATTTACAATACTTGTAGTTGAGTATCCACCTGATTTACTTGATATGTTTTTCTCATTCCTTTTCCAATTTACATGCATTACTCTACTTCATTTGAAACTATAATTTGAATCATCTGTGTATACCAATTAACATTAATTTATTGATGTAAGCAGACAAAAAAAGCTTTCAGATCTTTTTGGAAATAGTGACTTCAAACTAGAATATCCAGTAAGAGTTTGTATTAATGATGTAATAGCAAAACTGGCCTGTTTGGTCAGTTGATATCCTTTTTGATAGGATTGGAATTCTGTGGAAAACAGATTTGCTTTTATTCATAAGCAGATTAATAAAGTTACTACTGAAATGCTACCTGACTCTCCTGAGTTTTCCATTACCTCTTGCCAGCATAGTAGTAAAAGTTCAAAAAGAGCAACCAAATAAAATTACTATAATCAGCTCAGTCCATAAGGGTTATGAACTGGGAGGTAGAACAAAGAATACAATGATTGGTACACAGAAAGAAGTAAATCTCAGAAAGGGCTGCAGATTCATACCATTGAAAAGAGATGTTTGTTCTCTTGTTAAACACAAGCAATTGTTCACTGATAAAAATTGCAGAGCAGAGTTCTATGCTGTCTGGCAGAAGCAGAGCTTTACATCTGTGTCTGAGAGTAAACCTGAAGAAAGCAAGTAGAATCTTCTGATTGATGGGTCAAACATCATTGCAGACACCACAGATCAAGGATGGTTGTGCCAACTTTTAGAAGATTCTCAAAAAGCTAGTATATCAGTCTTGAAAACATAATAAAAGTTCAGAATCATTTTGAATAAACAGCACATTATGATGCCTCTCTTGTTACTGGCCAATAAAGGATAGATTGATGGTCAGAAGAAATAATCTTGGTATTGATGAGAAAAACAGTCTGGAAAATGAAAAGGTTGATGATAAGTAGCCTAACAATTTTTGATGGAGTATGTCAAACTGTTGCTGTGAAAGTGTATGGAAATAAATGTCTAGTATGCTGAGATTTTTTCACTTAGGACATGGAATCTGTCTCTATAATAAAACATCTCTAGTTTTATGGCAATATTTGTAGTCCTAGAACTGACTATTGGCTCTACAGTGTCCTTGGATTAGATCCCATTAACATACTTTAAATATGCATTTGCATGACCATAGAACCACAAAATAATTCAAGTTGAAGGAGACCTCAGGAGGTAATCTAGTCCAACTTCCTGCTCAGCAGGAGGGTCAGAAGAGTCAGCAATGAGATCAGATCAGCTTGTTCAGATCTGCATCCAGCTGTGTCTCCAAGGATGAAGATCCTCCCTTTTCCCCTATTTTGCTACCCTTCTATCCAGCTGAAATCTCTCATATCACAATGCAAGTCTATTGATAAGCAACAAAATAATTTAACACAGCAAACCAAAAAGAAACAAAAGATATTAAAAATCAGGGAGAAAGTCTTTTTGGGACACTTCGGGGCATAAAAAAGAGAGAAATGTGACTAGGAATAGTAACCTTGAATTTGTCAAGGATAAATCATGTCTGATCAGCCTAACTGCCTTCCACAAAAAAATATCTGATTTGTGGTCAAGAATAATGCTGAATTCATAAACATTTTAGCAAGGGTTTTGATACCATATACCACAATGTTTTGATGCACAGGTTAGGACCTAAAGGTCACTGTAAAAAACTGATTGTGTGTTAAGGCTCAAAAAATAGTATCTCGTGCACTGTACTCTGCTGTGTACTGGTAACAAGTTGGACACCACAAGAGTCTGTCATGAGGAAGTCTGGAAAATTAAGCTTTATTGAGAACTGTGAAAGTCCTGCTATAGAAGCTTGAGATTTTATTTGGATTTGGATAGAAATCTCTGCAATGCCTTTAGTGAAAGGGTTGCTAACAGAAACTGTTTCTGGATGGTTTTAACTCATTTCAGGAGTCTTGCAATCTCCAAATGCAGAATGTAAACCAAATGATATAAATGTGCACAGACTTCAGACATTTCTGAATGAGAAATTTCTGCATAAGAGATTTATTGAATTAAGACATTAATATCCTTTGCCATTAATATTTCTGCAACAAGAAATGTAATTGTCCAAATGGCCCTTCAATAATATGATTACAGTATTACTAAGCTCAATTCAAATGAAAGGATAAGCAAAAAAGATTCAAACCCAAGGTTTATGATTTTAGAAGGGTGAAGTGAGAAATCAGGGAGCTAGTACCTGAACTCAAATTGCCCGACTATTTAGAGATGTGAGTAAGAAAGAGGTTTGAAGTTTCTGTAAAGACAAATGTGCAGAAATATCTGGAGTTTCAGTTCAATACAGGGAATTCTTTGTGGAAATGGTTCTAAAATATAGACATAACTCAGGACACTTGCATCAAGAAATAAGCCTAGGAATGTCAAAAAAATTGATTAATCAATAAAGAAAGCACTAATTTAAAGGTCAGGGGTGGAGATGGAGGAGAGAATAGTCAGAAGACTAATTTTTTTTTTGGTCCTGAAAAGAAAATATAAAAGTTTAAAAAGATTCAAAGGCACATCATAAAAAAAATAAGGTTTCTTTGCAGTAAGGGAGAGTTAGGTGTTAAAAGCCTTAGAGTAATACAACACTATAGTTTTTAGCAAGGATAATAATAACTAATAGACAGGTAAAGACAGAAAGACTAACAGGAATAAAAGTATGGAAGTTACAATCCCACATATGAAGTTGAGGAAAACTCAAAAATTAAGTGTGTTCCAATCACAAGGACCTGATATCTCAGGATCAGAGTTATGGAAAAAAGAAAACTGGCACATGAAACAAGTAGAGGTCTAAGTATACCAAATTGGAAGTGCGAATCTATAAATGTAGGATAATGAATATTTATATATCTATATATAGATATATCTTTTTTAGGACTAAGAGAAGAAGTCAACTGACCTATCAGCTAGATCCAAGTAATGTAGAAAATATCAGAACACATTTTGAAGGAAAGCGTAATAATACATAGAGGTAAACGAAAAATGGGAGAAAAAGAAATACCTATTAAGAGAAGGCAGATTGTTCCAGACTAATTTTTCTTTCATCGATTGAATAATTGTCTTTCTACACTAAAAAAACATCATAGATCTCATAAAAATAGCATGTAAGGAATGCTCAGATATTCTCCTGTAAAAGAATTATTAGTCAAGGATCATAGACACAATCTGATGTAATGCTAAATAGGAAGTTGCTCATTAAGATGATAGAGATGATAACTAAATCCTAAAATGAACAATCGACTTGCTAACAGGTAAGCCAGACTGTCCTGGAAGGGGAAATAATGGTCTGGCACAAAGATGCTTGCCAATGTATCCATTGATGAATTCAGTGTTAAAATTTAGACCCTGATGAAGAAAATCCTTCTGACATAACATATGGCAATGCTATCAACAGAAAAAAGAATTTAATACAGTATAGAAAGAAATAGAGTGTGTCTGCATTAGCATTTTTTTTCAGGGCAGGAGGGAGCTTTTGACATCAGTCTCCTGATCTTCCCCACTTACTGACCTATGGCTCGGAACACAAGTGTCTCAAAGAGCAGCTGGAAGATGTTTCCTGGAGTATCAGGAAATGTACCTGGTGCTCTTCAGTCACGAATGGCTTCACTGCACCAGACCAAAGTTTAAAAAAAACCCTTACCCCGAAATATGTGGACATCATATCCTTAGTACCAGCTACTCTACTCTACAGATCCACTCATATCAATCTACACTGTTCAGACATATGTATATAATATATGTATATGTATATTATATGTAGGCATATAATGTAGATGTAGACTGGATAGCTACTTATTTATTTATTTTCACTATGGAGTTATAAATTATATATTCCTGTTAGGTGAAATTGCACTGAAACCTAGGGCCCAAGACAGAATATATCATATGCCCTGCCCAGTGGTCACAAATAGGATCAGATTAACCAAGTCTGAACTAACGCCTCTGGTCTGTGTCTTGAGTAGACAGTGGGATCTGAGCACCAAATCTTTGTGATACAGATCCGCCACTACTGTGCAGTTGTACTTTCTGAAGCAGGAACAGTCTTTGAAACACTTGGAGCTGGAATAGCAGAGAGATTTATCAGCTGGCAACCACTTGGAAGTAGAAACTTTGGTTATATTACTTCATCACAGAGTAGTGTAAGAAAATGAAGTGATGTGACTATGGAAAAAGGTGTGTATGAGTCAGCATTTTTAAAAATTGATGTATAAATCAACATAAATTATTGTTAATACCTTTATACTAGAAGCTGAAGAACATATTTTCCAAGACTAAAATGCTTTTAAATGTTGGAGTTTTTTTACATATGTTTATAACATTACTTGAATCTGAATTTTGAAGAATGTTTGCTCCTCATGTTAAACATTTACGGTGTCTTGAGAATGCAAAATTGAGATTCTCGGAATCATGTTATTTCCTTTCTTTGACTCAAATTACAAATAATTTAAGTAAGCAAAATAAAACCACATTGTTACAGTTTCAAATTTCTATGGAATACTGATAAAATAATATTGATATGAATCTATTTTAATATATACATATATATATAAATATAAAATCATCTGGCTGTGGATCTTCTGTAACTGAGGGGCTGGAATCTATCAACTGTCTCTGACCTGTTCATCAATTTGAATGGAAAAAAAGAGTTAGGATGGCAAGCTACATTTACAATGCATTTTTACATATTTGTGGTAATATCCACTAATATATTTGTGCTAATTATCACATTCTGTACGATTTTCTTCATTTTTCTCAAGATATTTATTCCTAATACATTTGTATACCTTTCAAGAAGCTAGTCTGATGGTAAATTTTCATTCAATCTGTTATTTGATTTAAAAAGTAAACTTTTAGGAACCCTAAGGAAATCTTGTTTAAAAACCTTATTACTGTATAACAAAGTATGTGGAGCGCCTTATGCTTTGCGGAGAGGCAGAGTTGCCTCATTCCATTACTGGCCATGAAAATACTGAACAGACATTTAGGTAATGGTTATTCTTGAAGAAGAACATTTTCAGAATCTATTCTGTATCTCTATTTCTTTGTCCTCCCAATATGAAACTTAGTAAATGTCACAGAAATTTTGCCCCATATGAGGGGAAAATGTTTTTTCAGTCAGATTGTTCCACAGTACCTGCTAATTATTAATATCTTGCTTGTGCTTTGAGGCAGTTACTTTTTCCAAGTTCTGGATTCATCTGTTTCCTTCCAAAAATAGTAGTACAACGATTCCAAGAAAACCTCAGTGCCCCATTATGAGCTCTATTCATATTGTATCACTCAGTACTAATTACCAGGTGCTTCTTTAGGCTCTCATCTTTTAAAGATGTGATCATCTGCTCAATTTTATATTCTGTGAATACTTCCATTAAAGGCAAGGGGCTTCTCACTGAGATTAAAGGTAAAAGCACATGTTAGTCTTTATGAGATGTCTTTTGGAACTGCTATTATTAGCTTTGATTTATGTATTGTCTATTTTTTAAAAATTAAAATTGAATAAAAGATAAACTTTGATCATAAATTTTGAGTCTTAATAGAAAACATTAGTTGGCAAGTTATTTAAATAATTCCTGAAATATAGCAAGCTAATAACATCAGTCCTTGGGCACATTGCTATGTTAAGTACTTGGGCTTGATGCAATTTTAAAATCAGTAGTTCAAATGTAGTTTATTTGCTATCTCTCGCGATTTTAGAAAGACTTTATTTCACATTCATCTATTCATTGCTATTTTGGGATAACAGGAAACAAGACCAATTAATGATTCCAAACGTAACTTACAGCAAATATAGGAGCATTATTCCAAGCTTTACGGAAAGCTGGAAAACCATTTAAGACTGATCCTACTGTTATTGAAAGGCGCAAATTTTATTAATTTCACCGGTAGTGGACCTGGATTTTGGACAAGGGGTTTTGTCGGCTTAGTTCTAGCCAGTATTTATACTGCAGAAAATGTACTTCCATTACCCAGTCTGCCTTATACATGTGCCACATGCTGTATTGATGTGCATCCAAAAATAATAAAACACTCAAAATGTGAAAGGAAGAAACTGTTATGCATAAGTCATTGCAAGTACAAAGCCAATTTTGTATCATGGGATGGTGTCCAGAAACATACTCAAAGTGAGGAAAGAGTTTTCTTTCTTTAAAAACAAACCTGAATCTTAATTTAAGCAAAGTTTAGATCAAATTATTTTCTTTTCTTTATTTTCCCCGAATGGTTTCATTTCCGTCATGAAACAGAGATTGGGTTTTGTTTCATTTTTTCAGTTACAATACTATTTACAGGTTTCGTTCTTATTTACCATGAAACAAAATTTCTCTTAAATGTTTCCAGGCCCAAAACTAAAAGAAAAAAACAAATATAGAAAATCTCTTTGATTATCTTGATCTGAGAAACCCTTCTGCTGGCAAATCATTCCCTTTCTCTTATGTTTTCTTCCAGAGCCAAAGGACATGGTAAGTTCTGAACTGCCTGGACCTTCTCTGCTCTAGAGAAGCTGCTAGTCCCACAGTTAGGACATGTGGTAAGCAGGTGGGAGACCAGATTTTAGATGCGTTTTGTTGGGAAAAAAAAAAATCTACTTTCTGTTCTGTTCAAACCAATTCACTTCCTACGAATTAGATATTCTTTGGACCAGAGAATGAAAGAGAATTTCATGTTCAGCAAGGCAGCAGTTCAGCTAGCAGATGGAAGAGGTAGTTTTATATTCCACAACACAGCACATCTCAGGTGAGGACTGGCATTGTTTTCTATAAAGTTAAATACTATTTCTAAAAAAATGTATCTGCTTCATCGGGCAAGTTATGTTCTGATTCCATTTCAGCAGATGTATAAAGAAAACCCAAAGGACAAGGAGGAGTAGTCAGCCTAGGAGAGGAATCTAAACTGCTCCAAAAAAGGATACTTTTGAACTGCTAAAACTTTAAGCTGCCTGCACAGGCGATTTTTGTTGAAAATTGAATGCTTTGTTTTCAGAAACTTGCAAATTTTAAGCAGGAAAGAGTTGTTGATATATGAGCAGATATTTCCTGACCAAAAGTGAGATGTGCAATACTATTCATTTTGACATAGCGTTCTGAGAGAGCCCGATAAAATATGTTATGTTAATGTAAAGTATGTTTTAAAGTAGTGAAATAAAAATTAGACTAAACAATAAATTCATAAATACAATTATTTTTCTAAAGAATGGAGCCAAAGAGAGTGGAAACTCTTTGTTGTGTTCATATTTAAACCAAGACTTCAAACATTACTTATGTTTCTCACATAAGCGAGAAACAATATTTCCTCAGAGAAATTCATCTCTTCTTTCAAAAATGACAAAGAAGTTCCCATTCCGAATGGAGAAAAATAAAATATGGAATAAGCTTGAACATGTTTCCTTCTAGTTCCTCATCTTGTCTGACTCACTGAATCTGATGGTGTGCAAACATATTTCATTAAGGCACCAGAAACTAAATAAAAGAAAAAAATTAAGATACTTAGAACCTCTCTGCTGGATGGGATGGCATGCATTTCTCACTGGGTATTGGTTCCATTGATAACTTTTATAGATAAAGTCACAGAAGTTCGTAAAAAGATTCTGATGTTCAGATGCTACAGTGTGGAGCATTGTACACACTGAAAAATGTACTCATGTCCTCACACTCATATTAAAAGTATGTGTATTCCTCCATTGCTCTAATTCCCCACTGCCTTGCTCTGGTGCTATATTTGTGTCGGCAGTGAATAAGGCAGCACCACTCTCATTTGGTTATTTCTCCTTGCACCAGTCCTGCCAATGCCAATCCAAAGTGAAAATACGCCCAAGATTTAGAAGAGTCAGTGGAGAAAATACAAGCCAAACCTCATGAAACAAAATGTAGTGAGAGGATTTTATCAGAGGCATTCAACAGCAGCTTCAACAGCTAAACGTTTTTCAAAGCATTACATTTCCAAGGTCATGCAAAGGTCTTGGTATTTTGGCAGGTTTTGCTGGGCAGTGTGGGTGGAAGCTCGCAGCAACCCGTGCAGCAACGCAGGGGTAACGGAGCAGCCTTCTGCCTGCCCTGCAGGGCACAGTCTTGCGGTGTTTAAAAAGCTCCTCAACTTCTTGCAAATTCCAGGTCAGATCCTGCCAAGTAACAGCATGGAAAAGAAGCAGGGTTATGGAAAGAGCTGAAGGACCATGGGATCAAACTTAAGAGAGGGCTGAAGGGGTGCTGGCACCTTACCCATCAGCCACGGGCGCAGCCTGGGTGCCCGCGCTGGGTGCAGCATGGAGACGGCTGTGCGAGCTGTCTGTTCCGCCCAGGCTGCATCTGCCCGGAGATGAGGGTGCAAAATTGGTTCCTTTTGAATATTTTAAGCCTTTGGAAAGCTTCACTAGGTTGTTATTTCCTTCTGCTTCTAGTTAGCCCTTACAGTTGTGCTGTTTTGATGTGAGCTGACTTTGTGAGGTCAGGCGGGTTAAATGGTGTTTGATTAAAATCAGAACACCCAACAACTACTGTTTCACAGTTTGACTTTGTTGGCCTCTTCATCTGGGAATTCAGGAAGACACCTTTAGCTTCAAAAAAAAGGAAAAAAAAGCAGCTTTTTTTTCAGCTTTTTTTCTTTTTTTTCCCCCGTATGGCTTAAAGAGAAACAAAGAGAAAAAGCCACATTGTGTATGTTTTTCTGGCAATGGGCCTGCCACTGTTTATCAAACCAAGGCAAATCCAATTAGCCTGTGGCCTGCCTCCCAACCTTATTAACCTGCTCAGCTGTGAGAAACTCAACAGCCCCTGCCAATATCTCATTTCTCCAGCAGCTGATAAGATCAGTTCAAGATATTCAATGGGGTTTCCTTTCACTTCGGCTTCATCACAGTCACCGGCATCTTAACCGTGGTAGCCGGATCTTATTTTCCTCTCATTTACTACATGAAATAGGATGGCGACTCCGAGGCCTATGCAGCTTGTTGGAACAAACAGCGATCAGGCCTTCGCGGCGTTTGACAGGACGGGCTGATTTTCCTTATCGCGGCTTGCCCACAAAGGCCCGGGCCAGGCCGGGGTTATTAGCATTCCTCGGTGAGATGCGTCAGGCCTATTTCTGTCACGCAGACAGATTGAGCCTTTCACTCAGGCTCGCGAATGAGTGACACATGGCCTGACTGGGAGGACAACATTGTTATTTGAGTTAAGAAATCAATTTGTATCAAATGTACACTGTAATTTATTTGTTGGCTTTGAAGGGAACCTGGCTGAGATAAATGGGAATGGGCTTCTTTCTTCCCCCCTATGCTGAGCTGATAAAGTTCTTGTGAAGCTCCAGATAGCTCCAGTCAGAGCCAAAGTGACAAACATGTTTAAAGTTGCACAGTGATCTTTAAATCTCAAAAAGAACACCTTGTCGGACATGATAGAACATTTTTTACCTTTTCCCTCTATCTGTCAGAAAGCTGCTGTGACACATTGCTTTAGTATTTTTGCTGACATTTTCTTTATCAAGCACATCTGTTTGTAGTCGAAAGATGCTTATTCCTATTTTCTTCAATCTACGGCAGCCTAGGAAACTGCCAAAAGGAAGGAAGAAAATGAGACATTCTTTCCAAGAATAATGCTTATTTTATTCTTTTTAATTGTGACTTTTCTTGATCAGTTTTCTTTTTGCTTTTGTTAAAAGACAGAAGAAACATGTGGGGAACATGTATCATGAGATCTTGTCTATTTCAAGAAGTTTGGTGTGGGTGCAGACGGTACATTAAGATGTTAGTATTACACATTAAATTTTGAGCTATGAGATTGACATTCTCCTTACTAGAGTTATAAATATAAGGCTAAGTGTTGGCTCTATGCATCAGTGTCTTTATCTTTGGTATAATATGAATAATCAAAAGTTACATCTCTGGTTTCATGTATGCTTGCAGTTATGACTCCATAATGAAAAAATGCTAGCAAACTAGCCACAGGCAGAGAAGCTCGTTGGCATTTCCATACAATAACCTGATTGTTTAGTTTTGGCTTTCAAAAGTGATCTAAACATAACATGTCATATTAGATTACCATGTAAGGTACCTTACCCTTCCTCTGCATTATACTCACCTGCATATGGGCTCTTCTTTAACAGATGTGCACTTGTATGAGTGCTCATACACACAATACAGCAATACAGACTGCTGTACTCGGATTAGTCCACACAAAGCACAGCCATCATCAAAGCAAGGTCAAACTTGAGGTAGCCCAAAGTGGGCGGCCTGGGTCAAAGGTTATTCCAGTCCTTCTGGAAGCTAGGTCAAATGTGATTAGTATACAAGCATTTTTAAGATAAGTTGGCTTTAGGAACTGTTAAACTTATGAATGGCCTGATCACACCACCAAAACAGTCACACCGTTCCCAAGAATCTCAGAGAGGCCCGCTTATCACCATTAACTCTTCTCTCGGGCTGCCCAACCAATATATTTCGCTCTCCTCTTTCCTGCCTTTCCTCTGGGAATGTCGCAATCCTTTGGGCTGTAAACAGCCTGCCAGCCTTAGATCTTGTTGTACCTATGAGTACTTACACTGTAATAGTGTTAAGCCTTACTCTCAGGTTTCTTCTGTGCCATGGCCTTTGGGCAAGGTCTTGCCCTTTTACCTTTCCGCTCAGGTGCATAGCGACAGTGCTGTTGTTCTGAGTTGCCTGACATTTTTAATGTGGTGCTTTTTAAACCTCAGCTCCGTGCTTCCACATTTAGGCAATAGCTTCAGATTTTGTCTCACCTTGGCAGCCCAAAGACAATACATGATTTTAAATATCTAAGATGGTTTCTGATTTTCATCTTCTGGCACAGTCTGGAGATGTGACTTTTGATTTTCAGATGCTCAGAATAGGCAATGCTGCAATCCAGCTCTAATTAGCAGGAGTTTACACACATTTATATTTCTACATAAACATATTCTACAAAACATGCAGCTTCTCAAGTGAGGACTGTACTTAGCCACACTCTTTTAGCTATATCTATATATGCGTTTACAATTATTACAGACTGAGCACATCAATCAATTCATTGTCAGATCAAACTCTTCAAGAAATCATACCAAATATTGTTTTAACCTCATTGCTTTAGAAATAACCATTGGCAGTGAAGTAATTTAGACCCCAGAAATATCCGTGCAAAATAAAACACCCTCCAGCTCTGATACAAGAGCACTCTGTCATGTCTAGAGCTTCACTCTATTAAAATAATACATCCTCCAAAGCACTTGTTTTGGCCTTCTCCTGCCTTATCTTATATCCCTTAATGACAGAAAATGGAAAGTACTTAATTTCTCTTTGAGGTTTGTATTAATTCATTATGAGCAATGCCAATTTTGTCTCTGCTGTGAGTAGGCCCCTGATGATGGCATGAAATTGAACCTTATGCATGGAATTTGGAGAGGAAGACAACAGATGCAACAATGTGCCAGGCTTGTTCATGATTTATTTTGTGTTATGCTCTCTAAAAAGCACAATGGCTGGCAGCAGGGGAAAGCTGACATTCATCTGGTCTTCACTAACTCACATGAATCAGAGGGAATGCTCTGGGCCAAGGGGTTCCCTTCTGTGTCTTACCTGAGAGCAAGTGCGTGTCTATAGATGGCATGAAACCTGTGATGAAACCTGTGGAGCAAGCAGTGTGAGAAACCCAACAAGCAGAGAGTCTTCAGCAGGAGCAGTGGTTCCTGAGGAGATCAGGGTCATAGATACAAGAAGATAGGGAAAAAAAAAAAAGGAAGAAAAAAGAGAAAAAAGAAAAAAAAAAACAAAGAAAACTCCCTTTTTCTCAAGAGAAGATTTCATTGAGTTTGGTTCAAGAAGCCCTTGATAGCTGTTGGATTCAGAGCAAGGCTTGAAAAAAGCAAGGGTACAGTGGGCAAAGGAAGATTTATTTTTGTATTCTCTTACTTTTATTGTCTTACTTAAGCAGGCCTCACTTGTCTCTTTATAAAGGTCCATTGTTTTAGTCTGAGCTAAAATAAACTAGAATTTCAGAGTTCGCTGGATGTTTTTTTGGCGTGCTTGCCGTAAGAACAATATCTACCTCAAAACTCTCGCTGACTCAGGGTCCCTTCTCTGAAGATATCTTTGTGTATCCTGAAAGCTGCAAGAAATAGCAAACTGAGAGACAAAGAAAATGGATTCTAGCTATTTCACAAGCCAATTGCTATGAACTTAAACTTCACATGTAGAAGGAATGAATTATAATTTTCATCTGTAAATGAAGGAAATATAAAACTCAGAATAATATTCTGGTCTTTAATAAAACAAAACACTGACTGCATCCTTAACACTGACTAATCACTCAAGTGAAGTGTCCTGCGTTGTGCAACCCCTACTGGCACAAAATGGCTCTCTGTCACCTTTGGGCAGTCAGACTACAGGAAGGGGGTTTGTGAAGATGATGCTGTAGGTATGATGAGGGATGTAAAGATTGATCTGAGGGTGTCAGTGTCTCCTCCTTTAGGTCTCGAGCACATGTCTGGAAGTGGTTATTATTTTTAGAACGCTATCATGGTTCTAGAGAAGATGGCTCCTTATATTCCTCCTTGGAAAGAAAGGAAAGGGAGGAAGAGTACAGCAATTAACATTTTTGGAAGCTCATGCTAAAGTTCCTGTGGAAGTAACTTTTCTGGATCTATGTTTAGAGACTTAAACCACAGTGTACACCTGAAAGCTCAGAATGAAATGAGAAATCAGTTTACCTCCTTTGCCCCATCTCTCTGGGACTGCTGTGTTGAAATGCAGCAGGTTGAAGAGGAGTTGAATGCGTTAATTAACAGGCAGTGCTGAAAGGTGTTGCTTCATTGTGCTTGGGAGACACACCGGCTAAAAAGGAGGAGGTAATGAAGTGGGGGCATGTTAAACCTGTAAACATATAAATTCTGGACCAATACTAAACATTCCTGGGAGAAGGAGCCACTCTAAACTGCAGGTAGTAGGAGGCGCAAGAGTTAAATGCCAATTTGAAGTGTAAGAGTTAAAGTCTCAGGTAAAAAGGGAAAACTTCCATTGAAGAATATTTTAGGAATGGCAAGTATGTCTATCTGTGAATAACTGAATAACCTGTGTCTAGTGTCTGCATGCTACATGCTCCCACTGACGAGTGAAAACAGCTGAACAGCAAGTGGTCTCAGTGAAGCCACAGATCACAAGTAAACCTGAAATTATGATGCTCATTTTGGGACTAGGAAAAATGGAACACTAGAAAGTTCTGTTTCACTTCCCTTGATTTCTGAATAAACGTTTGAGATGGCGTTCATTAATTAACCCTAAATAGTGAATTGGTTATTTTTTTCTGACAGTCAAGTCCTGGTTAATACAAAGAGAAGCATATCGCTGCTTATTAATATAGGCTAAGAGAAAGGCCTTCCAGATATTAGGTATCCTGAAGTTTCTTGACTGTATATTTGCAGACCGAAAGTATCCGTATAAATGTTTGCTTCAGATTGAACCATTTTGGACAGTTTGGGGAAATAATTTGAGGAATCGTGATGACTTTTATTTAGTGCATTAGGTATTCCAGTAGATACATCCCTTTGAAAAGAAGTAATTTGATGGAAAGCAGGCTGCTTGGCAGACTGTTGGCTTTCACTAGGTCTTTTTCTTTTTAATGAAAACAAATAATTGTGATATTAACATCTAATTAAAAAATGGATAATAATGTAGATAGAGTAGATAGCAGGACTAGGGTTATAAGGAAAGATCAGCATTTTTGCAGCTGTGATAATTTTTACTCTGTATTTGAAATAATATTCTCAAAAATATTTTGTTTGTTCAAATGTCACATTTGATTCAACAGCTCTGGACAAGCTGCTGAAATAATGCCACACAGTAGAACACAATCCTTCGGTGAACAGGTAGATATAAAGCTGAGATATTTGTTATATCACAGACCAGGAACATTTGGTTACTGATTAACCCTTAGTAAGAAAATGCTCTCTGGTTTAGCAAGTAGCAGATTTTCATATTTAGTAGAAAAATTTGCCTTTGTTATCTTAACAGTATTCAAGGTATAAATGAGTAATATAATCTCTTCAAGAAGAAAATACAATTCCATAAGGTTTAATATTAAATCTTTTTGAGTATTAAGTGGCACAGTGGTGCTGCTGCAGATCTAGGGAGTCTCTTTCATATGATCTCCTGGTCTTCATGCTGTCCAACACTGCAGGAATTAGAGATAGTCTAATTCATATGAGATGAACTTGGTGAGGATCATTTCCCACTTTCAAATGCAAACTTACTATCATACACTACATGAAAGAACATCCCTTCTCAACTGTAATTCTTCAATAATCATTTGCAGAAGCCCTGAATAATGAACTTGATTTCTGCTGGGCTTTTTAGGACAGTCCTCAGGAGGCTCTAAATGCATCATATTACACACTGTAATTAATAAAAATAAAAACTAAAAACCCCAAAGAAACACCAAAATAAACCAAAACCAAAACCCCAAACTAACAAAAAATACCCCCTAGCCATAAATACTATCATTCCTCCAGGTGCTTTGGGTGTCGGAGCATAAAAAATGAGAAGAATCCAAAAGATGTAATTTTATTTTTAATATTTGTAGCTTGGCATCAGATTTTTGACCTCTGTCAGTAAGCCATGAAGTGAAAGAGAAGTTGTTTCTCAACGCCAGCATTCTCCTGCTTGACAGGTATTCAGACAGCACAGGAAAAAGACTAACAGGGCCATGCCATAGCTGTCTCTGAGGCAGCTGCAGGCCAGGCCACAGCTGCAGCTTCCTGTCTGCCCAGCAGGTTGCTGGAGGAGCATCTCGAGGTGGATGGTTCCCACTGTGGCTTTCTGCAGCTCATGGGCCTCAGCAGCTAAACAGCTGATTGTTGGAGACAACACAACTATGCGTAAAGCATATCCTTTGTAACAGCCTCAGATTCTTTTCTTTTCTTACTGCTCAAGCCTGGAAATGGAGAGGGGAAAAAAAAATTATTAAAAAATGCGAGTCCAAAAACACTTAGGGAATGATCTCTTCCAAACTCCTTTTATTATTTGACTTTTACTCCTTGGGAACCATGTATTTAGCACCATATTGCTGCTTTGGGTGCTAGCATGGAAGACCAACGTAACCGTGTTCCAAATCCCAATCATAGTATAAATAGGCTAGTTTGCTAAAACTGTGGTTAAGACAACTATGTCTGATACTCTTCAGCAGCCAGCGATCCACTTAACAACCCCTTTGTAAATGCTTGCTTTTGGAATATCTTGGGTATTTTGTGATATCTAGTTGCCACTGTTGGGTTAAGTAAATTAGAGCAATTTGTTTCCAGGAAACTCACCTTAGAGTGAGTGATGTGCTTCCAAATGTTTTCTGTCAAAGTGCTTGAGATACAATGTTAGGAGACTTTTAATAAAATATTTGGTTTTAGTTTAAAATACCAAAGGCAAACACACTGCTCATCAATAATGGGATAAACTGTAAATGATAGCTTTCAACAGAGTAATAGAGCATAGCAAACAAAGAAGAGCAGCAGAGGCAAGTAAAAAGCAAAATAACTTTGAAACTCTACTGATTAAGATGCTAAAGTAGTTTCCAATGTTTATTACAAAAAAAAGCTAATTAAAGAGTTTACATTTTATCATGCACAGTAAAGAACTCCTGACAGGCATTGTTATAATATGAAATGCTGCAGTCTCCAATAGAGTTTAATTTAGAGCAACAACAAAGAAAGAAAAAAGAAGAAATAAAACAATTGAAATGTTGCAAGCAGACTGCCTTAAGCTCAGGGGATACCTTTCAGAAAACTGGTAGAAGCAATGCAAACTGAGCCACAACCCTGGGAATAATATTTTTCCTGAAATTGTTTCAGATTTAAGTGTTTATAGGAGGCAGTATATAGGCTGAGTAAGCCACTGGCTAAAAGACTGCGGAAGTATAGCAGTTTATCAAAGGCTAATCATGCTGATTACGCAAGAAGATCCACAGGTGCTGGTGCAAACCATTCATTGGAGAATCAGTGATTCCTGCATCATTACTGATCAGATCAACAGATGTCTATAGTGTCATCAGGTAATACTAACTTGCTAATAAATATGTTTACAAAACATATTCGACTATAAAAAATTTTGACACATCTTGTACAGATGTATTAATTTCTTTCAAACATATTTTTGCCTGAGACAGCCTTGGGCACTGTATTGATTTGACTCTTGCCCAATTGTTTGATGCTGCACAATGATAGACTATGCATATCATGATTTTAAACCACTCAAACATTGTTTGTTTATTTTAACCACAATATTTTGTTGTTGTATTTGCAGACTTGAGGCTGAGAAGATGGTTCTACTTTTGGCTAGTAATTTTTCTGCAGGAGCTATGAGAAGGCAATTTTTGTTTGTCATTAGCAGCCCTAAGGATTTCCATATTTTATTTCCCTGGCAGTCAGATGTATGAGCTGTTACAGAGGACAGAGTTGAGCTGTAGAACACAGAATACACTCTGCTCTGACTCATTTTCTGTCACCGATACAACCGTATGATTTGCTTTCTTAATGTTTGACTTTGTGTCAGGCTTGGAAGAAAATTAATTGGCAGAGAAGCAGCTCAGATAAGGTAGCAGCATGAGGAAGGACCAAGAAAACTTAATCACAATGTTTCTTGCAGCATGTGACGAGCAGGAATTCCCCATCCCTGGTTCAGCATATCACAATGATGCTGGCCACCTCTGCTGGAATCTCCTGGATCCCAGACAGTCCAACTATTATAGCCACATGATATCTGACCATAGACATATCAGTCTTTCTTTCAGATGTTACATTTCAAATTAGTCAAAATTAATCACCCCCGTACTGTGTGCGAGGGACCAGTACAACTTACTGCCACAAGAGAGCATTCCCCCCTTATTCCCACTCCATTTTATTTATGAAAATGTTCCCTCACATAAATGGAAATTAACACACCACCATTTTTAATAGGTAGACTTTCTTCTGTTTCTAAGGCTGATTTATTCCCTTAAGCTTTTCTATTGTCTCTGCTGAAAAAAGTCTCTTCTTCTTTCATAGTCTGTACTGCCTTCTTGTCTCTGTCAGAAGGCAGTACACATCTCTGTAAATCACAATGTATATCTTTCCTTCTATCACCTAGACATTACTGTTATAACTTGTAGATTGAATTCTGAAATTCAAATCTATTCTACATTGACTGCTTGAAAAAGCTGGGCTGTCATGTGGGTGCTTGGCTGTGGAGTGATATTATTCTCACCAGACCGTCCCAGACCTCTGAAGGTTGTCGTGGTTTCCAGACATAATTCACAAAATTTGGATCTTCATCTGTATTCTCATAAGTAACATCTTTCCCTGCCTTGTTCAGGTACTGTAACATTGTTGGGACACTCACGCTGATAAGATCCTCCGTTTACATTTTTATTGACTGTAGAACAAAAATTTTAATAAAATTAATTTACTCCAATGAAGCTCTAGTCAGGAGATGGTCACGGCATGGTGCAAAGCCAATTTGTTCTCTCAGTCTTTTCAGTGAATTGGATTTGAGACGGCTTCTCTTGTGTTTTTATTGGAAACTAAATGCTCTCCTTCTAGCAAAAGCACTCCTATCTCTCAACATTCCCTTTACTCTTGGGCACTGCATTCTGCTGCCTTGATATTCCTGCCAGCTTGCACTGTGGATACCTGGTGTTACCCATTCCCCAGCGTGTGCCAGCACTGCCGTCAGCATTTATTCAGGGTGCTGCACATCACCAACACCAGAGATGATTGATTCACGAGCTATTTTTACCCTCTGTCAAACATGGAGTTTCATGCTCCTGTTTATTATGGAATATCCTCTTCAATTTGTTGTTTAGGGCTTAATTCCAAATCCAGTAGAATCAACAGAAATTTGTTCCTGTTGTCCCAATTAATTTCAGGGTACTTTGTTTGTGTTTACAAAGGTGTTCATATTGCTTTTGAAAATTTGCCTTCTCCCTAGTGACTGTAATATATAAATAAAAATTTCTTATTTATTTATGTCTTTATTTTCCCGAGATTACTTATGAGAAAAAAATGGACGAGTCTTCATGCAACACTGGGTTTAAGTATATCCATTTACTGGGTTGTATTTCAAACAACATAATTTCTTTTACTCTTTTTCACTCTTGCTGTCTGTTTCCATCCTTCTCCATTCACGTTAACCATATCATCATTTTACATGAAAAGAAGTTTTTCTTTAGCACTGGGCTCATAAAAATAAAAGATAATATGAGTGAAAATCACTGAGAGCCAATTTTTCTCAGCTAAGTTTTAACGCAAGTTCAGGCTACCTACAGTGGGCTGTGATAGAAGAGACAAGTGAGGCATAAGGCAGCTTTCTAAGGAATGAAAATCATTCCTCTTGCTGTATTCTTGTTGCACAGGGCCAGCAGGTTAATGGCAGAGGAGCTTTGTAGCACACAGAATTCCCTGGCTGCAGAGGACAGAAAAGCGCGTGAGCAGGGCTGTAGCCCCTGCATTTGTGTGCTGCTGTTGAACATCCACAGGTGCATTGCTCAGCAGAAGAGTGGCAGCTGCCGTTTGTGCTGGGCCGTACTAGAACACGACAACTTGTTTGTCTCCAATGATGGCTGTGGCCAGATGTGTATTTGCTTGGCTATTTTTTAAATTTTTAAAAAATTTATAATACTGAATTTCATTAATATAAATAAAATAATATTAATCAAGCCCATCATACCTTTTTAATTGATTTTTTTATTAATCCAAGAAATTTGGTTTTAGTTTTTGCTACATTGTCAAGAAAATCATAACTATTACAAACTGCCAAGAGAATATCTACATCTCAGTGCAGAATTCATTGTATTTATTCCTATTCATTCAATGTCTTTGAGAAAGGAGGTGTCATTCCCAGTGACTCTTCATGCACAGACGCCATTTGACTATGAATTGCAACCCCAGCCAACGCCACTTTGATTTTATTCTTATCTTTCCTTTCACAGGACCATTCCCACAACTTTTACACCTCCTGCCAGGTAGGCAGACACTCTGAGGCACAATGTCAATCATTAGACATGAAAAGTATTTCGGTATTTTAAAGCTAGAGTATTTGACACAGACTCAAAGGATAGGGACCTTACCGGGGGCTTTGCTTATAAACACACCCCTATGCTATTCTCAGCGCTCAATATTATTATTTTTTTTTCTTATTCTTTTCATTCTCATACTTAAAACAGAAACACATTTTCTCCTAGAAAATGCTGACAGCATGTCTTGGTGTCTCAAGGCAGAAAGGTTGCTTTCCCCCAGGCAGTGTGCTGGCAACTTTCACATGGACATAGATGACTGAGCTGCCTATAGGCACCCTTGCTTTCATTGTTTCCATAATTCAATATGTTTAAGAACAGCCATGCTAACAAACATTAGAAAGAAGACTGGGAAGTGAAACTGTACAGGATTGAACTTCAGAAATGCATTACAACTGAAAGAAGGCAGGATTCAGAGCAAAAGTACAGGAGGGATGTGTCATGCAAAAATAAGACCTCTCCTGCAGCTGAGAAGTTGCTACATGCAATCAAAGTGAAAAGCACTGTTTAAAATAATAAAGCAGAGATTGTCTCAATGCTTTTTAACATGTGGTTTGTAAGTAAATCTTTAATAAATTACATGGTATCACAAATAATTTACTGATTATTACCTTTTGCTACATCTAACTAATCCATTCTCTACCACACACAAAAGCACTCCTGAGTGAGCTACAACAAAGACCGAAGCATATGTTCTGAGTCAAACAGATTTAGCAAAATTTTTTTGGTCTCTTAAACAAGTTGGGATTACATTAAAAATGCAATTAAAAGAATACATTTCCAAGCTGCCAAAGGTAAAATTCATTCATATGACCAAGAATTTCACTGTTGCGCAGATGCAGAAGGAAAGGGCATAATGTATAGGGCAGAAATAATTTTACTTGGGTTACTACCTGAATTTTTATTATCAACTATAATCTTTTGAGAATTAGTCAGTTTATGTTTAAGAAGTACAGATGACTGAGTTTAAGCCAGAGTCATGTGAGATAAAAGGTATACAGGCACAAGTCAGTATGATTCCTTAACCACTTTGTGAACTGATAGAGGACAAGAAAACAGAAAGATAAACTGAGTTACAGAGCAGTTACTCCTCTCTAAGTATTGGACAAGAAATTCTATCAGTTGCTGAGGTAATTCAGAAATATGATTACTAATACAGTCTGTTAAAGAAAGCCATAAGAAAGACATGATGCTCCCTCTCACCACACAGTTGGTGAAAGGGCAAAGAATATGAAGATATGCAGAAGCTCGGAACTTCCACACGCATTTTGACCTCTGCAAGACCATTTCTTTTGAGATCTTTTGAATACCCATATACTGTGTACGATGGAGATGACTTACATTTGAACAGATGTATATACAGCTTTACTGGGGGAGTATTGTTTTGCTTTTGTACATACATATGATGGTACACCAGAACTACATCACGTGCAACTGCAAAATTTGAGGCCAACTTGAAAGCTTCGGCTGATGATTTATTTCATTACGAGAGGAGATGCTCTCTTCTTTTGTTGTTTTTCTGTGCAGAACTAAGACTTGACAATCTCTGAGAAAATTTTGTTCATCCATAAAGAAGCTGAAAGATCACCTGTGACTGTGGAATGCATTTTTTCCCACATTTATATTATACAGAGTTCTTGATAATGCCTTGGAGAAGATCTTGGAAAGTGGAAAAGATCTTGTGTGATGCTTTAGAACTAGCTTACCAAACAGGTTTATTACAAATTGCTACATTTTGTGAAGTAACATGAAAAAATGTTACAGGGAATAATCAGCAGTTCTATTCACCAGGCATTCAGGATGCATTATGAAAAGCACTGATTCAATTATTTGCATTCTAATGTACTGAGGAGCTTCCTGTAGTATGTTCATAAAAACCTTCATTATAACTATAAATCTGCTGTTAAACCCTAGCTACAACTATGTGTTTTCATGAAAATCATGGAATTTGCAAGCAAGAGTAGAAACTAAGATGTTTGAGGATTTTGTTCATTATGTAGTGATTAAAAAATTTGCAAACATTTCAAAACGTCTACATCTGTGCCATCTAACCATGACATCACTGAGCAAGTCTTATTACTGATACCACCCTTCATAGGAAGAATATGAATATCTCAGATGCAGCAAATCATTAAGGTTTTTTCCAACCTAAATGATTCTATAATTCCGTGATTATTTCCATGAGTGTACTGACAATATATGATAACAGTTTCACGGAGCTTTTCTTTTTCCAGTGCAATAGCTCACCTTACTAGAAGAAGCTTTCAGTTGTTACATGAGCTCAAATTGTAAGACTTACACACTTACTTTGCTCTGCAGTAATATCAGATATGTGCATATTATATTTTTTGGTGTGTTTGTTTGCATCTCATTTGGCACAGAATTTATCTAGTGAAATACAGCCCTTATATATTACTAATATACTGTAGTATAACACCAGCAAAGCACGAGACAATATTCTGTCTAATTGTTTTGATCAAACATGACATAGACTTTGTACTCGCGCTAGACACATATTTCTGCAAGTTATAGCTTTCACAGTACTTGCTTTCATTTTTCTGTAATCCTGTCTGTTTCAGACCCTGAAGAATGCAGCACAACCGTTTCAGTTTTCAACCTGTCAAGACTTTGCACAAATGATTTGTCAAGAAAAAGTCTAATTATGTCTGGCTTAAGGCTTCCATGTTAAACAGGAACAATTGCAGTGACTGTGAAAGAACCGCCTCCTGGCACTTGAGCAAAATGTGAAAGCAGCATGATTGTCCTGCCTTGTTTCTTTCCATCAACACCCTGTGGTCAGAAAAAGAAACTACCAAATACTTCACTTCCATTTCTATCAGTTTCCTGTGACTGGCAGCACCTTGGCATTTGCGTTGTACTGTATGTGAGTCATACTGCTAGGGCAACAAGAGAGCCTGTTGAATACAAAGTCTGAAACTAAGCAGACATCAAGCCAAGAGCTGCTACGGCAGCAATCAAGCAGATTAGCTTAAGTAATTCTGATGAGCATGTTAAAGCTCAAAATGAATGAGAATGTTTTGAGGAAAACCATAAATCAAGCCATGTGTAAGTGACCTGGTGCTGTGAAACACTTTATATAATACACCTATTAACTATGCATACTTTTTCAACATTCTGACGCTTTGGAAACCATTTATCTTACTTTATTCATCCAGTTCAAAAATATTACTTATCTTTCCTTTCCAATAGAGTCTACAAACAGCACCAAAACATGTATTCTTTATTGAGGATCTGATCCAAATGATCATTCAGTGGTTTCATCACTTGTATCAGTAGAAGTCTTCCAGAGACATTGCGTCTGGGTGTTTTGAAGCAAAATCCTGTGAAAAGAATACAGATACATAGCAAGTAAGGAAATGTATGGCAAAACCACTAGAGCACAGACAGATTGCTCCTATGGAAATTTGGCCTACATTCAAAAAATGACTGCAGCCTTGGGAGCATTCATTTTATGGTGGTGGTCTCAAGACAAATCAAAATGTCTGCTGAGTTTTTACAAAGGACTGATCACCTACACCCTGAAAACTGTTTTAATGTCTTTAATGTGTCTCTAAGCCAGCAAGACCACATCACACAAGGTTATCCAGAGGGAATGTTTACAACTAAAATGCTAACAAAAACCTAGAATCTCACTTTGCCTCCTGCCTCATGAATCTGCCCTGACATAGCAGGAGCAGAAAAGTTCAAAACTCTTGGGCAACGACAGTTTATTCCTACCCTTTTGCATCTGCTGTTAACAGCTCTCACTAGTCTGTAACTGGACAGAGCCTAGTAGAAGACTGAAGTTCTTATCAGCATTATTTTGTCTCCTAGGAAAATGAGGACTGACAGCTAGGAAGATTAATTCTCCCCTTTTTATGATCAGAAACTCACTTCATCATTGACCTACAGAAAAGCAGGGACAAGGGAGAAAAAATGTGGTGTTCTCATTTTTTTGAAAAGGAAATAAAATAAACTGATAATTCTATAAAAGATAGAACTTCCCAAGAACAGGCAGTTAAATTGAAATTTCATCATCTCAGATTTCAGAGTGTTGGACAGGAGCCTCTGTAGACTGGGAGAATTGTTGAGGCAAGATACCCTCTTCACACCGGGCAAGGTAGTGGCTTCTGTTTTCATGGAAAACTTTCTGGAGTTTGGTGTTTTGGCTTCCTGTATAGACATGGTGCCACTGATCTATACCATAGATCATTTCTGATCAGCATCAACTTACTGAAATCTCCTCAAGTGTTCCCAAGGAAGACCTGTGGAATGAATAGCTGACAAGTGACGCTTAAAGACAAGTGTCAATGCTTGGCTTCTGCATGATCTGAGCACAACAGTGAGGTTAATCACAATTAAAAACCTAACAAAAATCTCTGTTAGTCTTTCAATATCATGACACTGGGTGACACGCGCATAGATTTTCATGCAACCAAGTATATTGACCAGAATACCGAGAAACAACCTTTATGACTATGACATTCTGATATATTCCCTCAGAACAACAGATACATTTTGTGTCTCGCTAGATGTATTCCCATGTATTTCTGCTGCTGGGTATCAGCCTATGTGCATGGTGAATGTGAATCTGTGTCTTATTCATCAAATTAGAATATAGAATAGAGTCTTTCATTTAGTGGTTCAAATCATCCTCTGTACAAAATTGACTTGAAGGTAGTGGATTAGGTCCTGCATTAAGAGATTGAGGTACTGGGCATTGAAGGACCTGAGTTGTTGTCTTGAGGTTGATCTGGTAGCTGGGCTCAAAGTGCTCAACTGGAGCTCTCCTTCAGGCAATATAGATTCAGACACATTAAGTTCAATCCCTTGCTTAACTGCTCATGAGGAACAATTTTTAGTGTTTCTGTTAGGAATCAATGGGTAATCGAGGGGTACCTGCTTGAAGTGTATACAGAATGGTCAACATTTCAAAGTCCAGTATTTGCTGTGCAAAGTCCACAGTGATATTCCATACAGTATGTTTGGTGGATTATGCTTTCACATCCCGATGTGCTGCACACTAAAGCCCTTAGAGTGTGACTAAAAATAGTTATGCTGTGTTAGACCTACAATGATACCCGAGGAAGTTACAAACAGATTAACACAACGAAGATAAAGAGCCTGTGATAGTGGCTTGGGAGGCCGCTGCCTTCTTGGAATAAAAAACAAAGAAAGCCAAGGATTCATTTCTTCAGTGCTCACCTAGAAAGGGAGTGAAGCGTCAAAACCAGTGCAAGTATCATGTAAAGTTGCTCTATGCTCTTAGCGAGTTTGGCACTTTAGGCGGGAACACATGGATTGATAATCAGGAACCTTTCCTCCATGTTCTGCAAAGGAAACCTGAAGCTACTGAGATCACAGAAGGGAACCACTACACCTTCTCAAAACAGATGAGCCATGGGACTGATAAAACAAAGGCACTTAGCACATTCAAGTAATAGTACTTGACAGAATACCAAACTTTAATTTCTCAGGAAATGTTTTTCTGGTTCATCTTCCCTTTCAAAATTTAAGTTGTAATTAATATTGTGATTATGAACAGAAAAGGAATTCTTCAGTTTTCAGATGATTTTCAGGAAAAGCTATGTGGAAAAAGAAAGGTACTTTTTTTTCTACCAAATCCGTAGACCTTTTTTTTTGATATCTGCACACTTTAGCAAAGGGATTTCTATTTTCAAGAGCCCTGTTTTATAAAGGCATGTTCCTTCTCTGCAACAAAGGTGTTGTAAGGACACGTCCATCACAAAAGCAGATTTACATGATTTTGCTCAAGGTTTTTTAAAACTTTAGCCACGCAATTCAAAAGTGCATAGGGCACTAACTGCATTCTTAAGAAGAGCAGGTAGACACTCCTGATTAGTTATGATTGTGTGGATTGCCTCTTGATATGTTTGAATAATTAGGTGAAATAAACAATGGCAGGAAACAGGGTTTGCAGTTCTCAGAACCAAGTAACTGCCTTGCTTACCTCATCTACTTGCTGCTTCCCCCTCCCCTTCTACTCCCATGTGTGGCAAAAGCCTCGGTCACAGCTCAGGTCCTCAGGTCATACAAGGTACTTTAGACGTCTGTGTTAGTAGCAGAAAAGACTTCTAGAGGGTTCAACAGCACACAGAAGATAGAAAGAATAGGAGACAAATGTCACAGGACATAAAGCCTGATAATTGTTTATGGGAAGAAAGCCACAGGACACTGTTTCTCTGCAGTGGTTCTGGGGAGCATGGGAATTTGCATAATGTGCCTTATATAAACCATGTTTATTATGAAGCATGGTTTGGCTAATATGAAAAGGAAGAGATAAAGAGTTTCATATTTATTTGTACTTGGTTTGTTTTTTGAAAATTTAATACTGATCTATGTCCAATTCCATGTTGATTTAATTACTTTTTTTTCCCCCACTACCCTGTATCTCTGTGGAAGAAGGTTCGCATGCCTTTAGGGTATTACAGTGACTGTACAGTGTCCAGAAAATCTGATCAAAATAAGAGAAATTTATTCTAAAATGCAAAGAAATGTAGAAACATTTATTTGATCATAATGTATCTCATGAACATGTTCTTGTACAAGAAAATGTTATTAAATACAATAGGAGTTATTTAACTTAAGTGAAACAGCGTATGAAGTGGCAAAAGAGAAAAAGCAGTATTTGGTAATGTGAGTATAACTTATCATCTACACAGGAATCTCCTATTATATGCCTAATTTCAAGAAGAAAATTTTGGAAATTCTGTTTGAATTATTTATCTTGAGAAGTTTATGTCTCAATTTAAAATCCCGGTTGCTCAGAATCTTCACTTGCAAGCTCTTGGAAACATCTGCGTCATCTTCTTACTGAAATCATGAAACACGATATTTTAAAGTACATATATTTGTATGGAACAAAATACGTCTTTGGGGCTGTCATTGCATGGCAGGATCCTCATCTTTGACTTAGTTGTGTAAAATTTCTAAAAATAGTGGAGGAAACAATTGCAAAAAAAGACCCTTAACATAAATGGGCATAACAAGTTTCAAAGTGCAGATGCGCATCTTGGAAATGTATCTTCCGAAAAGTCTCTTCTTAGCAACTGAAAAGATAAATGATCTTCATTGAGAACTTTCTAGCCATTTATCATTTCGATAATATTGGTCACTTTTTCGAGTGAAACTGACTCGTGAGCATATGGTACAGAGCCCCCAGTTAAACAAGGAATGTAAGGACTTGCTGAGCTTTCAGGATGTGAGCGAAGTAAAAGACAGAGGTGGCCTATTTGACAAAAATCCACAGTCAGATCATCCTTCTTTGTCCATGTGCATGATTTAGGCTATAAGCAGAGGAGGGTCTTTGAAGCTCTGAATCAACCTTACAGCTGCACCAACTACAGACTTGAGTTACAGATATGTGTGGTCTCTGAGCACTCACTCCCTGTGCAATGTTTCTTCAAAGGTAAACACAGTTAATGGAGTTACCCCAGATTTACATCCCATAGTAGTTCTATTTCCATATGATTCATATAGAGAAATTTAAAAATCTGCAAGTCATTTTATTATTTATTTATAGTTGTGTTTGTTGGAGTAAAAGCTGACTCTATCATATTTTAAGTATGTTACATTAACTTCTTTAAAGATATATAATCATATTATCTGATAAATTTTCTTATTATTAAATCATTTCAAATCCACACTGCCTATTGCTATGGTACTTCAGTTTTCCTTTTATGTGGCAAAACAATGGAATGCGCTGTGGTGTATGG